>CM021103.1:343657244-344077186 GCA_007115665.2 Sequoiadendron giganteum | reverse complement strand
TTGTTGGGGAATGTAATACCTTGATATTAAGCAGAAAAATTTGCCCACCACGTCACCCTACCACTTGTGCATCAAGCCCAATATTTTATTTTGAAAAAATCAAGCACCCTGCCACATGTCAAGCACCATTTACTTTGACATGTCCAAAACGGGCCCATTTTGCCCTCCACCCCAAAGTGGAGCCCATTTGCCTCCTTAATCGGCAGACACATCTACGTATAGTGGATCAGACAACTGCGTGTCCATGACAGCCTTGCCACCCTAAACCAACAATTTAGAGCATTAATCGCTCACCGCCTCCTTCGTTACCTCCATTGACCAACTTGCCTTACGTGTCCCTTCGCATTTACTCGGACTGTCAGGCAAGTAAATCGGAGATCAAGGTTCATTCAATGCTCCAAATTCTCACATATCCCACTCACTCTCATTCCTTTTGTTTGCAAACATTCTCGACTGTTCGTTTGGTTTCACACCGAAACTTGTTCGGCCATGCATTGGCGAGGCTTCTTTTAACCAAAGCATTTTTAGTATTAAACCATGTTGCATACTATGAACATTTATTCACAAACCGTTGTGCCTTCGCGGTTTTATTTTCTTTTCGCGGCTTTGCCTTGTTCATTATCGCTCGTAGCTCTCGGCATCTTCCATGTGGCCTCCTATCGGAGCTTCCTGTTGTACCATTTTGCTTTCCCTCTGTTGAGTTCCGTACATTCGACGCGTGGCCTTCTCTCGCTGCTTTTCTTGTCTGGCCCACTTTACGGTTGCTTTTTGCTCGACGTTTTCCACGTGGCTTCCCTTCAAAGCTTTTTGTTGCAGCATCCCTCTTTATTTTTGTCGAGCTTTGTGTGTTTGACACGTGGCGTGTCTCTATGCGCCCGTTATCTGGGATTTGCCGCCTGTTCGTTGGTTTTTCTCTATTGTCGCGTGTTGTTCTCTACTACCACGTGTTCTCTACTGATGTTGTGTGGCCCTATTTTCTCAAAGGACGGGTTTGCTAGCATGCTGTTGGGCGATCTTTCATTGCAGTGTCAGCTCGAGGAGATCTGGAGCGTCGATGTTTTGCCGAAGCATCTTTCTTGCAAGGGGTTTTCAAGCGGTGGGTTGGCTTATTTAAGCAACCTTTTTCTCTTTATATTGGTTGTTGTTAGATAGATTAAATAACTTTCTGAGCACTGAGAATTGGCCTTTTCTAATATTTGCTATTAAACTTGAAGTTTTTAGACTGTGCCAATCAATTCGGCCTCTCTGTTTTTCATGCATTTGATAGAATATTAGGACTATGCTTTCATTTTTTGAAATATATGAATATCTAGTTTCAGCTTTTGTAATCTCATACAGCTTAATAAAATGCAGATCATGTTTTACTCTTTTGCGTTGGCTATATGTTGTATTAGGTTATGTTATGCAATGAATTGATGTTCTTATGTTTGAAGTGTTTTTGAGATAATCTATTTGATAGACATCAATTACTATTCGAGCCTTTGCTTTCAGCATTGTGTTCAGTTATTTCTCTCACGATTTGGCGCATCGCCTTATTTTAGTTTTTATTATTACATGTTATCTTTCTAACCCTTTACCTCCCCCCATTAAAAAACGAAGAGTCGGCTTCGATAAAATCCAGAGGTCACTTAGCTAAACGCATAAGTCCCCCAATAGCTAAGTTTCTCATAAGACTGCTACCCCTACAAAATTTTGCGTCAATAGTTCTTTTTCTAGCACGCCCAGTGGGATGCGAACTAGCACGTTCGCCCGATATAAGAGTGTATGAGCCATAGGCCCGTCACTAGGTCTCAAACTGCAAGATTCCCGCCTGCTTGTACCACCGTTAGTTTCAGTCCATCCGAGAGGTCGGCAGGTTAATACTTCACCTCCCTCTTCTTCTCCGTCTTCTACGCTAATGGCCGCTAGAAATTATGTAGCTTGGGATGCTGGTAGTCCTTTGGTTGCGCCTGTGCCTCCTGTAGTATGGGCTCTAATTTCGACTTCTACTTTAAAAACTATCCCTAAGTTCTCCGGGGATGATTCCAAGACTCCGACGGAGCATTTGCAGGATGTAACGAACGTATGTCTGGTGCATGGCGTTACTAATGAGAACGTGGCTCTAAGATTGCTTGTCACCTCTTTTTGAGGCAAGGCATTGAACTGGTGTCGTACTCTTCCAACAAATACAATTCCTAGTTGGGACGATCTCAGAGATCCTTTCTACGAACGTTTTTCAAATGCTGGCGAGAAGTCATCGCTATATCACCAGCTGGCCCATATAAAGCGAGTTCCCCACGAAGCTCTGGCCAATTTCAATGCTTGGTTTCATTCTACTTGGTAGAGAGTTCCTGTTGGGAGTCGACCACATCCAGATTTGGCATTCATGTTCTATTTCAAGCCCATTAATGTTGATATTTCCATGATGCTACAGGCTCTTGGCGGAAATACTCTACCCGATGCCTATAGCCTTGTCGTCACTGCGGAGAATAATCTTATTGTTGTCAGAAAACTAGCGCCGAGACCTATTATGCCAATATTCCCAGAGTTCAACACAACAGAATCAGAGGTAGCTTCAACCAGTGCTCCTGCAACTCCTCCCCAGTCTATGTATGTGTACCCAGGAATGACACCGAGTGTAGCTCCAATGCCCAACCCCCTGACGGTTGAAATGAACGAGATGAGGGAGCAGATGCAAACCATGACTAATGAGTTAACCAATATGAAGCGGCAACAGTACAGCTACCAGAAGCCGACTTACCAAAACTATCAAGGCGGGAAGTCTCCTTTCCAGGAGAACCAATGGCAGGATAAATCACGCGGTAATACCCAAGCTCAGCAGAACAACCAAGTAGTCCCAGTGACTATGTCGATGTAGACCGTACATCCTAGTTCAAGCAAAGAGCTAGTAGCGGGACAAAACAATCTTGCTGAGTAAACTAATTCATGGTGCTTCCCTTGTAATCATGCACATATGCCCAAAAATTGTCCGAGAGCAAATTTGCAATAGAAGATAGCAAAGCAACGTAGCTAAGGCAACATGCCTGATTCTGGAGGCCATACGTATGGCTCGCAGCAAATGGATAATGCAGTTCTCACTGCTCAAATGCAAGGAATGTCTATAGAGCAGGAGTTAGAAATAGCTCCAGACCAGGGGCTCTTTCCTTGGTTGTAAGGAGAGGAGTCTGCATTCCCTAATGATATTCCAGTAGCACAAGTACCGCAAGTGCAATCGGATTACAATACGCGTTCAAAGTGGAGACTCACTAGAGAATTCACATCTCCGCCGACTGAGGGCTCATCTAATTCAACGCCTAGTCCGTTGAAAAATCTGTCATTAGTTCCATAGCAGTCCAAGGCAATTGCTCCCAATTCCTCGAATCCACCTCCTCTAAAAGCAAAGGCCCCCATGATCACCCCGGTTGTTGTCAAACAGCTGGATGCACCAGCTGCAAAACAAAAGGAACAAGCTATCGTGACTCATCAATCGCGAATGCCATTCAACGTGGTGGAGCAACTAAAGAAATCCTCTTCCAATGTTTCCTTGTGGGATATCCTGGCGATCCCAGAGCAAAAGTTGCTATTGCAAAAAGCATTATCGGGAGAAGAAGACATGAAGATGTTGGAGCAACCCTCGGAGAACAAGACATCCAAGCCGGACTTGGATAGAGTTTTAGCCAATCAACAAGAAGAAAAGAAAGCCAAGAAAGAGAGTAAGCCTAAACCCAAGCCTCACTCATAATTGGTGATAAATTGTTGCATAATTGTACGATCGACTCTGGTGCTAGCACCACCGTCATGCCAAAGCAAGTAGTTGATGCTTTGGGGCTCAAGTACGAGCCTCTTAACAAAGGAGTCATGCAACTCGACAGGAACAAGGTTGACACCGTCGGAGTAATTAAAGGATTGCCCATGACATTGTTTGCATGTCCGAGCATTATTGTGAATCAGGATACTGTGCTCATCGACGTCCCTCCTCTATTTGGGATATGTTTGTCCCGAGAATTCACTACAAATGTTGGAGGCTACATGGCATTGGACTTGTTGCACTTGATTCTGAGAACGAAGCGTGGAGCCAAGATGAAGTTATTGTCGGAATCCTTGCATTCCGAACATGTGGCTAATGAAGCCATGCTCAATTTCGAGCCAGCACATACCTCAATCACTTCCGGCGAGAGGCTCAATGTCGAATTCCTTGAGGAAGAAGCAGCAAGCAGCTCCCGAACAGAGGCAAAGGAGGCTCTTTTGAATGAGTTTATAGATACGGATCCCTTCGGCAACTATCATGCAACTGGTCTCGGAACATATGTAATACATGAAGAAGACCAGATTATGCCCAGAGTTACTAAAGAATCTAGAGGCGAAGCATCCTCAGAGTTATGGACCTTGCATTTTGATGGAGCAAGATATAAAGTTGGAGCCGGTGCAGGAATATGTTTGGTGTCTCCATCCAAAAATAAAACCTTGAGGTCTTACAGCTTCCAGTTTGCATGCTCGAACAATGAAGCAGAATATGAAGGCCTCGTCCATGGTTTGAGCTTGGCAAAACAAATGGGTGCAAAGCAAATAAGGGTGTTCGGAGATTCTGAATTGGTGGTGAACCAAATCTGAGGGCTCTCTGCTACAAAGACTGTCCAGATGCGATCATACCGGCATAGAGACTGGGACCTGATTGAATTTTTTGAGGCATTCAACATCCAGGCTATTCTCAGAAAGCAAAACTCTGAAGCTGACAGAATGGCAACTATCGGATCTCAATTTGAGCCAACTTCTAAGTTGATTAGCAACAGACACTCAATGCGAGTGATCGTGCGTCCTGTTGGTGTTTTTTCCCACATAGAGATTGCAGTTCTCTAAGAGGTAGCCAAACCCTATTATGGATGACTGCAAAAGGCTAGTGGCCAACTAACGAGAGTCGGTTAAAGACTGACCTCTCCTACACTTTTGGCTCTATAGGACCAAGGTGGGTAAACCTAAATGTGTTCATAAAAATGCCTTATAACTAGTAAGAACACTTTCTGTAGACAGATTACAATCCCTACACACTCAAGGGGATAGTCATTATTCTTGGTATTGGCAAACCGAAGAATAATTACAGGCACCAAAGAGCAACGGAATTGACCAACTCAAAGCAAGAATTACTTCCTGTAGGAAGACGGGGTTTAATATGTGGTTATGTTCAGCACTTGGATCACCATGTTTAGAACTACAGTCGTACACCAAAGAGAAAGGTTGCAAACATTATTCAGTGCCTCATCCATTGGGCAACGGAGTCATACAAAGTATAATTCTGATATCATGGACTTATCTTCATCTAGCCTTGCTACCATGAGATGTTTCAGTATATTAAAACAGTACTTTTTAACGAATCCTGAGTATATACAACCATGAACATGTAATTTAGCTTTTCAAGCATTTGATTAACTCATTAAGTTAAAGCAAGAAAACAAATTACACTTTCAATTAATCATTGAAACTAAAGAGAGAAACCCTTGATAAATCCATTCATAATCCATGGCACACACACAGGAGAGAAAACCATCTTAATTTTGTCGATTTCTTTCAATATCAATAATTAAAAAGAATAGCATACTAACTTAATACAAATCCCCACTCGAGATGATTTCCTAAGCAATGTTCACAAAATTCCAACATTAAAATTAATTGTACAGACTCCAAGATTTCAGACCCAAAATTCTGACCCTACAATGAGCCGTGAAATCTCCTTTATATAACAAGAGAGCAACAAGCATTAGGCTACATTGTTAGTATCAAAATTGAATTTCATCCCAAAGTGAAATTCAAATTCACATTCCTCATCATTCGATAACATCGTGTATGATCAAAGGAATAAAAAATGGTTACATAGTAACCAGTCGGAGAACAAAATTTCATGCAAAGCATGCACACATACACGTCCACATTATGAAATAGTAGGAAAATAAATGTCCAACAAACCCACCACCGATAACCATCAAGAAAACACACGGCCCCGGTATAGGCGACTGCTTTGAGTCCGCCCCTGAGACAGCGATGGAACCACCTTCCCCTTACTAGCCTTGTCAGCACAACCCCTAACAACCGGACCCAGTGCCAAATTAATTATAGGTTCAACTGTCAGGACCTCCTCATTCACTCCCATGAGCTTTGTTAAGGTGGCCAAGTAACACCGGTAGTCTGAATCGGTGTCAAACCCATTACCATCAGAATCAGATATGACCACAGGGGACGAGCAATGTATTAGCTTCTTTCCAGTACTCCTAGTAGTACCCATGGGTGCTATGGGAGTAATTAGCTCCATCATGACCGACAACCTTTGGGCTCCCAACCTCACACTCATGCGTTCAGTCGATTTGTCCATAGAGAAAAACAAAGCCTTACAATACACCGGAGAAGAAACCTTCCTACACAAAAACAAAAGAAAATGCAATGCTAATTGCACGTAACTTAGTCAGCATTTACAGAATGGCTTAGTGTGCAGGATATAATTTTTTGAAAGCAATTCAAGCACTTGAAAAATTAGTGGCAAAGATAGCCATGAATGTTTTCAGTAGGATGGCATTGTTCGCACGCCAGAGAAAATCAGGAGGAGATCCTCTGGAAAAAGGAAAATCCATGCCATTAATGAAACTAGCAACAGCAAGGCAGTATATGCCACACAGACGAATCGCACACCCCTCCTTTGAATTTGAACCACTGATTCAGAACACATCTGGTGAATCAGAGGGTTGAAATCAAGTCAATGAGGATTGACAATCCACTTCAGCACTTGGGAAAAGATGTCCAATCAAAACCCACGAAAATAGGAGGTCTGAACCATACAGTGGGGCCTACATAGCCCCATCGGCCTAGGAAGAAAAACCACATGTCACCCCCTCGCAAACCTCGCAGTACCTTTAATAATATTTACTTTGATCGTGTGAGGTGTGCAAGAGGTCATAATTAACCTCATTATTAAAGACCATTGCTAGTGAAGAGACAGACATACGTCACCGCCAACACCTCAGGAAAACCCACACATTTGTTCATGCCAGATGGTGACATCTCACAAACCTCGCACCACTTTGATGATGCCAGCAGGAAAACCTGCGAGGTTGACAAGAAACGACCCAGATCAAAACCTATGATCAGATGGTTCGCCAAACTTTAGATGAAACATTTAGGTGGGACCAACTGGTGAAACCCTCAACGGTATAAAAACATAAGTTGTCTTGGCAAAAAGACCAGCAAGCCAGGTGAAAGGGGTCGGTAAAGACATGACCCGAGAGGGATAAAACCTCACTAAAGTGATTGGTTACCCTCGATAGTAAGTCACTATTGAAACATAACAAGAGGGTTTTCAAAATTTGATAATTAAAAACACCATGGGTAACTTTGAAACCCCAAAACCCTAGCTCGCATCACTTAAAAAATTGAAAGTCCCATCAATGGCTCCGACTAGGGATGTATGCCCCTTGTGGGCATAGCAAGAATCCAAAATCTCTGGTTTCGCAGACTAGATTACTGAATTACACAAGCCCTTTAATAGATATATTACCTTGTTCTATCGACTGGACTTGTGTGTACAAACTTGGTAGCCCCAAGCCACCAAACAAGAGAAATCAAGTTCTACCCCTATCAAAAACAAAATTCTCTATTTTTTTACGCAAAAACAACTTGCAGCATTCACTATTTGATGTTTTGAAACTAATGGGATGACCAATACCTTTGAGAATACTATGTTGGCTACCTATACTTTGCCCCTGTACTGATTTAATTAGTGCTTTTCCCCACCATTTCAAGAGCAACATATGACCATGATAATACTTCACCTTATCCTGCTCCTGGTCATATTTCATAGGATGTTTGCTTGACTATACCAGGAAATGGAAACTTTCATAACTTACCTGGTCCATAACATCATCCATTCTAGTATCATCAGTTTGCACATTGAACTAAAAGTTGTCATATAGAACAGTGTGCATGGTATCCTTACTTTCATCACCTAACAAAGATGATACATAGCTCCAGAAATTTCCCTCCTGGAATTTTCTATTCAAGTTTGGTTGCCACTCCATGAAATCTATCAATTAGGAATACACCAAGGCATTACAGAAATTAATAGTATTGGCTACATCATTCTTCAAGGAATGCACAAACACATTCATCTCCGGCCACTCCATATACATCTTTTCTTGTACCTCTTCATTCATTTCTATATGAAAACTCTTAGAGACAGATTTAAAAGCATCAATTTCACCTTGATCAGAAAAGACAGAACAATACATATTGGCTCCCTTGTTCTCGACACTACCTGTTGAATATGTTGATTTATAAGTGAATATTTCAGCACAATTTGGAAACCTTTTACTGACCACATCAATGCTAGAGGGCAATAACACATCCATCTCCACTTCACATAGATAATCAGGAAAGACCATAGTACCAATGTGTTCATCACTATAATGGCTACCTCCAATTGTACTCTTTTGACCACACAGATCATTGTCCTTAGATTGTTTAACATTTATACAGTTTCCTTGTTCCACTGCTAATATCTAGGGCACACTCCAGATATACGTCATACAGTTTCCCTGTTCCTTCACTTGGAAACAAACATGGGGCTCTTCATTCCCACACAACTCTGGTAAAAATAAAAACTCACTTGCATCCTCAATACTGCAATCATTACCCTTAAAATCATAATCACTAGCTTGCAATAGAACCTCAGTAACATGAGAATCACAATTAGGATTAGGAAACACAATAGATGTCTCATACAATCCTGCATCATTTTTCCCCTCAATTTCTTCAATATTCATGCAAAAAAATTGTAATGAATGAGCACTACCTTTATTTTGTGTAGATGCATTCTTGGCTAATTCTTCAATCTCTATCCATTAAATCACTTGAGCCAAATGAGCAAGTTTCAACTCCTCTGGTAAAGAACTCAGTCCTGGTTCATATAGTTCACAAAATAAATCAATGCATTAATAATCATTAGGTCTTTGATCTATAGGAATTTATATTAAGATTTCCATAAATCTCAAGAAAAACTCATATGGTGATTCCTTCTCTTGCCTTTTCATATCATACAGTTCTGATACACAAGAAACTTGATCATCATCGTTCAAATTGGACTGGGTTTCAACTTGGGTTTCATTATCATCAAACTGCATTGGTGGAGTTATAACAGTTCTAGCAAGAATTTTATCATCATCAGTTTTTTGAATAGCCGGCTCTGACATTCTATTAAAACTGGTTAGGCTAGAGTAATCAATACTTGCAGCCAGATACCTCTTCATCATTGAATATTTCATATTATTTTCAATCTCCATAGCTAGTTGGTATGCTTGGTGCAGAGTAGTAGGCTCTTTATCCCTTAATAGAAAACTCATCCTCTTGTTGAAAGCACCAAGATACACAACCAATCTTTTAGCCTTATTTGGTCTTATTTCTTTAGGGATTTCCTTTAAATCTCTTGAAAACCTAAGATTAAAATATGGGACTAATTCCTCCTCTTGTACATGAATTCCCATAAATCCTTTTCTCAATGTGTTGGGATTGATTCTTTCACCAACTGATTCCATGAATTAATAGAAAAGGCAGGTAGATAGGAAAACCAATCCCTAGCATCACCTTTTAAGGATTGCACAAATATTTTTATGACAACATCCTCATGACTGATTTCATAATCACCCATTACATCTAAAAAATTCTATAAATGCTTAGAAGCCAATTCTGCTACTTGCCCTATATATTGAGGCAAATACTTCCTAATTTTCTTAGGAATTGAATTAAGGTAATCACTGATACCACTAAACATAAAAGGCATATACCTTTGAGTTACAAAAATCCCCAAAGGGCTTAATACAACATGCTCTTTTGCATATTTATGTCTGACCTTACACATAGGAGACTACTCAACAGCATATAATTATCAGGCACATCACTTATCATCTCAACCAGGAGTTTATTAATGACTGACAATAGCATTCCTTGCTTTTCAAGATTTTATGCAATACAAACATGTTTCATAAATCCTTTTACATGTTGCACTACTAGAAGTATGGTAAAACCAATCATTGTTCCCTTTTTGATGCTCGACATCTAATTTGGAACCATTTTTATCCTTAATCACAAACACCCATTATAATTAGAAATAGTGAACTGTTTAGTTTTGTTGAAATACCTGATAGTTGTTTGCAGCATGTATCAATCTCATTTCCAAACTATAAATAGCACAAATCTGGGACTATTCCTTCATTTATTCACTGGTTCTTCAGACAGAGTCGCCACCTCATCAACAAAGAACAGTATTTAAAAGAACTTTGACATTCTGTTCTCTAAGTTCTGCTAGATTCTGGGTTTCACTACCCATTACAGAGCCACACTATACCACCAGTAATATATTTCACAATCATAATCCATTACTACGGAAGTCTAACACTTATCTTCACTTCGAACAACAAGTTCGGGATAAGCACCTCCAACCCCTATGGTTCCTCTATCTTCCTTCTCTCTCTCCTTTTTTTTAAAATTTCTCAAAAGTTCTCCCCAATAAAATCATCCTTCAATGAATAACTCTAGAACTCCTGAATCCTTTGCTTACAGGAAACCATATACCACAATATTATCAAGATTATTTTGAATTGCCTCCTTCCGCTAGGGTTGAAAAGATTCACTGTGTAAATTCAAAACAACATATTATTTAACATGACTCTATAACCATTTGCAACCGGTGATTCAGAAATTTTCCCTAGTAGGAGAAATAATTCACAAATTTTCGACCTCTAGTTACAGAAATAATTCAACATTTAATATGACTCTATACCAGCTCCGTCTACAACCAAAACTGTTGATTTTATCCCCAGCAGAGTCGCCATTTTGTTGGTGCTTTTTTCCACATAGAGATTGCAGTTCTCTAAGAGGTAGCCAACCCCTATTGTGGATGACTACAAAAGGCTAGTGGCCAACCAAGGAGAGTCAGTTAAAGACTGACCTCTCCTACACTTTTGGCTCTGTAGGACCAAGGTGGGTAAACCTAAATGTGTTCATAAAAATATCTTATGACTGGTAAGAACACTTTATGTATACAGATTACAGTCCCTACACACTCAAGGGGATAGTCATTATTCTTGGTATTGGCAGACCGAAGAATAATCACAGGCACCAAAGAGCAATGGAATTGACCAACTCAAAGCAAGAATTACTTCCCATAGGAATATAAGGTTTAATATGTGATTATGTTCAGCACTTGGATCACCATGCTTAGAGCTACAATCTTACACCAAAGAGAAAGGTTGCAAACATTATTCAATGCCTCATCCATTGGGAAACAGAGTCATACAAAGTATAATTCTGATATTGTGAACCTATCTTCATGTAGCCTTACTACCATTAGATGTTTTAGTATATTAAAATAGTACTTCTTAGCGAATCCTGAGTATATACAACCATGAACATGTAATTTATCTTTTCAAGCATTTGATTAGCTCATTAAGTTAAAGCAAGAAAACAAATTACACTTTCAATTAATCATTGAAACTGAAGAGACAAACCCTTGATAAATCCATTCATAATCCATGGCACACACATAGGAGAGAAAACCATCTTAATTTTGTAGATTTATTTTGATATCGGTAATTAAAAAGCATAGCATACTAAATTTATACAAATCCCCACCTGGGATGATTCCCTGAACAATGCTCACAAAATTTCAACATTAAAACTAACTGTACAGACTCCAAGGTTTCGGACCCAAACTTCTAACGCCACAATGAGCCGTGAAATCTCCTTTTTATAATAGGAGAGAAACAAGCATTAGTTTATATTGTCAGTACCAAAATTGAATTTCAACCTAAAGTGAAATTCAAATTCACATTCCTCATCATTTGATAACATTGTGTATGATCAAAGGAATCAAAAAAATGGTTACATAATAACCAGTCGGAGAACAAAATTTTGTGCAAAGCATGTGCACATCCACATCCACATGATGAAACAATAGGAAAGGAAATGCCCAACAAACCCACCATTGGTAACCATCAAGAAAACACACAACCCTTGTACAGGCGACCGCTTCGAGACCGCGCTTGAGACAGCGACGAAACCACCTTTCCCATACCAGCCTTATCAACACAACCCCTAATAACTGGACCCGATGCCAATGCAGTTATAGGTCCAACTACCAGGACCTGCTCATTTACTCCCATGAGCTCTGTTAAGGTGGCCAAGTAACACCAGTAGTTCGAATTGGTGTCGGATTCATTACCATTAGAATTAGATATGATCATAGAGGACAAGCAACATATTAGCTTATTTCCAGTATTCTTAGTAGTACCCCTAGGTGCTATGTGATTAATTGGCTCCATCATGACCGAAAACCTTCGGGCTCCCAGGCTCGCACTCTTGCGTTCAATCAATTTGTCCATAGAGAAAAAAAGACTTACAATACACTGGAGAAGAAACCTTCCTGCACAAAAACAAAAGAAAATACAATGCTAATTGCACGTAACTTAGTCAACATTTATAGAATGGCTTAGTCTATAGGATATAATTGCTTGAAAGCAATTGAAGCACTTGAAAAATTAGTGGCTAAGACAACCGTGAATGTTTTCAACAGGATGGCACTATTCGTACGTCGGAGAAAATCAGGAGGAGATCCTCTGGAAAAAGGAAAATTTGTGCCATTAATGAAACTAGCAACAAGGTAGTATATGCCACATAGATGAATCACACACCCCTCCTTTGAATTTGAACCACTAATTCGGAACACATCTAGCGAATCGGAGGGTTGAGATCAATTCAATGAGTATTGACAATCCACTTCAGCGCCTAGGAAAAGACATCGAATCAAAACCCACAAAAATAGGAGGTCTGAACCATATAGTGGGGCCTACATAGCCCCATCGGCCTAGGAAGAAAAACCACATGTCACCCCCTTGCAGACCTCACAGTACCTTTAAGAATATTTACTTCGATCGTGCGAGGTGTGCGAGAGGTCATAATTAACCTCGTTATTAAAGACCATCGCCAGTGAAGAGACGACCATACGTCACCGCCAACACCTCGGGAAAACCCACACATCTGTTCATTCTAGATGGTGACATCTCGCAAACCTCGCACTACTTTGATGACGCCAGCAGGAAAACCTGTGAGATCGGTGAGAAACAGCCCAGATTAAAACCTACAATCGGATGGTTCGCCAGACTTCAGATGAAACATTCAGGTGGGACCAACCGATGAAACCCCTGGTGGTATAAAAACATAAGCCGTCTTGGCAGAAAGACTGGCAAGCCAAGTGAAAGGGGTCGATAAAGACACGACTCGAGAGGGATAAAACCTCACTAAAGTGATCAGTTACCCTCGGTAGAAACTCACCGTTGAAACATAACAAGAGGGTTTTCAAAATTCGATAATTAAAAACTCCATGGGTAACTTTGAAATCCCAAAACCCTAGCTCGCATCACTTAAAAAATTGAAAGTCCCATCAGGTCTATAATACATGTTTGTACAACATGTGGAAAGATCCTTAGCTCTTGTATTCCAATATTTTTGGAGGTAGAAGACACCATTGTAGGGTTTACAAGCCATGTAAGCATTTTGATGGCTTGTGTAGACATATGTTCTACTTAATACAATGCACTATCCTTGTTCATAGTGGCTTGAGTGGCATCTTTCTCACTCTTGCCCAAGGCTATACCCTTGTAGAACTTCTCTAGCATAATCTTGGTGTTCCCAATTTATGTATATTTCCTCTTATACCCATTTACTATTTTCATGTTATTATGTTGTTTGAATACTAAAAATGATGTCACTACATTGTGAACGTTAGTGTAGACATTGAAAAATGTCTTAATCTGTGAGCATCATTTTTCTTGGTCTTCGTCTCCACATAATTAAATAATTTTAATTATTTAATTATTCTTGATCACATTCCTCTATTAATTAAACAATTTTCAATTAATTAATTAATTCACTTCTTAAACTTTACTCTCTTAATCAATTTAATTAATTAATTGTGTCGCTAATTCCCCCCTTTTTCTTCAATAATTAAATAAATTACTATTTATTTAATTATTTACTTATCGTCATTCATCTATAGTTAAATAATAATTATTAATTATTTAACTATTCACTAATCTTTTAATTCTTCTATTGTTAAATAATTGTCAAAATTATTTAATTATCTCCCAAACCTTCTCTTTTATTAAATAATTAACTTAGATTAATAATTTAATGCTCTTTTCTCACTTCCTCTTATTTAATTAAAATAGTTATATAAATTATTTAAATTAAATGTCCGCTTGCCTTTTCCTCAAATAAATAAATTATTTATGCCTCCACTTGGTCAAAGATTCCTTCTCATGAATTAACTATTTTCAATTTTTCCCTCCATATTCTTCCTCCACTATATCATCTTTGAATCCCATCCATCGATCATCTCTAGGCTCTGTCTAATCTTGACCGTCCATTTTGTAACCTCCCCTTTTTTGTGTTGCATGTCTGCTCATCCATTGATCGTAGCATCTTTCTAGAAGCTTGATCTTGACTGTCCATTCAAATGGTTGTCTATAAAATAAGTCTTTCTCCTCCATTTTCAACTTAACAACCACTTATCTCCAAATTTCTTGCTTACAATTTGCAGGTATTTGCACACTTCAACTACAAAATCTGAGGGAATATTTTCAAAAGAAGAATGAGGAGAGACAAGGGAAGTGATTCAAGTTAAAACATGGAGAGTTCTTTCATTTGATGCTTTCATTTTCCTTATGTTTTGATTTTTTTCTCTTGTTTTGGATAGGGTTTTGGCTTAGTAGTGTTGTGGTTGTCACTAGAATCTAGGCTAGCTCATTTTAACCCATCTTATATTGGTGAACCCAACATGAAGTTTTTGCAAGATCTGTACAAAATTTATTTTTTATTTTTGTAGGTTTTCGTATGGAACGACTCAACTAAGATGTGCAGCAACACAACTGCAGAGAAACAACGCATCTCATAAAAAGAACGATGCATCTGATAAAAAGAATGACACAACTATTTGGTGGGAAGTTGGATTCAAAAGAATGGCGCATCCGTGGGAAAAAGTGACACATTCATGGGTGGGAGATTTGACTTTAAAATCATGATGCAATTGTTCTGGAACAACGCATTGCAATGACACATTTGCAGACCAGAACGACGGAATTGCCTGGTTAGGTATAAAAAATTATGTCTTCAATTTTATTCAAGTTTTTCTTTTTGGGTTTTCAAGTAGGTTAGGGTTTTTGTGTGCTAACTATTTATTTTTAGCATGTGGCTTTGGATCTAAGGAGTTTCACAAAAAATTATCTTTAGAAACAACAAAAAAATTAAACTTTTCATTAGTTTAGGTTTAAGCAATTTTGTCTTATTTTGTTTGTTTTCCACAACTACAAATTGCATCAAGATCATAAGGGTAAAATGAACATGCATATCACATTCATGATGTTTTAAAACAAACAAAAAAATTCATTTTCTCACTCATGGGTATTAAAATGAACATGCATAAAACATCATTGGTTTAACATTTACAAGTGCTTGTTTCATCATAAGAAAAGGTTAAAATTTACAAGTGTCTTTTGTGTTTTGTGGTTTGCAATTTATCATTGAGTATGTATGCTCTCCTCTCATGCCACTTGTCGATCTTGAGGATCAAAAGAATTTCTTTGGCACTTGTACAACCACCCCCACATTTGGATTTTGGAATTAAAAAGAACCCCATGTGACGTGAGGCAAAGGCATTGTGTATGCTCTCTCCTTACACTTTGTGCAATCTGGGAGATTAGAGACAACATACTTCCTTTCTATTGTGAACCTTTTTCTTGTAGAGGGCCTACCACCCTGCTTTGAAAGGTGGGAATGACCCAAATGGTAATAAGCTAAATCCAATCTCTTCTGAACCTCTATATAAGAAAAGTATTTTTTGACGAAATTCATTAATAAATATGTGTGGATGTGTCATACCGAAAAGAGCCACCCTCAGTAGCCCCATGAGCTATTTCAAAATCCTTTCTTAGGAAGGGATTGGGAGGCCTTTTTATTGACCATAATCTTGAGCTAATCTTTATGTATGTATGGCCACCTTGAATAGATGCCCTTACTAAGAACCAATATTTTTAGTGGCCAAAAACCTTTTATACGCCCGTTGATCGCATGAGGTCGGACCTCTGACGTTGTCCCACATTTTCGCTAAGCATATGTAGAGATAGGAATTCCTCTTTAGGGAATGAGACTTGGTGAGCTTGATAAGTGAGTGTCGTGCAAGGGACCCAGTGCCACCAAGTCTCTATATGTCCACTTTTTGTCAGTAGCTGGAGAAATCCAAGTGGGGATATCAACTAGTGGTTTCCTTGCCAACCATAGGAATTGTGCATTCTTTCTATGAGTGTTTTATTTTGAAATCAAACTTTTTCACATCCAAAATCAAACCAAAACAAGTTTTTTTTACTGTATTATGTGTTTTCCAAATAAAATTTTATCAAAATCAGTCAAAATCCACTCAAAAACTAGGTCAAAACCATCAAAACTACAAAATCAACATTTTGACATCGCAACTGCAAAAACAGGCCCGTAACTGCATTTTTGTGTTGCAACTGCTCGTCGAAACACGACAACTATTATACAAAATCATATCTGCAAAAATAAAGCCACAACTATCATTTTGAACCACAACTGCACTTTGGAAACCTGCAACTTGAAATGACGTAGCTAAGAAAAATAGTGTCGCAACTACTTGATAACCGGAAACTCTCAAAAACCTTGTCCAAAATCCAATCAATTCATTTTACAGTGACCCTGATTCCTAAACCAGAGACTTTCAAGCCTTTACTAGTTTATTCCAGCATTGCCATTTAAAATTTCATTCCATTATAGGTTACTTTCCTAATCCTTTTGCATTACATAAATTAATCTTAAACTTTAGGGTCATCTCCCTTTCAAAGCTTAGGCATAGGAAGACTACTAAGCTTTTGGATAGTCCTTGGTTGCTTATCCATTTTTCGATTGACCTTCATCCTTCATTTTACCAACTTTTGTTATTATCACCTTCATCAAATTTGAGTCTCAAGCTTGTGTCCTAGCCTAGACTCAACCTTGTCAAAATTATCATCTTGATTATCACAAAGGTCAATGAAATTTGGGTTTGTTATCTTGGACCTACATTAGCTTGGTTTCCATCCTTTGTCTCAAATTTTAGGATTCATATCCTTAGAATTACCTTAGTCCCATTTAGATACATAACATACCCTTGACCATAGCTTCATTATCATCCTATCAATCCTTAGCCTTGGACCTAAATTGCCCTTTCATTTTGTATCTTTATCCCAAAAACACAAAAACATAGTTCACTTTCATCATATTATTTTTTAATTAGTTAACGTTTGGTACCCTTTGCATTTATTAGTTTCATCCTTTGGTCATTATTATCCTTACATAATTTCCTTGCATCCTTATATTAAAAAACATCCCAAAAACATTTTTTAAACTTCATCACCACCTTGCATTACCTCACATGGTTGAAACAAGGTCATGAACCAAAAGAAATGACATGGATTTCTCAAGTGATCCCTTTCACGACACCACCCTTGGATCCAATTCAAATCATCCACTCCACAAAGAGACCAAACCAACACATTTGATAACCTAAACTTGGATGGTTTCAACAATAAATTGACTCCTAAAGAGATTAAAAGAGCTTACCAAGACCCAAGGGTTTTGAGCATGGTTGATCAACTCATTTCTGCCAACCCTAATAGATTCTTCTATGCACTAGCTAAAAATGGTGCCACACTCCCTCAAGTCTTTGATGTCTCAACCATTGTAGAAGAATATACCCAAAATCCATTTGCATTAGGGATGCACTCTTCACAACAAATGTCAACGATACCATTCACAACAACAACACACATGGTAAAGACTACCACACATATCCCTAGCATCTTCACAATTGTAAACAAAGTGACCAATGCAACTACACAAGGACAAAGTTTCACATTTGGAAGCTCATCAAATTCCATTAGTAAGACCTTCACAAATCCTCTTTTTCAAAACACAAATCAAGTTCCTATATCACAAGGTCCCACACCTTTACTTCAAAATTCAAACCAAGGTCCTATACCTACACTCCAAAACATGAACCAAGATTGATTCCAATTTTAAAGCACACCCTCATCAAATCAAAATCAACCAAATAAATCTAGAAGGATTCATATTGTCCCACGAAGGGTACCCAACCAAAACATTAGTCAAGGACTTGTTCCATCATTTCAAAACATTAGTCAAGGAAATATTCCATCATTTCAAAACATTATCCAAGTACATATCCCATCATTCCAAAACATTAATCAAGGACCTAGACCATCATTTCAAAATGCTAATCAAGGACCTACACCATATTTTTAAAACAAAAATTTAGGACCAACTTCTCAAATCCTAGAAACAAATCAAGTATCTACACCTCAATTCCACAACACCATACCAAATGAAAACATGACCTTTGGGACAAATCTAAATTTAAATTTTATTCAAAACCATAATAACACACATCAATGTGGAAACCAAGGTCCCATGCCACAAAGTACCAACCTCAATCCAAATCCATGCGACCTCAACACCATGACACCAAATCAAACTGATACAACACTATCTCTTACAAATACTTTGATGCAACAAATATAGGCCATCCAACAACAAATGACAAACATGCAATTGGGATCCAACAAGAAGACCTATTCCATAAAGGAATTATGCCCATTTCCATTTGACAAAAATATATACATGTCGCCCTTTCCCCCTCATTTCACAACACCATCTTTACCTAAGTACAAAGGGAGGGGAGATCCAATAGAAAATATTCAAGAATTTAATACGTCATGTATGGAAGTTTTATATGATCCCACCTATTTGATGAAACTATTCCCACGAGTCTCATGAGGCTAGTCTTAGATTGGTTTGCACATCTTCCTCTAGGGATTACAACATGGGGTGAGCTAGCAGATAAATTCATTAATCACTTTGCCTTTAACATTGAAAGTGATGTCACCCTTGCAACACTATGCACAACTAAACAAGAAGAGGTTGAATCACTCACCTCATTTTATCAAAGATGGAAAATTTTGGCTAGAAAATTCCCTTGCCACATTCCTAAAAAACAACTAGTCACCATGTTTGTGGAGAACCTTGAAAAATAAATGATGAGTAGCCTTCAAATCCAATGTTTCACAACCTTTGATGAAATTATTGAGAAAGGTGTCCTTATCAAAAAAGGTCTTGTCGCAAAAGGACTAATCAAAGTACATAAAGAGACTCCAAAACCCAATAATGACAAAAGTAAATATTGGTCCTGAAACAAGAATGTCACAAATGATGGAGTTGTCGATGCCAAAGTGATAACCAAAGGTCCAACCATTAATCTTAAGGGTCCTTCCTCATCAAATACATCAAACACCCAAACACAAGGTCAAAACCAAACATTGAATGCAATCCAAAACAATCATCAACGCAAAGGTCCTCCATGTGCCAAAAGAACATACATCCCATTGGGTGAACCCATTGAATCAATACTAAAAAATATTTTATAATCTAATTTTATCTAACTACTGGATATCAAAAATTATGAACCTTATTAATCAAACCCGACTGGTGGAAGGAAGATGAATACTGTGAATATGATCGTGAAAAAGGACACAAAACATCTAGATGTTGGACACTTAAAAATTATCATTCAAGACCTTGTTGAAAATGGAACCATTTTGATAGGAGATTCACAAGGAAAAACCAATGTTGATCATACCATATTTAAAACTCCCTTGCAAGACCATGACAAAGGAAAAGCCTCCAGTTCAAGGAATGATAACAATGCCAATTATACCACCATCAAACATGATTATAGCACTATTATCCTTAACGTTAGACCCTTCGATGATTGCATTGCCACCATTACCATAAACAAGCCAAGTTTAGAATGTGCGGTCACCACTTGCAAAGCCAAGATAACTCTTCTAGGACCTCCTTCTATCCACAGCCAAAAAGCTAGTATAATCTCCTAGATTAGCTAGGGAAGACTCTCGCACATATTTCCATCTTGGAGTTCCTTCACATATCTCCTCAACACAGAGCTATCCTTGATAAAGCCTTGCAAGAAGCATATGTACCTGCTAACCTAGATGTCAATGAATTTCAGGCCATGGTTGGATACCTAGCTATGCCACACCATGTCACCTTCTTCGAACAAGAATTTTCTGCCCAAAATTTTGATCATAATGATGCACTACACCTTGAATTATGTGTTAATAAACACAAGATCGGACGAGTCCTAGTAGACGATGGAGTAGGTCTGAACATTTTCTCACTAAAATTTGTGAAAGCATTTGGATACTCTAAAAATTGCATAGATCAAACCAAGAAAATTGTGATCAAAGCTTATGATGATGTTAAGTGTTCATCCGAAGGTGTAATTTCACTTCCTGTAAGAGTTGGTCCAATAATATAGAACACAATATTTCATGTCTTGGATCTAGATTTACAATACAACCTTATCCTTGGCTACCCATGGATTCATGCTATGAAGGCTATCCCATCCACATACCACTAATGTATGGCACTCAAATTACTATTCCTAGCAACCCTAATCCTTTTCAATATTGCACAAACCTAAAAGGAACTATTGAACATCAAGTGCCCATCAATTGAGAGGCCTCATCCTCCACTTCATCCACCACTCCATATCACGACATTGATCCATTTTCCCTTGTCAAATCATCCACTCCATTCACCACACCTTCCACACCCAAAATCCAGATTCAAGACAAAGGATGCAAAGAATACAACATAGAGATTCTCTTTTTCATTGGAAAATTACCTAAATCACCAAAGTCTTATAGAAAACCGCATCCTGTACAGCCTAAATTCATCATCCGTAAGCCCCCTACCACCTTCACTAAATGGGGGGAGTTAGCCAAAGAGTCTTTTGATGATCACATTCTCACATGGTTGTACAAAGAAGAGAAGGATATTGGACCTAAGAAATTTCCAATTGAATAGTATCCAAAAGGGTTCCTAATAATGAAACAACAAGGATATGATGGACATAGCGGCCTTGGCCTAAACAAACAAGGAATGTTGGAACCCTTACAACCCCCTAAACTACTAAAACACCAAGGGTTGGGGTTTGTACCAATAAAAGCGACTATCTGGGGTATTGGGTTACCTTCGAGTGAGGTCGTTAATGCTTCAGATGAGATTGAGACATCCGAGGAATCTTGGGATTTCGACTCTGATTCCAATGAGTATGAATGGGATTCTTTATCCTCCACTACTGACATGGACCTTGATAAAAAATTTAGAGAACCCGACGAGCCTCCCCTTGAAGAAGCATTTAATCAAATGCTTACAATTGGTTCCCCACAAAACCCACCAAGTCCCCATCCAAAGGTCCCTTTGAAAAGAGAAGAGTGGATCAAAAACTTCAAGGAAACCATTGATTTTTCCTCCTAGGAACCAGATGACTCTACTTTTTTCTTTACCCTACCTTCCTACACCATGACCCTTGACAATACCAATTATGATTTACCCCATTGTCTACTTGCAACTCATAGATTGGGATCAACAAGAACCACCAAGTTTTGACACATTCGAGAACGACGAAGCAATTGTTGAGTTCATGGGACTTCGTGAAGGAATACCAAGTGGGGATCATAAGGTTGGATTTTCCATAGAACTCAATTATGCGGCATACTTTGGTGAGGCTATCCTGTCCTCTAATCGCAAAAAGGAAAATGAAAAATTAAAAATAAAAATAATAGGTCTTCAAGTTAAAACCGAAAGGCACCTGTTGACTATGAAAAAGTAAAAATAAAGGACGTATCTGAAGGTGGAAACGTCTCTAAGGTGCCTGAGGATGGAGGATTGGACAGTATCCCTATAGACCAAGAGAGATTTCCATTTCTTATAGAATAAATAGAAGTGAACATTGGAACACAAGACAATTCTAGAATCATACAATTGGCAACCTCTTTAACCACCAAGGAAAAGCTTGAGTTTACAACATTCCTTTCAGAAAGACAAGTTAATTTTGCATGGTCATATGTTGATATGCCTGGATTAGATCATGAACTTATTCTGCATCACTTGCCACTATTACCAAATGTCAAACCATATAAACAGAAGCTAAGGAAAATGTGCCCACAGATTGTGCTCTTGGTCAAGGTAGAACTAAAGAAACTCTTGGATGTTGGATTCATACGATCTATTGATTATGAAAATTGGATATCAAACCTTGTTCGTGTCATGAAACTGAATGGTCAAATCAGAGTATGCACAGATTTCAAAGATCTCAACAAAGCTTGTCATAAAGATGATTTTCCTTTACCAAATATTGACACCATAGTAAACCTTACTGTTGGATAATAATTTCTCTTGAAGATCAACCAAAGACATCCTTCACATGTGCTTAGGGAACTTTATGTTGGAATGTCATGTCGTTTGGGCTTAAAAATGTTGGAGCTACATATCAGAGAGCCATGACTACTATTTTTCATGATTATATGCACGTACTTATGCAGGATTATTTTGATGACCTTCTCTCAAAATATCTAGAATGAAGTGGTCACTTAGCAGTCTTGGAAAAGATTTGTAAACAACTTGAAAAGTATAAACTCAGGTTAAACCCAAAGAAATGTGTTTTTGGGGTCCAATCTAACAAACTTCTTGGATATATGTCTCCTGCAGAGGAAAAGAGGTTGATCCCGCCAAAGTAAAAGCTATCTTGGACATGCCACCACCAACCAACATCAGTTAGTTAAGAACATTACAAGGAATATTACAATCAATCCATAGGTTAATTGCTCAGCTAGCAGATAAGATCCATCTATTTCAACATTTTTTATGAAAAGGAATTCCCTTCAATTGGAAAGAGAAATGTCAAGAAGCATTTGATCAGATCAATAATTATTTATTGACACCACCAGTTATTATGCCTTTCATTGATGGAAGACATTTGATATTATACGTGACAACAACTACATCATCACTGAGGGCACTATAAGCACAAAATGACAATGATGGCAAAGAATGAGCAATTTATTATATCAGTCGCACCTTAGTCTGATATGAGTTGAACTATAGCCCTATTGAACGAGCATGTCTAGAAATTGTATTTGCAGCACATAAATTGAGAAATTATATGTTGAATCACAAGACAAAACTGATTGCCAAAATTGATCCTTTTAAATATCTTCTCAGCAAAGTAGCTCTAACAAGAAGACTAGCTAAGGGGGTTATGATCTTAAGTGAGTTTGAAATTAAGTACGTTGACCAAAAATAAATAAAAGGAGGAGTGATAGTTGATCAACTTGTAGATGCACCAATAAAGGCAGATCATCCTTTGATATCCGATTTCACAGATGAATCAATCTTTGTCATACAAACATCAACAAAATAGAAACTGTATTTCGATGGATCTTACAAAAGTCACGATTCAAGAATAGGAATTTTATTTATAACACCTCAAGGAGATTCCATTCCCAAGTCATTTCGAATAGCATTTCCATGCACTAACAACATAGCAGAGTCCGAAGCATTATCGGCAGCATCCCCAAGTCATTTCGAATAGTATTTTCATGCACTCACAACATAGCAAAGTAGGAAGCATTATTAACAGCATTCCCAAGTCATTTTGAATAGCATTTCCATGCACTAACAACATAGCAGAGTACAAACCATTATTGAAAGGTCTCTGAATGGCAATAAAATGGAAAATCAAGGATCTTCAAGTCTATGGTGATTCTCAGTTAGTGATTAAACAAGTTAATGATGATTATGACACCAAGGATGAAAAATTGATGCCCTACAAGCGCATAGTTGATAGTTTCAAACTATTCTTTGATGCCATTACCTTCGAGCAGATACCAAGAATCCAGAAGAAAGTACCAAATGCAATGGCTACAATTGGATCTCTCTTGGACATTCCTAACAATGCATCACAATATGAGTTCTTCGTAGAACAATTGTTGGTCCTTGCATTCGATGTCCCCGAAAGCAAGCTTGTGTGTGAACTTGTTGGTCTCAACTCTCCTTGGTACAAATACATTTACAGTTATTTGCATGACCAAATTATCCCTCCTAACTTGTCCCTCAACCAACACAAAACCTTTATCTGACAATCATCTAAATATGCCATCATCAAAGATACCCTTTACCGTCGCAGCCTAGATAGCACCCTCCATCGATTTCTCAACTTGAATGAAGCACAAACAACCTTACAAGAAGTACATCACGGTATATGTGGAGCTCACTCTACTAGTTCGACCCTAGCCAAAAATCTCATGAGGATGGGATATTATTGGCCTACAATGAAATGTGATGCCTATCACTTTGTGAAGAAATGTCACCATTGTCAGATTCATGGAGATCTTATACATGTGCCAACTCAGGAACTACAGCCGCTTACATTGCCATGGCCATTTTCTCAATGGGGACTCAACCTCGTAGGAAAGATCCACCCCACATCTACTAATTGACATAAGTTTATCCTTGTCGCTACTCAATACTTTACAAAATGGATTGAAGCCATCCCAATGACCTACATTACTAGAAAGCAGATAGCCAAGTTCATCTTGAATTACATTAAATATGTCATTATGGTATCCGTAATCCATCATTACAGATAATGGTCGCCCTTTTAAGAATCGGAATGTTTGTGAACTTTGTGAACTTTGTGAAAAAAATCATATCCAACACCACTTTGCTACCCCATATTACCCCCAGGGTAATGACCAAGCTGAGGCATCTAATAAGTCCATCGTAAAAATCTTAAAGAAGACTATCAATGACATTGGTCATGACTGGCACCTACAACTTAATCCTGCTCTATGGGCCTATCATACCAATTTTCACTCCATATTCCCTTGTCTTTGGATCTGAAGCCATACTTACTATAGAGGTCAAATTACTATCCTTACGAGTCTCTATGCAAGGATTGATTGATCAAGAGCAATATCACATATCTCGTCTACATGGGCTAGAGTTACTAGATGAAAAGAGATAGAATGCGTTGACACATTTTCAAGCATATTAGAATCACCTTCGACATAGCTACAATAAGGTCTGGCCTAGAAGTTTTGGCATTGGTGACTTAGTCCCAAATGAGAATCCAAAGAATCAAGCAAATTGAGAGAAATCTGGAAAGTTTGAACCTAACTGGTTGGGCCCTTATATCATGACAGTAGCATATGGATCTAGTGCTTATCAGCTCTCTACACCTAAAGGTGAACCATTGACTGAGCTTATCAATAACATGCACCTTCCCGAGTACTACACTTAATTCTCAGAGAATCCCTTTAAAAAGTCAAAAAAAATGGTCACTCTGATAAAAATTTGGCAAGCAAGCATCTTGGTGACAACAAAAAAATAGAAAAAAAATAGTAAAAAGAAATAATTCATCCAAAAGTGAAAACCACTTCGGTAGTGCTTTGGATAAGTACCATGGTGAAAACCTAGCAAACAGATGCCATGTGTAGTCAGTCTATGCTCCCTAGTCTACTATCACTCCACCTGGTCTTCCATCCTTCGGTCATCCATTCACATACATCCTTCATCCATAATAAAGCTTTGTCATTCTTTCGATACCCAAAGGGTATTTATAGATATACAAAATTCAAACTCCAATTCTATTTTCAGTCATCCACCTTTTTAGGAACTAAAACTCTCTTGGAAACTCAGATCAATTTGATCTTGAGTTTTTACATTAAACATTCAGTTAAACTGGAGAACAGAAAATAGAAGAGAAAAAGTAAAGTCATGCACTTTAAGAACTACCAATGTTGCATGCAACATGCAAAGAAGAAGAAAGCCACGCATGCAATAGATTTGTGCATGTGAAGTTGGTTCTGCAATAAACTCATCATAACTGGGGAAGACTTGTTGTAATACATATAATTATGGCCCATCAACCCAACTGTCTTCGAACTTAATTCTTTCCAACTCTATTGCAGCAAACCCTCTCATGTCCTTCAGCTTTATCAATTCTCTTTTAGCAGCCTTTATCTCTTCCTTGATGTCCATCAGTCGATCTATCAACAGATCTTTACCATCATCCCCTTTTTGCATGAGTCACTTAAACCTTTCGCCCCATTTCTCTTTTATCTGGCTCAAAGGTAGGCCTTCCTTCGTTGGCATATTAACATCTACTATGATAGCGATGACCGCCTCCAACTCCTCAAATTGTTTAGTTAGATCCTTAATAGCATCTTGGAATTCATTTCTATGTTTGCACAAGAACTTTGTTCTGAATCTGAGTATACAAGAGGTCTTTTCCACAAAATCTTTATTATCCTCCTCAAGTACTGACTATTCAAGAAGAGTAGTCAAAGGCAATGTACTAACCTTCTCCAATTTCTGACTATATTTTTTTATATTCCTCTTCCTTCTTCTCCACTGCTTCAACATATTGATGCATTTCCCCTATTAACCCTTTTGTCCCTTTGTGGACCTCAAAACCTTCGACCAAAATTTCACCTACTTCTTGATTTAACTTGTCAACCCACCTATCTAACATCTCCGCTTTGCCCCTTACTTGTACTAAATCATCTACCTCCTTTTTTCTCAACAAAATTGGAGTCTCAATAGCAGCTACCTATTGTGATCTTGGAGAAGAGACACTTTTCAAAAAGGAATGCAATTGATCTAACTAAGCCTTAAGTTCATCTTTCTTTTGCTTATCCTTTAACATCCTTGACTTGGTTGTCGAAGCTACCACATCAATTAGATTCGTCTGTTGATCTCTGGTAGGCCTTCCCAAGTTAACAGTACTTAATTGATAATTCCATAACTCCATGTCTCCTAACTTCTTTTCTACCATCGATATGGCACACTCAGCAACAATTTCTCCCTTGTCTGTGAGCCTGGTGGAGTGTAGGATCTTGGCCTTCTTTTTATGCCTTTCCTGTTCAATCTCCTATATCATATCCTCCCAATTGAGAGGTTGTGAAGGTGTTACTGTTCTTTTTTGTAGGTCCAATTTCAGCCAAGTGGGAGCACATGGAGCAATAGTCATCATAGCGGAAGAAGAAGCAATAGTAGTAATAGAAGGTGGTTGCACATTTACTTGGGGTTGAGAATCAACCCTTGGTTCCTATTGTTGTTCTTACACCACATGCATCTATACAAGCTTTTCAGCCTCTTCCCTACCTTTTTGTTCTTGTATCTTCTTGTCTTCTTCTTCCTTCTTCAACCTCTATTCCACCAATCATTCTCTCTCTAGTTTTTCTTTCTCCAATCTTTCCTTTTCTAATCTCTCCTTTTCTATTCTTTCCTTTTCTAATTTTTCCTTCTCTAATTTTTCTTTCTCTAGAGTTTATTTTTCTAGTTTATATTTTTCTAAAGCTTCTTGTTCTTCTTTCTTTAATATTTTTGTCTCTAAATTTTTAAGCTTTTTTGCCTTTTCTTCTTCTTCTCATTGCTTTCTAACCAGCTCTTCAGTGTCCTTTTCCTTTCTTAATCATTTTTCTTCTTCTTCCTTTCGGTGAGCTTCCTCGGCAAGTTTTAACTTGGCAACCAAGACTTATTTCTCCCTCCGATGTCTTGCCTTCTCTTCCTCAAGGTCACGAATCTTTTGTATTAATTCTAAATTATCATTTTCCTCTTTAACCTTGATTTCATGTTCTTGTTTCCTCTGTTGTCTCTCTACTTCATCAGCTCTTGACTTAGCTTCAATTTGTTGTTGTTGTAGTATGGCATCAGCTTGTGTCTTGGCATCCATTAACTTTTTCTTTTCTATTTCCTTTGCTCACTCCTCAGCAATCTTCCTGACTTCTTCAAACAATGCCCACTGATCCTCTTGTGTCATTACCTATTCAACATCCTCCTCTAGAGGCATATTCTCTTGCACATCTTTCTCTAACACGGTCTCATCTGAATCTGTTCCAACATCATGAATTTCCATCTCCACTTCTTTTCCCTTTTTAGTTTCAACCATACTATGAAGAGCCCCATTTTGAACTTCTTCACTCTATTATTTTGCAAGTGGAACTTCTGTAGAAGATTCACCTAATGTAGGTGTTGAAACAACCGATCCCATTTGAGCATCTCCTTCTTGTGTTTCTGCTTCATCAACTGCTGCTTCAAGTTCTATTTCTTCAATTTCTGGAGGAGGGAACTCGAAAGGCTCTTTCAGAGGTGTCTTTCTTTTGAGTCTTTTATACCCTTTCCCCTTTTTAGGGGCTGGTCCTTGAGGAGCTTTGGTTCTTAGAACAAACCAATGAACACTTTTATCCAAGACTGCTCTTCCGATCTACTTAATATCAATAGTTTCCTCACTATCCCAGTCAATTGGATCTAGACTTTTAGTTCCAATGTTTAAAGCTTCATAAGATGGATCGAATACAACTCCATCATCCACCAATGTGTCAGGAATGTCATTTTTGACTCCAAACTCTGACATGAGTGCGATAGGTAATCTTTCATAATTATTCTTCCTCAAATCATACTCATCCTGTCAGTCAATCCAAAAATATTCTAATAAATTTAAATGCTTGTCGAACATAGAAGGCAACAAGGCATTCATCTTACCCTTCGGGTCAAAATACTTACGAGCTGTGTATAAACCTAACTTTAACTGTATCAGCTCACTATAGACCACCTCTACTCCTACCAAATGCTGACAGCTATGCTCACCCAACTTCATGGGGAACTCATGACATCCTGTCTTATGTTTTAATCCAAACTGAGCATTAACTACAAGAGCCTGATATACAAACTCCATTAATACTATCCTGTTGTCGAAACACCTCGGCAGCAAATGTGGATGGCCCTCAAAACTAGCTAACCTGAAATATGTATACCTAGGGTATTGAATACACCAACCTCCCCATCCAGCAATAAATGCAATGGCTTCTTGATTCAATATGTACCCTACATCTTCGTTGAGTTGGTTAATGACCACATATATGAATGTATCATTAACCCTTCTGAATTGAGTCGCAGCAACCTATAGAGATAGTTGGTTATAATGTTACTACACCTTCTTTTGTCCATCCAACACTCCCATTATCCGTACTCTGTTCAAACCTGGGAAGATACCGAACCTTGTTGCTGCATACACAATGTAAGAAGTCATAAAAAATCATTTAGTCTCCCTAATGTTGGTCAATTGATCATGAATAGCATCTGATACAATCATCGGCCAATCAAACTGATGGGTGTCATTTAAAATTATCTGGATGAAGGGAAACATCCACTTCTTGAAATGAAAGGAATCTCTCTTCCCAAAATCCCTAGACAACATTATTATTAAATCTGATACCTCCTTATAGAAATCTTCCCTCTTCGGTTGGTCTGCAAGCTTGGTTAGAGACTTCTTCTCTATTTTCAACCATTTTTTGTTCAAGTGAGACTTATTGGATTCCTGATACTTTCTATATTTCTCTAAGGCCTCTGCCTCATCCAACTGCACCAAGTTCCTAGGATCCGACACATAAAATATACTTTGAAACATATGAGGAGTAAGATCGATTATTACATTATCCTGGGAATCCATGCATTGTTGGGTAGCTGGATTGTAAGCTCTTGCAACTGTCAAGATCAACTCCGAGCATTGGATTGATAAAGGAAACACAGTGATATGGGCCAAGCCAGAATCAACAATTCTTTGTGTCCTCCCTGTTATATCTTCAGCAAAGGTTTCTAAATACAGCTCCTCAAAATTGTATTGGCCCAAATTTGTGTCAGTGATGTCTAACCAATTTGATTCTACTTTGCTTACTTTCACAAAAGGACTCCTATGATTATACCTCAAGGTATAAGGTAACTTTTCTAGCTTGATCTTCTTTGGTTTAGGTGTTGCCTTTGATGTTCCTGCAGGCCGGTTCCTTTGGGAGGCATCTCCTGATGTTCCTAACATCCTCTTAGCTTTCTTGCAGCAAAACCTCTAGTTAGATCCTTGAATAAACATCTCAAAATGTGTCTTTAAAATCATACCTTTCAAATATACATCGGAGGTGGAACCAGGCAGAAAACATCTTAAATAAGCAAGCTCGGAGCAAAAACTATTATTGACATTCTACCAACTAGAAGCGGGCTTGGAGTCGGAAGTGAAATAGTGATCAGAACCGGAACCAGAATGGAAACTGATTCGATTTCCTTCAAATTTTATGTTTTCATATTCTGTTTTGCTTCCGCTTCCGCTTAACATTAAAGCTTCTTACTATAAGCGGAGTCAAAGACGGGATGAAAAATGGAATTGACACTAATCATAAAACATATCCAAAACTCTAAATTAATTCCAATCCCGCTTCCGGCTATGTTGACCATGACGTCATCAACAATTTTATCAATTTAATGCGTAACCTCATTATTAAAGACCATGGTCATATTAAACGAAATGAGGCTTAAAAAATATCATGAAAAGACCATGCCCATATGACCATGGGGATGACTATATTTTTAGGGCATCATATTTAATTATTTTAAACGTGATCACAAAAACGCATAAAACCCTAACCTAGAAAATGCGATATAAAACTAGGGCACGAATTTAACCCCTCTATTTTAACCAAATGAATGCATAAATAAAAATCCTAAGTAAAAACAAGATCTTATAAACCCTAACTTATTGACAAAAAGAATTTAAACTTCATTACTGGCGAACCCTAATTAAATCTACATATTTAAAACCTAACGCAGCATGACACGATCACAACAAAACGTGAAAACGACCGTGCTGCGACTCACTATAAAACCAGAAACACAAGCATAAAACAAAATCAAGAATAGCAAACAAACAAAGAAAAAAAAAGCACGCCATCCTAATGAGATGGAAAATTTTCCCAAAGATCTAAATCAAACAACACGAACAAAGAACACGAAAGCAAATAAAAGAAAAAGGAGAATAGAAACCCTACCTCGAATGCAAAACCTGGCTAACCTTCTGAATTGATTCGCAAGCAACTATCTCCTCCTCCTTCAATCGATTCACTTAGATGAACTCCACAGCTGCTCTATTTCTCTCGTTGATTTCTTAACAATGATAATAATAACACGTTTAATCCCTAATGAAGGTAAAAATCAGAGTTTTTACCTATGCATGGTAGCTGTCATTAACGCATTAAATGCAGTTAAGCTAAGTTAGAACTGGAGAAGAAAAAACACATCACTACAGTGCGACTTCAGTAAAAATTCAACCACCAAGAAACGGCGGGAGCGGAATCGGAACGAAAACTTATTTGGAAACTTAAGGAATTTCCCAACTTCGTTCCCGCTTTGGGTTTGGATCCGCCAACAAAGCATAAAACCAAACCAAACACAAAAGTAAAATAAAAAGACCGAAATAATAAAACTTAACACAAGGACTTAGTCTAAAACAAAAGTTGAAAAAACGGAGGCGGAGACGGGATGGATTTTGATTTTGAAATTTCCAATAAACACCAACTTAATGTCCACTCCGGTTCCAGCTCCGATAAAGACAAAACAAAAGGCCAAAAAGAAAGACTGTTAGGATGGGGATCAGAATGAGTTTTGAAAGAAGTTTCAAAACCCAATTTGGTTCCAGCTCCGATTCCGACAGACTAAACCAAAGAAAAACAAAGTGTTGGAAACAAAAGACTCCAAACTTTGTTTGAAAACCAACAAAACATAAAAACACAAAGGGGGACCCATTTTGACCAAGGCAAAAAATGGGGTGGTTATGCAAGGCATAACAAATGGCGACTTGGCTGCAAAAATGGTTTACCCATTTTCAAGATACCCAAAGAAAATTTCAATCACCCAAAAACTACTTGGTTTATGAAGAATACTAACTTAAATAAGATCAGATATATTTAGGATAAGTTTGAGCTAGAATCTTAGATGTATGGGCTCATGAGTTATTTCCAAATCTAAGTGTGTGCAATATAATGCACATCATTCTTTGTAGGTACTTTCTCTGTTTGTGAACAACTATACCTAAGATTCAAGCTACATGAGTTGAGTCCTTTAACTATCGTGCAATAAAATCTTGAGAATTGCTCCACTGCCAGACAGGCATCTATAGCCCCGATGGAGATACCTCTAGTTCTCTCAAAGCATTGCTCTACTACCAGATGGGCGTCCATAGCCCCGATAGAGATACTTCATTACCCACTTGATATTGAGTTTTCCTCTTCTTTCTTTTGTTTCTTTCATTTATTATTATATTTTTTTAAACCTTGCTTGTAGAAATATTTTGTGCACCTTCCTCAATACTTCAGACATAATGAATCTAAAACATGGGTTGAGAACTACTATGGATTTCATGATAGTCTTGGAATCGGATTTTTCACTTGAATCAAAGGGTAGAGCCATTCTAAAAAAAATAGGTACTTACTCATGCAGATGTTTTCCTAATTTGGTGACAGATCTTTGATCACAATTCATGAGATATTCACAATATATCTTCTATCCTTCATAACTTTTCCAACCCAAACTAGAATGGTCATAAAATATAAGTTTCAGAATGAAATCATTTTCAATGATGATAATGAAAATACCTAAACCAATTTCTTTCCTAGTACTAGTACCATACTTTGAATAACAACCCCTTAATTTGAAATGAACAAAATGAAGATCCCCAATGAAACAAGACAAAACAAAACAAAACAAACAAAAACAGAAAGAAAACAAACAAAACTAAAAAAACTGACTTAATTACATATGATATAGTATAATACATTTTCCTTTTAAAACATCAGACCTTTTATGCACCAAAATAGTGCTTGAGAAACTGACCATTAACCGGTAATGGAACAGGCACTCCTGTTAAGGTACTCAAACGAAAAGCATTCTCGCCTAATATTTCAGCCACTTGATAAGGACCTAACCAAAGTCTATCAAATTTCTAATGATCTCCTTTCTTCTCTCTGGCCTTATCCCATAATAACACAAGATATGATATTCTAAAGGCTTTTATCTTGGCTCTTTTGTCAAACCAGCGTTTGACAACAGCCTGATGCTTAGAGAATTGTTGCAAAGCAACATCTCTTTGGTTTTCCATATTTAACAAATTAAGTAGTCTAACCTCAATCCTATCACCCTTGTTATAAAATTCCTGCATGAACTTAAGGACAAGTATCTATAAATGGATTGGGAAGATTGGATCTTGGCCATAAACTAACTTAAAAGGTGAATTTCCTAGAGCTTCTTTGATTCTAGTTCGATCTGCCCATAACGCAAATCTCAACTGGGTTTGCCAATCCCTAGGATTGTTCTCTAACGACTTTCTTATAACTTCCAACAAGTTTTTATTTGTGGACTCAGCCACTCCATTTCCCTGAGGGTAGTAATTGGAAGAATACTTCAAAACAATTTTATGTTCATAGGCCCGTGAAATAACCTCAACAAAAGAAAAAGCAGGGCCGTTATCACATACTAGAGCAAAAGGAACTCCAAACCTGGTTGTGATGTTCTCAGTCAGAAACTTGATGACCACCTCTGTGGTGCTATTCTTGCAAGGTTGTGCCTCAGTCCAATGTGTGCAGTAGTTAGTTGCAATCAAGATGAATTTATGACCTACATAAGAATTTGGATTAATTACACCTACAAAATCAAGTGCCCATTGAGCAAATGGCCTTACCTCATATACTGGTTGTAGGGGCATTGCAGGATTTCTTTCTCTAGGTGCAGAGGTTTGGCATACATGACAAGTCCTGCAGTGCTGATGTGCATCTCTAAATACATAAGACCAATACTAGCCTAATTTTAAAATCTGATGAGCCAAAGCATCAACAGATCCATGCCCTGTTTCATGCCTTCCATGAAACTCAGAAATAGCATGCTTAGCTTCTTGTTGATCCAAACAGTGTAGGTAAATTCCTTGAAAATTATTTATGTAAATGGATCCCCCTTTGAGCATGTAATGAGCACTCTTCATCCTCAATGCTCTCCTCTGAGTAGCATTCATTCATTCTGGACATTTGTTATTAATGAGGAAGAAGATTAAATCTGTATACCAGGGATCCTTCATGAAATATTGAACCGTGTATTGTTGGCAAGTAATATTTTTGTCTACTTCAGCCATTGTTTTTGACAATCCTTTTCCTCGAACGAATTTCATCGAGTGAATCTCTAAGTCAAACTCCTGCAAGATTTCCATCCATTTTCCTCTTCGTTCCCCTAATTCACTTTGCATAAGAAAAGACTTCAAAGCTAGATCTGAAACTATGGCCATCACTTGACTTCGAATTATGTAATGCTTGAACTTCTTCACTGCTCATACCAATGCAAAGGCTTGTTTTTCTAGTGGTGAATACCTTACTTTTGCATTCTTAAATGGACAGCTCATAAAAGCAATCGGTCTCTCCTCACTCTCTTCTCTTCTCTGTGTTAAGACTGTTGCACATGAATGGTCAGAAGCAAAAGAGTAGATATAAAAGGGTTTTAGATAATTTGGACTTGTTAAAACAAGTGCCTCGGATATAGATTGTTTAATCTGCATTAAAGCAAACTTAGCCTCTTCACTCCACTCAATTTTTGCATCCTTCTTCATCATTTCATTGAGGGGTTTAACAATCTCTGGAAACCCTGTTATAAATTTCCTAACAAAATTGATCCTTCCAAAAAAAGACCTCATTTCCTTCTTGCTGCCTGGCTTTGTCAATTTCAAGATGGCCTCCACTCAGTCAGGATCTATGGAAATCCCTTCCTCTGATATAATTTGACCTAAGAGCTTCCCTTCAGACACTTCAAATACATATTTCTTTGGGTTAAGAGAGACACCATAACTTATAGATTTCTTTAGAACCTTTTCGAGGTCTTCTGCATGGTCTTCTCTATTCCTAGAGAAGATGGTTAAATCATCTACATAAATGATTATACATTTTCCTATTAGATCTTTGAAAGCTACATCCATTTCCCTCTGAAAAGTAGCTCCAGCATTGATGAGACCGAAAGGCATCCTCCTGTAAGAAAATGTGCCCCATTTAGTGGTGAAAGCAGTCTTCATCCTATCCTCATGACTAACCAAGACCTGATTGTATCAATAATAACCATCCAAAAATGAAAACATCTAGGATCCATTAACCTTTTGTGATACTTCATCAAGAGAAGGTAATGGATAATTGTCTTTCTTAGAAGCCTTGTTTAGATTCCTGAAATCAACACACAATCTGATCTCACCATTCTTCTTGCGCACAGGAACCAAATTAGCACCCAGGTAGAATGTCTAACCAGAAAGATTATTCTAGCAGATAAAAGTTTATGCACCTCTTTCTGAATTAAGGGCTCAATTATAGCATTGACCTGGCATTTCTTTTGGTGAAAAGGCTTGGCATTTGGCTTGAGAGGGATGGTATGAGTAATCACTGATGTATCAAAAGTTTTTAGATCATCATAACTCCAAGCAATAGCTTCAATTTTATGCTCCAAGACCTTAATTATCTTGTCCTTAATTTCTTGAGGACAAGTATTTCCTATAAGCACATTCTTTTTTGGCCCTAAGTGATTCAAATTAATAGATTCACACTTCCCTCCATCACTCTCTATAGGCACCCTTTGGCGAGCCCTTGGTTCGGAGTCAAATATCCTCTCTAAAGCAACCATCCCTTTCAGAATGTTATTACTCTTTAAATCGAATATCCCTTCTGGGACCCTCTTTCTCAGGATCCCAATCTCCCTGATCTCATTCAGATTCATCTATTATTTGTCCTTAAAAAACATCAGAACTTTCCAAAAATGCCAATATGTGTTGATCATCATCAAATACCTGAAAGTGTTTAACATTATCCAGGATAGCTGGGACTAAGATCAACTCAACTGAAAACCTCTTTAGATCAGAATTTTCCATGTGTTCCAATGTGCTAGCAGCAATAGCCAAAGCATCAACAATTTGATTAGCTTCCCTAGGGATCAAACTAATCCCAAAAGCATCAAAATCTTCAATTAAATTCCGAACCATGTTTCTATACGCAGCCAATCTTTTGTTATGACATGTATATTGGTTATGTACCTTCTTTACAATCACCTCAGAATCTCCCATAATTGTGAGAGAAATAACCTTCTTCTTATGAGCAAACATAAGACCCCAAGCAAGTGCTTCATACTCAACAACATTGTTTGTGGAACCGAACTGCAATCTATAAGAAGCAAAGTAAGTCTTCCCTTTTAGATTAGTTAGCTCAATCCTTGCTCCACTTCCTGCTTTAGATTTGAAACCATCAAATTTAAGAGTCCACAATTGATCCTTGGCTGGGAGCTCTTTCTTTTTAGGGATAACAAGGGATGACTTACTTGAGATGTGTGGTGGCTTGGACTTTTGTTGTTTTTCAGAATTTAACTCGGGACAAAGTTCGATGAAGATTTTTCTATGTTTTCAGCCTACTCATAGATCACTACCTGAACACCCTCTTGGGTTAAATTGCAATCCAACTCATTTCTCATCAATGCCTTGGGTATTGGAAAATTATTTGGGGTAGGTGTATCAAATTGGAACTGGGACACCTCAACTTCTTATTGGATTTCAGAACATACAACCTGAGTCTATTCTTCTGGTGAAGAACCTTCCTGTTGAGAAAGACTAGCCCATGTAAGAATAGTTGCATCCTTAACTTGGAAAGAAAACTCATTGATGGGGGTCTGGGCTTGTTTCTCTTGACATATTTGTTGAGGTTGATCTACATGACTTAGAATATCTAAGCATGATTGACATGTTAATTGTGAATGATTATGATAATGAATTCTACACCAATTAGGAAGCAACAAACTACTCAAATCAATTTATTCTCCTAAAACCAACTTATATTGTTGCAATTTCTTTATCAGAACCTGTTGGTTGATGCAGATCATTGGGTCACTATATTCTAGGGGCAATGTATCCCTATGACTGACTACAGAGAAAGTAAGGACTTCCTCTTGTTTGTAAACTCCTATCTTAGTCTCAAAATATGCTACTTCATTTGAGGCATCATATTTTGTAATCATATGCTTGAGTCTAGGTTCATTTTCAATCCTTATCTGTGTTGCAACCCCCTTCCAGGGTAGCCACATGTGAGAGAAATCTAAAGACAAATATCCACCTATACTTTTCATTAGCTCCCGACTTAGAAGCATCCCATATGTCTCTGGGATATCATCCACTTGGATATCTATATAGGTTTGGATCCTTGGATCTGATCCAACCTATACATGCATGTTTTTTAGTTCACCTACAACATTGACCTCGATTTTATCTAACTGAATCACTTTCTTGTTGGTCAGGATAGGACTCAATCCTAGCTTTTTACGCATTGAAAAGGGCATAACATTTTCTGATGCTCAGGAGTCTAATAAACAATTATGCAAATTCTTTCCAAAAATCCTTAAACTTAAAAGAAAACGTGGGGTACTGGTCTTACCTTTATAAACGGTTGCATTTGTCTCCTTTGTTGGAGTCACTTTACCTTTTCTCTTTAAGCGATCTGTCTCCTCCAAGGCTTTCAATACCACCTCACGCTGAGTTGGGCACCACTTCATGATGTCAACGAATGACAAGGACATCTTCTATCTCTACAATTATGTAATAAAGTCAAATTCTGAATCATTCCTAGCTTGATATTTAGGAAAAGGAGGCAGGTTGCCTCTATTCTGAAGATCAAAAGGTCCCTCTGGTGGTGGTGGATTATTATCTGCATTTTGGTTTAGTGGGACCATATTGCTTGGGGGTGCAAATGTAGTAAATGTGCGCTTATTCTAATTTCTCAGAAAGTGACCTCCTTTGGACTGAAAACGTTGAGCATCATATACATCTTCCTCTGGCTCATTATCTCCTTGCATAGGAAACTGATATTTTTCTTCAATAGTTTCATAAGTCATAGCAGTACTGACTGGCCCATTATCTTGATTGGAATTTCCTGTTGGAGGATGGGCATCAGCTTGTGCAATCTTTGCAATCTTCTCCATTTCAAGGTAGTTAACCTCAGAATGTGTTGCAATATCATGTAGCGTGCACCAATTAGTCATAAAATTGAGGTCAGCAACATTAGCAATGTGTGGTCTCTCCTCACCAGACTGATAGTTATGGGGAACTCCCCCATTGTTAGGTCTAGTATTCCACTGTTTATGGTTGTTGTTGTTGAACCTCTGGTTATATCCTCTGTTCTAATTTTGGTAATTTTGGTTAGAGGAATTTTGACTCTAAAATTTCTAGTTGGTGTTCTGGTTCCCATTCTGATTGGAATAATTTCCCTGATTGTTATAACCTCCCTAATTCTGATAATTTTGGTTTTGGTTGTGGGGAGGTTTTTGCCTAAGTTGTGCCATGTCATTAGACATTTGAGATAGAGTCTTCTTGAGAGTCTCTAAATCACTAGTCAGTTGGACAGTTTGCTCATTTTGCACATTTTGTACTATGGCTGGGGAATGAACATGGCTTGATCCTCTTGCTTGTTGTTGTGGATTTTGAGGTTGTTGGGAAGAATCTTGCATGCCATTGCCGAAAAAGGGCATAGTAGGTGGAGCTTGTAGTTCAGACACCAGTCCATATTGAGAGTAAGACATCCCTAGGACAATGTTGTATAATGGTGGGTTAGGCATCTGATAGTTTCTGGGAGGAAGAGCTACTCCTAAACCTCCTGGTTGCAAACTTATCTATTGTTGCAACTTGATGGCCAGATGATAAACTTTAGATAAAGAGTCAATCTCACCAGGCTGATAAGTTCTCTGCAAGAATAGGCCAATTAAGGGATCAACAACTCTTAAATATGCCTATATGGCAATATTCTTAGCTACTAGATAGGGGTCTTGCAACCTATGAAACATTCTTTGGAATCTAGTATTGAACAACGGTAGTGGCTCACCTTCTTATTGGTTGGGATAGGACTTAATCCTAACTTTTAACATATCAAAAAAGGCATAACATTTCCCGATGCACCAAAATCCAATAAACAATTGTGCAAATTCTTTCCAAAGATTCTTAGACTTAATAGAAAAGGTGGGGTAGTGGTCTTACCTTTACACATAGCTACATTTGTCTCCTTTGCTGGAGTCACTTTACCTTTTCCCTTTAAGCGATTTGTCTCCTCCAAGGCTTTCAGTACCACCTCACGTTGAGCTAGGCACCACTTCATGATGGAAAAGAATGACAAGGATGTCTTTTGTCTCTGTAATTCTGCAATAAAGTCAAATTTTGAATCATTCCTAACTTGGTACTTAGGAAAAGGAGGCAGATTGCCTCTATTCTGAAGATCAGAAGGTCCCTTTGGTGGTGGTGGATTGTTATCTGTATTTTGATTTGGTGGGACCATGTTGTTTGGGGGTGCAGATGTAGTAAAGGGGCCCTTATTATGATTTCTCATAAAATGACCTTCCTTGGACTAAAACGCTTGAGCATCATATACATCTTACTCTAGCTCATTATCTCCTTGCATAGGAAACTGATATTTTTCTTCAATGGTCTCATAAGTCATAGCAGTGCTGACTGGCCCATTATCCTGATTGGAGTTTCCTGATGGAGGATGAGCATTTGCTTGTACAATTTTTACAATCTTCTCCATTTCAGGGCAGTTAACCTCAGAATGTGTTGCAGTATCATGTAGTCTGCACCAATTAGTCATGAAATTAAGGTCAGCCACATTAGCAGTATGTGGTCTCTCCTCACCTGATTGATAATAATGGGGAACTCCCCCGTTGTTAGGTCCAGTATTCCACTACTTACTATTGTTCTTGTTGTTGTTGTTTTTGAACCTCTGGTTATATCATCTATTCTGATTTTGGTAATTTTGGTTAGAGGAATTTTGATTTTGAAAGTTGTGGTTGGTGTTTTGACTCCCATTCTGATTGGAGTAGTTTCCCTAATTTTTATAACCTCCCTGGTTGTTGTAATTCTTATTTTGATTATGGGGAGGGTTTTTCCTAAGTTGTGCCATCTCATTAGACATTTGGGATAGTCTTCTTGAGACTCTCTAACTCACTTGTCAATTGGACAGTTTGCTCATTCTGCACATTCTGTACTATAGTCGGGGAATAAACATGGGCTGATCCTCCCGCTTGTTGTTGTGGATTTTGAGGTTGTTGGGAAGAATCTTGCATGCCATTACCGAAAAAGGGCATGGTAGGTTGAGCTTGTAGCTGGGACACCGGTCCATATTGAGAGTAGGACATGCCTAGGACAATGTTGTATAATGGTGGGTTAGGCATCTGATAGTTCATGGGAGGAAGAGCTACTCCTAAACCTCCTGGTTGTAAACTTATCTGTTGTTGCAACTTGATGGCCAGATGATATACTTTAGATAAAGAGTCAATCTCACCAGGCTGATAAGTTCTCTGCAAAAATAGGCCAATTAAAGGATCAACAACTTTTAAATATGTCTATATGGCCATATTCTTAGGTTCTAGATAAGGGTCTTGCAACCTACGAAACATTCTTTGGAATCTAGTATTGAACAACGGAAGTGGCTCATGATGTTCCTTTCTTATTGTGGCAAACTAGTGATACAAAATGGCAGAGTCTACATAAACCCAAAATTGATTAATAAATGCATTTTCTAAATCCATCCAACCTAGGATGGATCCTCGAGGCAAATTTAAATACCAGTTATATGCCATATCTCCTAAACAGTAAGGAAATAGTCTACATACCACATCCTGATGAGCAACCTGAGCTCTTGTGCAAGCATCTTTGAATGCTTGTATGTGCTCCTCAGCACTTCTCAATTCTCCATGCATGTACTTAGGATAGAACTTTTCTGGGTTCTTTGGTAGATCATGGATTCCCCCTGGAATAGTCCCTAATAGAGAGGGATTATTCACAAAGTAAGCCATTGGTGGGATTGGCTGAGCAGGTGGTGATATAGGGTGAATTGGTGGTGACTCAGGCCTGCTTGGTGGTGGTGATGTAGATGGAACTGATGGTGGTGTAGGTGGAATTGGTGGATATCCAGGTGGAGTAAGTGGTGGTGACAAGGTATGTATCAATATCCTACGGGCATGGGGTCTAGGTCTAACCGTGGTTTGTAATTCTTGTAAAGGTTCAAGGTCAGTAGAGGATCTCATAATCCTTCCATATTTCTCCGGTGAGAAAGACACTATGCGAGCCAGCTTGTCTTTTCAGGCCCTCTTTCTAGCGCCAATTTCTATTGATGGTGAAAATGACACAAACAACGTTAAAATAGAATATTTCTACTCTATTTCTCCTGAAAAAGAAAGATAACATATAGTCGCCTAACTCCCAAGGTCCTGGTAGTTGGTTCTCAACTGTCTGGTGTCACTCAATTAGTCCATGCAACTATAATGTTCAAGGGGCCTATGTGGTAACAAAAGAATTCAAGGAATGACTCATTCTACCAACTGTTCTTGTAAATAGAGGGGGTTTCAAACAAAAGAAAAAGATAGATCAAAGGGTAAATCAGTAAACATGAATAAAACTTATGTAGCATCCGGACATATACCTTCAACAATGAATGTTTTCCAATCAAATCAAGAAAACCAAAGCATGATACAATTCATAGAATAATCTATACCATTGTATGCATCTAAGGTGCTTATTTTAATTCGCCTATCACAACTATTTCAACGATTTTTAAAAGAACACACATTCATTCATTGCCAAGGTCATAGATCAACAGACTTCAATAAATTTAATTCAATGATAATCTAACAAGATAATCCTTAAATTTGGTTTCTTCTAATGACTTTCATCACATAAGAAACTTTCATGTTTCAGCACAATCACTAGCATTCAGATAGATTATAACTTATCAGCCTTATTAAATAAAACAACTCAATTCTAGCACCATATTGCGTAAAACCTGTAATTCTATTAACTGTAAAGATCAAGTACAATGCATCTTCGTAATCACTACAAAATGCTATCTCCTAATATTAGGTAGGCCAATTTTATTCTCTATTAGCCGACCCCTACAATATGACACCCAAAGGGTATTTATAGATATACAAAAATTCGAACTCCACTTCTATTTTAAGTCATCCACCCTTTTAGGAACTAAAAACTCTCTTGGAAACTCAAATCAATTTGATCTTGAGTTCTTACATTAGACATTCAGTTAAACTGGAGAATAGAAAATAGAAGAGAAAAACTGTCAGTGTTGCACGCAACATGCAAAGAAGAAGAAAGTCATGCATGCAAGAGATTTATGCATGTGAAGTTGGGTCTGCAATAAATTCGTTATAACTGGTGAAGACTTGTTGTAATACATCTATCTCTGGCCCATCAACCCAGTTGTCTTCAAATTTAATTCGCTCCAATTTTGTTGTAACAAACTCTCTCATATCTTTTATCTTTGTCAACTCTCTTCTAGTAGATTTTATCTATTTTTTGACATCCATTAGTCGATCTATCATCAGATCTTCTCCATCATCTCCTTTCTACATGAGTCCTCTAAATCTTTCATCCCATTTCTCTTTTATCTAACTCAAAGGCATGCCTTCCTTTGTTAATACATTAACATCTACTATGATAGCAATAACCGCCTCCAACTCCTCAAACTGTTCAGTCAGATTATTAACAGCATCCTGGACCTCATTCCTATGTTTACACAAGAAATATGTTATGAATCGGAGTATATGAGAGGTCTTCTCCACAAAATCCTTATTGTCCTCCTCAAGTATTGACTGTTCAAGAAGAGTAGTCAAAGGCAATGTACTAACCTTCTCCAATTTCTAACTATACTCTTTATATTCCTCTTCCTGTTTCTCTGTTGCCTCAATATATAGATGCATTTCTCTTATTAACTCTTTTGTGCCTTTGTAAACCTCAAAACCCTTGACCAAAACTTCACCTACTTCTCAATTCAACTTATCAACCCATCTGTCTACCATCTCCGCTTTTCCTCTTACCCACACTAAATCATCTACCTCCTTTTTGCTTAACAAAATTGGAGTCTCAATAGCCGTTACCTATTGTGATCTCGGAGAGGAGACACTTTTCAAAAATGAATGCAATTGATCCAACTAAGCCTTAAGCTCATCTTTCTTTTGTTTATCTTTTAAAATTCTTGACTTGGTTGTTGAAGCTACCACATCAATTAGATTCATCTGTTGATTCTTGGTAGGCCTTCCCAAGTTGATAGTACTCAATTGATAATATGTTAACTGCATGTCCCCTACCTCCTTTTCTGTCATTGGTATGGCACAGTCAGCAACAATCTCTCCCTTGTCTGTGAGCCTATTAGAGTGTAGAATCTTGGCCTTCTTCTTAGGCCTCTCTTGTTCAATCTCCTTCGTCATATCCTCCCAATTGAGAGGTTGTGAAGGTGTTATTGCTCTTTTCTGTAGGTCCAATTTTAGCCAAGTGGGAGCACATGGAGCAATAGTCATCATAGAGGAAGAAGAAGCAATAGTAGTAGTAGAAGGTGGTTGCACATTCACTTGGGGTTGAAAATCAACCCTTGATTTCTCTTGTTGTTCTTGCACCACATGCATCCGCACAAGCCTTTCAACCTCTTCCCTATCTTTTTGTTCCTATATTTTCTTATCTTCCTCTTCTTTCTTCAACCTCTCATCCTCCAATCGATCTCTCTCCACTTTTTCCCTTTCCAATCTTTCCTTTTCTATTCTTTCCTTCTCTATTCTTTCTTTTTCCAGCTTTTCCTTATCCAATTTTTCTTTCTCTAGAGCTTCCTTTTCCAGTTTCTCTTTCTCTAAAGCCTCTAGTCTTTCTTTCTCTAGTCTTTCTGCCTCTAAAGCCTTAGGCTTTTCTGCCTTTGCTTCTTCTTCTTGCTGCTTCCTAACCAGCTCTTCGGCATCCTTTTGCTTTCTTAATCTTTCTGCTTCTTCTTCTTTTCGATGAGTTTCCCCTGCAAGTTTTAACTTAGCAACCAAGACTTCTTTCTCCCTCCGGTTTCTTGCCTTCTCTTCCTCAAGGTCATGAATCTTTTGTATTAATTCTAACTTATCATTTTCTTCTTTAACCTTGAGCTCATGTTCTTGTTGCCTTTTATCTCTCTCTACTTCATCAGTTGTTGCCTTAGCTTCAATTTGTCATTGTTGTAATACAGAATCAGTTTGTATCTTGGCACCCATTAAATTTTGCTTTTCTATTTCTTTAGCATTTACCTCAGCATTCTTTCTAACTTATTCAAACAATTCCCATTGCTCCTCTTGTGTCATCACCTATTCAGAATCCTCCTCTAGAGGCATATTCTCTTGCACATCCTTCTCTGACACAGTCTCATTTGAATCTATTCCCACATCATGAATTTCCCTCTCTTCTTTTACCTTTCCACCTTCAGCCATACTATGAAGAGCTCAATTTTGAACTTCTTCACTCTGCTTCTTTGCAAGTGGGACTTGTGTGGAAGATTCACCTAATGTAGGTGTTGAAACAACCGATCCTTTCTGAGCATCTCCTTCTTGTATTTCCTCTTCATCCCCTACTGCTTCAAGTTCTATCTCTTCAATGTCTAGGAGAAAGAACTCCAACGGCTCCTTGGGAGGTGTCTTCCTTTTAAGTCTCTTATACCCTTTCCCCTTTTTAGGAGCTAGTCCTTGAGGAGTTGTGGTTCTTAACATCAACCAGTGAACACTTCTATCCATGTTCTTCCTATCTGCTTTATGTCAATAGTTTCTTCACTGTCCCAATCAATTGGATCCAGGCTCTTGGTTCCTATGTTTAAAGCCTCATAAGATGGATCCAATACAACTCCATCATCCACCAAAGTATTAGGAATGTCATTTTTAACTCCAAATTCCAACATGAGTGCAATAGGTAATCTTTCATAATTCTTTTTCCTCGAGTCATATTCATCTTGTCGGTCACTCCAGAAATCTTCTAATAAATTAAAATGCTTGTCACACACAGAAGGCAACAAAGCATACATCTTACCCTTCAGGTCAAAATATCTATGAGTTGTGTATAAACCTAACTTCAACTATACCAGCTCATTGTAAACCACCTTTGCTCCTACCAAATGCTAAGAGCCATACTCACCCAACTTCATGGGGAACTTATGACATCCTGTCTTATGTTTTTTTTCCAAACCGAGCATTAACTCCAAGAACGTGATATACAAACTTCATTAGTACTATCCTGTTATTGCAACACCTTAGAAGCAAATGTGGATGGCCTTCAAAACCAGCTAACTTGAAATATATAAACTTGGGGTATTGAATGTACCAACATCCCCATTCAGCAATAAATGCCATGGCCTCTTGACTCATCCTATACCCTGCATCTCCATTTAATTGGTTAGTGACTACATATATGAATGCATCATTAACCCTTCTGAACTGAGTTTCAACAACCTGCAGAGACAGCTGGTTATAATGCTCCCATACCTTCTTCTGTCCATCCAATACTCCCATTATCCCTACTCTGTATAAACTTGGGAAGATACCCAATCTTGTTGTTGCATATACATTGTAAGAAATCATAAAGAAGCACTTAGTCCCCCTTATGCTGGTCAGTTGATCATGAATAGTATTTGACACAATCATCAGCCAATCAAACTGATGGGTTCCATGTAAAATTATTTGGATGAAGGGAAACATCCACTCCTTGAAACGAAATGTATGTCTTCCCAAAATCTCTAGACAACATCATTATTAAACCTGATACCTCTTTATAGAAATTTGCCCTCTTTGGCTGGTCTACAAGCTTGCTTATAGATTTCTTCTCTGTCTTCAACCACTTTTTGTTCAAATGAGATTTATTGGATTCCTTATACTGGTTGTACTTCTCTAAGGCTTCTTCCTCATCCAACTGCACCAAGTTCTTAGGATCTGGGACATTAAATATACTTTGAAATGCCTGAGGAGTGAGATCAATGATCACATTGTTCTGTGAATCCATGCATTGTCTAGTCGTAGGATTGTAGGCACTGGCTATTGTCAAGATCAACTCTGGGCACTGGATTGATAAAGGAAACACAGTAATATGGACCAAGCCAGAATCAACACTTCTTTGTGTCCTTCCTGTTACATCTTCCCTTTCTGCAAAGGTTTCTGCATATAGCTCTTCAAAATTGTACTGGCCCAAATTGGTATCGGTGATGTCCGACCAATTTGATTCTACTTTGCTCACTTTTACAACAGGACTCCAGTGATTATACCTCATTGTATAAGGCAATTTTTTTGGCTTGATCTTCTTTGGTTTAGGTGTTGCCTTTGATGTCCCTGCAAGCCGGTTTCTTTGAGAAGCTTCTCCTGATGTCCCTGACATCCTCTTAGCTTTCCTGCAAAAAACCTCTAGTTAGATCCTTGAATGAAATATCTCAAAATGTGTCTTCAAATCATACCTTCTAAACATACATCGAAGGCGGAGCCAAGCAGCAAACATCTTAAATAATCTCCTTTCAAAACACTGTCGGGCTTGGAGTCAGAACTAGAATGAACACTCTACTAATAAGAAACGGACTTGGAGTTAGAAGTGAAATAGTGATCGGAACCGGAACTAGAATGGAAACTGATTCGGTTTCCTTCAGATTTTTTGTTTTCATATTCGGGTTCGGTTCCACTTCCACTTTTGCCAAGTAAACATTTTTATAAAGTAAAGCTTCTTACTATAAGTGGAGTCGGAGACAGGATGGAAGATGGAATTGACACTAAACATAAAAACACATCCAAAACTCTAAATCAATTCCGATCCCGCTTCCGGCTATATTGACCATGACGTCATAAAATATTTTAACAACTTCATGCATAACTTCATGATTTAAAAACTAAGGTCATATTAAATGAAAAGAGGGCTTAAAATATATCATGAAATCGACCATGCCCATATGACCGTGGGGGATGATTGTATATTAGGGCATCATATTTTAATCATTTTTAAAACGTGATCACATACACGCACAAAACCCTAACCTAAAAAACACGATAAAACTAGGGCACGGATTATAACCCTTCCTAATTTACCAGAGTGAACGTGCCACAAAACCCTAAGTAAAAACAAGATTCAACTAACCCTAACTCACTCTAAACAACATGAATTTAATCTACCTCACTGTGAATATCCCTCACTAAAACCACGTATTTAAAAACCTAACCCAGCACGACATGATCACGACAAAATGTGAAAGCGACCATGCCCTAACTCACTGTAAAACAAGAAACGCAAGCACAAAAACAAGAACATCAAACAAAGGAAAGAACACAAACACTCCAAAATTCAAGAAAGCGATCTTGTTCAAAGATCCAAATCAAAAAATACGAACGAAGAACACGAAAGCAAAATAAAAGAAAAACAAGAAAAGAACCCTACCTCGAACACAAAACATGGCTAACCTGCTGGATTGATTCGCAAACAATTATCTCCTTCTCCTTCAATCGATTCACTCATATGGACTCTGCAGCAGCTCTATTTCACTCTTCAAGTTTTAACAATGATAATAATGATGCGTTTAATCCTTAATGAAGGTAAAAATCAGAGTTCTTACCTACGCCAAGCTGCTATCATTAATGCATTAAATGCAATTAAGCAGAGTTGGAACTAGAGAAGAAAAAACAATTCACTACATTGCGACTTCAGTCAATAGTCAACGGCCAAGAAAACGGCGGGGGCAGAATCGAAATGGAAACTGATTCGGAAACTTAAGAAATTTTGTTAGGTTTCTTTATTTCGATCTTTTTGTTTTATTCTTGAGTTGGGTTTTGTTTTTTTCTTTATCAGCGGAACCGAAACCGGAACGGGAACGAAGTTGGGAAATACTTAGAGTAAAACAAAAGTTCAAAAAGCGGAGTCGGGGGAGGAATGGATTTTGATTATGGAATTTTCAATAAATACCAACTTCACATCCATTCTGGTTCCGGCTCTGATAAAGACAAAACAAAAGGTCAAAAAGAAAGACTATCGGGATGGGGCTCGGAACGAGTTTTGATTGAAGTTTTAAAACCCGATTTGGTTCCGGTTCCGATTCTGCCAGAGTAACCAAAATTAAACGAAGTGTTGGCAGCAAACGTCCCCAAACTTTGTTTCAAAATCAACCAAAGATGAAAAACACAAAAAGGGGGACCCATTTTGATCAAGGCAAAAGATGGGGTGGTTATGCAAGGTATAATAGGACCTGTGCTGGTAACAAAGAATGCAAGCAATGACTCATTTTACCGAACTATTTTAGTAAATCAAGGGGGTTTTAAACAAAAGAAAAAGAAAGATCATAGGGTAAACCAGTAAACATGAACAAACTCATCTAACATCCGTACATATATCTTCAACAATGAATGTTTTTCCAACAGATCAAGAAAACCAAAGCATGATACAATTCACATAATAATCCATACCATTGTATGCATCTAAGGTGCTTATTTTAATTCACCTATCACAACTATTTCAAAGATTTTTTTAAAAGAACACGCATTCATTCATTGCCAAGATCATAGATCAACAAACTTCAATAAATTTAATCCAATGATAATCTAAAAAGATAATCCTTAAATCTAGTTCTTCTAATGACTTTCATCACATAAGAAAAAATCATGCTTCAGCACAATCACTGGCATACAGATAGATTATAACTTATCAGCTTTATCAAGTAACACTTAATTCTAACACCATATTGCATAAACCTGTAATTTTATTTAACTGTAAAAATCAAGTAACAATGTATCTATGTAATAACTACGAAAAATTTTATCTCCTAATATCAGGTGGCCAATTCTATTCTCTATCAGTCGACCCTTACAATATGATATCCAAAGGGTATTTATAGATATACAAAATTCGAACTCCACTTCTATTTTAAGTCATCCACCTTTTTAGGAACTAAAACTCTCTTGGAAACTCAGATCAATTTGATCTTGAGTTTTTGCATTAAACATTCAATTAAACTGGAGAACAAAAAATAGAAAAGAAAAAGGAAATTCATGCGCTTTAAAAACTGCCAGTGTTGCATGCAACATGCAAAGAAGAAGAAAGCCACACATGCAACAGATTTATGCATGTGAAGTTGGTTCTACAATAAACTCATCATAACTAGCGAAGACTTGTTGTAATACATCTAATTCTGCCCCATCAACCCAACTGTCTTCGAACCTAATTCTTTCCAACTCTGTTACAGCAAACCCTCTCATGTTCTTCAGCTTTATCAATTCTCTTTTAGTAGCCTTTATCTCTTCCTTGATGTCCAACAGTTGATCTATCAGTAGATCTTCACCATCATCCCCTTTTTGCATGGGTCCTTTAAACCTTTCGCCCCATTTCTCTTTTATCTGGCTCAAAGGTAGGCCTTCCTTCGTTAGCATATTAACATCTACTATGATAGCAATGACCGCCTCCAACTCAAATTTTTCAATTAGATCCTTAACAGCATCTTGGACTTCATTTATATGTTTGCACAAGAAATTTGTTCTAAATCGGAGTATACAATGGGTCTCTTCCACAAAATCTTTATTATCCTCCTCGAGTATTGATTGTTCAAGAAGAGTAGTCAAAGGCAATGTACTAACCTTCTCCAATTTTTAACTATATTCTTTATATTCCTCTTCCTTCTTCTCCACTGCTTCAGCATATTGATGCATTTCCCCTATTAACTCTTATGTCCCTTTGTGGACCTCAAAACCTTCGACCAAAATTTCACCTACTTCTTGATTTAACTTGTCAACCCACCTATCTAACATCTCTGCTTTGCCCCTTACTTGTACTAAATCATCTACCTCCTTTTTGCTCAGCAAAATTGCAGTCTCAATAGCAGCTACCTATTGTGATCTTGGAGAAGAGACACTTTTCAAAAAGGAATGCAATTGATCTAACTAAGCCTTAAGCTCATCTTTCTTCTGCTTATCCTTTAACATCCTTGACTTGGTTGTCGAAGCTATCAAATCAAGTAGATTCATCTGCTGATCTCTGGTAGGCCTTCCCAAGTTAACAGTACTTAATTGATAATCTGTTAACTGCATGTCTCCTACCTCCTTTTCTGTCATTGGTATGGCACACTCAGCAACAATTTCTCCCTTGTCTGTGAGCCTGGTGGAGTGTAGGATCTTGGCCTTCTTTTTAGGTCTTTCCTGTTCAATCTCCTTCATCATATCCTCCCAATTGAGGGGTTGTGAAGGTGTTACTGTTCTTTTCTGTAGGTCCAATTTCAAACAAGTGGGACCACATGGAGCAGTAGTCATCATAGCGAAAGAACAAGCAATAGTAGTAGTAGAAGGTGGTTGCACATTTACTTGGGGTTGAGAATCAACCCTTGGTTCCTATTGTTGTTCTTGCACCACATGCATCTATACAAGCTTTTCAGCCTCTTCCCTATCCTTTTGTTCTTGTATCTTCTTGTCTTCTTCTTCCTTCTTCAACCTCTCTTCCTCCAATCGTTCTCTCTCCAGTTTTTCCTTCTCCAATCTTTCCTTTTCTAATCTCTCCTTTTCTATTATTTCCTTTTCTAATTTTTCCTTCTCTAATTTTCCTTTCTCTAGAGCTTCTTTTTCCAATTTCTCTTTTTCTAAAGCTTCTTTTTTTTCTTTCTTTAATCTTTCTGTCTCTAAAGTTTTAAGTTTTTTTGCCTTTTCTTCTTCTTCTCGTTGCTTTCTAACCAGCTCTTCGGTGTCCTTTTCATTTCTTAATCATTTTGCTTCTTCTTCCTTTCGATGAGCTTCCTCAGCAAGTTTTAACTTGGCAACCAAGACTTCCTTCTCCCTCCGGTGTCTTGCCTTCTCTTCCTCAAGCTCATGAATCTTTTGTATTAATTCTATCTTATCATTTTCCTCTCTAACCTTGAGTTCATGTTCTTGCTGCCTCAGTTGTCTCTCTACTTCATCAGCTCTTGACTTAGCTTCAATTTGTTGTTGCTGTAGTATGGCATCAGCTTGTGTCTTGGCATCCATTAACTTTCTTTTCTATTTCTTTAGCTCGCTCCTCAGCAGCCTTCCTGACTTCTTCAAACAATGCCCATTGATCCTCTTGTGTCATTACCTATTCAGCATCCTCCTCTAGAGGCATATTCTCTTTCACATCTTTTTCTGACATGGTCTCATCTGAATTTCTTCCAACATCATGAATTTCCATCTCCAATTCTTTTCCCTTTGTAGTTTCAACCATACTATGAAGAGCCCCCTTTTGAACTTCTTCACTCTATTGTTTTTCCAAGTGGGACTTGTGTAGAAGATTCACCTAATGTAGGTGTTGAAACAACCGATCCCATTTGAGCATCTCCTTCTTGTGTTTTTGCTTCATCAACTGTTATTTCAAGTTTTATTTCTTCAATGTCTGGTGGAAGGAACTCCAAAGGCTCTTTGGGAGGTGTCTTTCTTTTGAGTCTTTTATACCCTTTCCCCATTTTAGGAGCTGGTCCTTGAGGAACTTTTGTTCATAGAACCAACCAGTGAAAATTTCTATCCAAGACTACTCTTCCTATCTGCTTAATATCAATAGTTTCCTCACTATCCCAGTCAATTGGATCTAGACTTTTAGTTCCAATGTTTAAAGCTTCATAAGATGGATCCAATACAACTCCATCATCCACCAATGTGTCCGGAATGTCATTTTTGACTCCAAACTCTGACATGAGTGGGATAGGTAATCTTTCATAATTCTTCTTCCTCAAATCATACTCATCCTGTCGATCACTCCAGAAATCTTCTAAGAAATTGAAATGCTTGTCGAACACAGAAGGCAACAAGGCATTCATCTTACCCTTCGGGTCAAAATACTTACGAGCTATGTATAAACCTAACTTTAACTATATCAACTCACTGCAGACCACCTTTGCTCCTACCAAATGCTAACAGCTATACTCACCCAACTTCATGGGGAACTCGTGACATCTTGTCTTATGTTTTAATCCAAACCGAGCATTAACTCCAAGAGCCTGATATACAAACTCCATTAATACTATCATGTTGTTGAAACACCTCGGCAGCAAATGTGGATGGCCCTCAAAACTAGCTAACCTAAAATATGTATACTTGGGGTATTGAATATACCAACATTCCCATTCAGCAATAAATGCCATGGTTTCTTGACTCAATCTGTACCCTGCATCTGCATTGAGCTGTTTAATGACCACATATATGAATGCATCATTAACCCTTCTGAATTGAGTCTCAACAACCTGTAGAGACAGCTGGTTATAATGTTCCCACACATTCTTCTGTCCATCCAACACTCCCATTATCCCTACTCTGTTCAAACCTAGGAAGATACCCAACCTTACTGCTACATACACAATGTAAGAAGTCATAAAAAAACATTTAGTCTCCCTAATGCTGGTCAATTGATCATGAATAGCATCTGATACAATCATCGGCCAATCAAACTGATGGGTGCCATTTAAAATTATCTGGATGAAGGGAAACATCCACTCCTTGAAATGAAAGGAATCTTTCTTCCCAACAGCCCTAGACAACATCATTATTAAATCTGATACCTCCTTATAGAAATCTGCCCTCTTCGGTTGGTCTGCAAGCTTGGTTAGAGACTTCTTCTTTGTTTTCAACCATTTTTTGTTCAAGTGAGTCTTATTGGATTCCTTATACTTTCTATATTTCTCTAAGGCCTCTGCCTCATCCAACTGCACCAAGTTCCTGGGATCCAGGACATTAAATATACTTTGCAACATATGAGTAAGATCGATGATTACATCTTAGGAATCGATGCATTGTCGAGTAGCTGGATTGTAAGCTCCTGCAGTTGTCAAGATCAACTCCAGGCATTGGATTGATAAAGGAAACACATTGATATGGGCCAAGTTGGAATCAACAATTCTTTGTGTCCTCCCTATTATATCTTCAGCAAAGGTTTCTAAATATAGCTCCTCAAAATTGTATTGGCCCAAATTTGTGTCAGTGATGTCTGACCAATCTGATTCTACTTTGCTTACTTTCACAACAAGACTCCTGTGATTATACCTCAAGGTATAAGGTAACTTTTCTGGCTTGATCTTCTTTGGTTTAGGTGTTGCCTTTGATGTTCCTGTAGGCCGGTTCCTTTGGGAGGCTTCTCCTGATGTTCCCGACATCCTCTTAGCTTTCCTGCAACAAAACCTCTAGTTAGATCCTTGAATAAACATCTCAAAATCTATCTTTAAAATCATACCTTTCAAATATACATCGGAGGCGGAACTAGGCAGCAAACATCTTAAATAAGTGGGCTTGGAGCAAAAACTGTTATTGACATTCTACCAACTAGAAGCAGGCTCAAAGTCGGAAGTGAAATAGTGATCGAAACCGGAACCGGAATGGAAACTAATTCAGTTTCCTTTGGATTTTCTGTTTTCATATTCTGTTTTAGTTCCGCTTCCACTTCTGCCAAGGTTAACATTTTTATGAAGTAAAGCTTCTTACTATAAGCGGAGTCGAAGATGGGATGAAAAATAGAATTGACACTAATCATAAAGCATATCCAAAACTCTAAATCAATTCTGATCCCGCTTCCGGCTATGTTGACCATGACATCATCAACGATTTTATCAATTTAATGTGTAACCTCATGATTAAAGACCAAGGTCATATTAAACGAAATGAGGCTTTGAAAAATATCATGAAAAAGCCATGCCCATATGACCGTGGGGACGACTGTATTTTTAGGGCATCATATTTAATTATTTTAAACGTGATCACAGAAATGCATAAAACCCTAATCTATAAAACGCGATATAAAACTAGGGCACGGATTTAACCCCTCTATTTTAACTAGACAAATGCATAAATAAAAATCCTAAGTAAAAACAAGATCTTATAAACCCTAAGTCACTGACAAACAGAATTTAAACTTCATTACTGGCGAACCCTAATTAAATCTACGCATTTAAAACCTAATGCAGCACGACGCGATCACGACAAAACGTGAAAATGACTGTGTTGCAACTCACTATAAAACCAGAAACACAAGCATAAAATAAAATCAAGAATAGCAAACAAACAAAGAAAAACAAAACACGCCATCCTAATGAGACGGTGAACTTGCCCAAAGATCTAAATCAAACAACACGAACAAAGAACACGAAAGCAAATAAAAGAAAAACGAGAATAGGAACCCTACCTCGAACGCAAAACCTGGCTAACCTTATGAAGTGATTCGCAAGCAACTATCTCCTCCTCCTTTAATCGATTCACTCAGATGAACTCCACAGCTGCTCTATTTCGCTCTTTGATTTCTTAACAATGATAATAATAACACGTTTAATCCCTAATGAAGGTAAAAATCAAAGTTTCTACCTACGCATGGCAACTATCATTAACACATTAAATGTAGTTAAGCGGAGTCGAAACTGGAGAAGAACAAACACTTCACTACAGTGTGACTTTAGTAAAAAGTCAACAACCAAGAAATGGCGGGAGTGGAATCGGAACGAAAACTTATTTGGAAACTTAAGGAATTTCCCAACTTCGTTCCCGCTCTGAGTCCGGGTCCACCAACAAAGCATAAAACCAAACCAAACACAAAAGTAAAATAATAAAACTTAACACAAGGACTTAGTCTAAAACAAAAGTTGAAAAAGCGGAGGCGGAGATGGGATGGATTTTGATTTTGCAATTTCCAATAAACACCAACTTAATGTCCACTCTAGTTCTGGCTCCGATAAAGACAAAACAAAAGGCAGAAAAGAAAGACTGTTAGGATGGGGATCAGAATGAGTTTTGAAAGAAGTTTCAGAACCCGATTTGGTTCCGGCTCTTATTCCGATAGACTAAACCAAAGAAAAACAAAGTGTTGGAAACAAAAGACTCCAAACTTTGTTTGAAAACCAACAAAAGATAAAAACACAAAGGGGGACCCATTTTGACCAAGGCAAAAGATGGGATGGTTATGCAAGGCATAACAGTAGGCAAGGCTCATCTTCAATGATCCCCCGAGACATTAGATTAGTCCTTTTAGGTTTGTTCAAATAAATCATGACTCGATCTTTTATCCAATAAAACAAAGTCAAGTCATGTCGAACTACAAGGTCTTTGTGTGTATAATGTAGACAAGGCCCATCATTCGATGAACCCTCAAGGCTCTAGGTCAATCCTTTAGGGTTTTTCGAGTCCCATCATGCCCTTTGTCTGCAAGCAACCATTATTCAAACCAAATCACGAATCAACAGACGAACACATCCAACAAAATCTTTGATCTTCAATCAATCTTCAATCAATCAATTACCTTAATTGTCAAATCAATCGATCAGGTCATTGGTGCTATATCAGAGTGAGGCATAATGTCATTTGTCTCATCGATCTTATCACATGTTTTTTATTAGGATGCGTCCCTCCTGAGATTAGACTTTGTTTTTGGTCAATCTTGTCATTCACCTTAAGCAAGATGTGTCTTTCTTGTAGCTCAGTGCTTTATCAACAAATGGTCACTTGGTCAACTTTATCAAAGTTGTTACTCGCCTCCAACAGGATGTCTTTCCTGAAATTAGGCATCATCACATCGATCGAACATATTAATCACACTTTATCAAATCAATCAATCTTGTCATCTTGGTCAATTAATCTTTCCTTAATCAAGATATATATTTCCTGAAACTAGCCGCAATCAATCAAATCAATTAGTCAACCTTTATCAACTTATTAGTCAATCATTGTCAACTTATCAATCAAATTTGATCATCTTGGTCAACCTAATCAATCATATCAAACAATCTTATCAATATTATTGGCAAACACTATCTCTCTAGCAAACACTTTGTTGGCCTAGGTTTATCTTATCTTTTTGATTGGTTATAGGTCATGTTCCTAGTTACCTCAAGGATGTCCAAAAGGATTTAGAGGGATGATGATGGATCATGACCTATTTTCTTTGCTTGTTTTATGTGGTTTTTCTTGGCAAAAAGACTAGGATATTTGGGTCCTTAGTATGAACTAGGGCATTCCTTGTATTTTGGTTGCCTTTTGACTGCTTGTCTCTCACAAATGGTCACCTTGCACACCTTGGTCTATGTCATACCATGGTGTTTGTGCTCCATTTGTGACAATTTTGACTCCCGATGATGACAAATATAAAAGCATGAAAGTATGTCCTTTGTGATTTCCCATCTAACACTCCATCTTCCTTGCCCTTTTCTCCACACTAACATCCATTTCTTATGTGCTAACATTTCTTCCATTTGCATCTTGATAGAGTCTTGTGACACACAAAAATATCTTGCATACACGATCATGTTAGGAAACGTCATAGAAAGTATTCTCATCATAGACATCATTAGCAAATTAAGCCACATACATTTGCATAAGAAAATACAGAAACATAGAGATCATCCATATAGCATTAGCATTGCATCACATTAGCAAATAACCAATCATTACATTGCATTTCACATTATGATCCATCACATCACATCGCATTACATTTCATATGCATTGCATTACATTAATAACATTATGGCATATCATATTATATATCACATTTTGCATTTATATTAAACATTCCCAATCATCACATTTTGCATCACCATATAGGCATCCCATTGCATCAACATTAAATGCATTTACATATCATATTGCATTTATCAAATTAGGTCATCCATTCTACCTTTATCATCCATACATATCATAAATGCATAAACATTCATAACATAATCATAGATGCATAATCATAAAGCATATTAAACCATCACACGATCATATAGAATGCATTAATAGACATCATAAAAGCATGAACATCCATAGCATAACATCATCATAAACATAAAGCATCATCACATAACATTGCATATCATAAACCGCCGCCAAAAATCATCATATATCACTCAAAATATGTGTCATAGGCACAATGTCAAGATGTGTCGTGTCTGTCAAAAATGGAGCTCACGAGCTCGATAATCAAAATGCAATGTCCATGTACAAAATATCACAAAGATGCTCTAGCCTGACCTGCCCTGCTCTCCTAATCCTGGTGCCTCCCTATCCCCTCGCTAAGGTGCGTCTGAGGACCTATGCTCTACTATCGATGGTTTGTCATATGGAGTAGACTACCTCTAGGCTGATGTCTCCCTGCTCTCTGACCTATTGTGAGAGCACCTATTGTGTGTCATGTTGTGTGTCCTGCCTTGTGAACTACTCTCAATCCACGAAAACGTGGGCTCTCTCCTCTCTGTTGGTACCACCCTCTCGTAAAGGTCCCTGTAATACTACATAGCTCGGTTGGACCTAGCATACTCCCAAGAAACATCCACTCATCTGTCTGCTATCGGTTGATGATAGCTAGGTCCCTCTCACTCTGCAGGGCATCCCTCTCGGCCTTAAGGTCATCCCTCTCTGATGTCAATGTCTTGAGCTCTGCCTCTAAGGCTTGTACCCGAGCCTACAAGGTAGATATCTACTGCTCTGAGCTGCCTTCATCTAATCCATCGTTGCCCTCCTCTAGTCCCTCCTCACCTATCCCCATGATAATCCTCTCTCAGAGGTATCTCTCTACCTCATCCATCTCTCCCTCCTCTGCATGCTCCTCTCGTCTCTCCTCTACATGCTCCTCAATCTCCATCTCGTCAATCTCCTGATGCCCTACCTCTAGAGCGGGCATCTCAGCATGTTGCTCTACCTCCTCCACAGCCATGTCTACCTCTGCTCTCACCTTTGGTTGATCCTCAATGGTAATTGTCCCACTACTTGTCATCCTCCATCCCTCCTCCTCTAACGTCGGTCTCCTCCCCGACTATCTCCTCTATCATCTCCTCCATCATCTCCCCATCCTCCATCTCCTCTCCCTCCACCCCTTTGTCCCCTGTCACCTCTCCGACCTCTTGGGCCCCTACCTCTGCACTCTACAAGCACCGGTTGCTCTAGATCTACCAATGGTAATGACCAATGAATCAACTACCAAGCATCATGCTCTGGCATGGTCCATGCATCTGCATCGCCTCCTCTCCAACCCCACTCTAATGGCTACATGGCATCAATCTCCTACTCGGTTGTGGTCACTACTATCTGCGCCCCCATGGATAAACCTCCTGGAGAGGACCGTGGGAACTTAGTTGTACCCACAGGCACACCCTGCCTCTCTTGGAACTGTCGTTTGACCCGCTCTGGAAGATACATCTCAATAATATGTTGACTCTAAATTGTCCACCCGATAAGGTATCTCGGTTATCAACACCATGGCAAGTGATCATCCTCGCCGACCCACAAATCATAATCTTTGTACGGTCTCTAGATGAAGCTAACCAATGTATCCAATCCATGTCTCCAATAGCCTGTATCACCCATATGTGTCTGTGATAGTGCTCCTTGATATAGATGCACATATGGAGCACCTGCTCCCATTTGATGTACCACTGGTGGTCGGAACATGGCTATATGCTCCCAAGCCCATATCATAAGCAATGTGACCCCACAACTCAGGATTTGTCCCCTCCTCTATATGCAATATCATGCAGCTGGAAATATAGCATACCCAGTATGCATGGTCCCCATGGATACACTACCTCATCCTGGACCATCCCCGCAAGCATCTCTCCCCAACCTATTGGGAAACCATGACCTCTACGATCAAGAATCATCACCCTTGCAATCAGTGTGTGTAACACGCGGTCATATCTATCATACCTCTCTGCTAGGGTCTCATATCTGATCTCATAACTCTGAATCCTAAGCTCTAAATCATCGTCACAATCAAAATAATCATATAGCGCCTGCAATCCTCGAGCAGGGTCATATGGTACCCACTCGTCGCAAATCGAAAGCTGTAGAATCTTGTAGATATCCTCGAGGGTGATGGTCACCTCCCCCATCGACAAATGGAAGTTGCAAGTCTCAAAGTGTCATCGCTCCGCCAACGTTGTCAACATGTCCTTGTTTTCCCTGATAACGAGCATATAGGTGACAGAATAGACCAAGATCCAACAACACCTGTCTCTTCACGTCATCCAAATGGTCTCACAACTGAAATGTATCTAATCATGACTCTCCTGTATAAATCGGAGTTAGCACAACCTAAAGTCACCGCACAAGCCAACACATCAATCTAACATCTCCATTTGACCCCATTGGACCTAAGTTGACCAAGTCAAAATATCCTAATCTGGGGAAAAAAATTTAACCAGGCATTATTTGAATGATGAGTGACACAATTGTAGTTGCGAGCCAATGAAAAATGTATTATTTTCTAGAAAATCACCCTAACCTATGAATCAAGCAATCATCTAAAAGTTCCATCAACAATCGTTTAACTCTTGGAATGTTTGCTACTACCAACCATTAGTATTGCTTATTTGATTGACATGATGGTGAGGTAAGTATAATAGTAACTCATCATTTTTCTTAAATATGTATAAACTAAGAGGTAATACCTCTCCATAAACATCACATCAAATTGTGATTTTATACTTCTCTCTAATTTTGAGTATCCTTGTACTTGGTTTCCCTAAACAACATTGCTTTCTAGAGTTCTATTTCATCTATCGTGCAGATCTCATATAATTTTCACAATTCATCTACCAAAATTGTCCTAAGGTTGAACAAATCACTCCATTCAATTCCTCAAACAATAAATGGCATGATGGCACTAAAGGCCTCAACCCAATTACCAAAGATACTCATATCTCCACCTCATTAAAAAGCAGCAGTGCTTTATTAAATTGCCCCAACATATTACACAAAGTTCATGATTTTTAGGTAGTAAGAAAGAATGTTACAATTATTTTATGTCATAATTCACGAGAGATACATGAGCACTACTTACCCACACACATTTGGACTAATAGTTGCATTATTTTCTAGATAATCACTCTCGACTCAAATGCTTCTACTAGAGGTTGCATCAACAATCATATAATTCTCGGATTCTTTCCTCCTAAATATAAGCATCAAATTGCTCGATTGGCATCACTTTCATAATAAACAAAGAACCCTTTGCAACTTCAATCGTTATTCCACCAACCATATAATAGATCACTAAAACTAAACTCTTACAATAAATTTAATGGCAAAATACCTGCATTCGGTGAAACATCTACATCCTCCACAATCCATTTTTTACCAGAAATTATGGCGTTTGTTATTAAAATGGTCATTTGTTAGAACCACCAATTATCCAATGGCCTATATGCATCTACCACTATTGTCCTATTTTTTGATAAATAACCATGATCCAATGCCTCAGACCATAAAACTTGAAACTTGGCCAAGACACTCATTGGAATTATCAAATATATTCAAATCTACATCTCATCGAAAATGTAGTTGGTTTCTTCCATCGCACTACAGTTTGACACAAGAAGTACCTGATATATTAAGAAAATTGTAACAAATACACCTTTAAATTTGTCAAGAGATGGAGCATGACAATCCATCTCTACGCAACTTACATGATCATCCACAACAAAATGAGTGTCATTTAATGATCTAGCACCTCTAGCACTTCTCCTATGGAGAGATGTTAAAAACCCCAAAATAATTTCCACCAGATACTGCTTTAGTGATTCCGTTGATAATTATCTGATAACAAAAGTAATGAAAGTCACATTTAATACCAAGCTTCCACTTAAGCGGCCCTTTAGCATTTTACAATGTCAATAATCACAATGGTAAAAGATGGTCGTAGAGAATGCCAAACTAAACCTATTTAATAATATAAAATGGCTATAAAATGGTCATTTGTTACAATCACCATAAAGAAAATTTCTTCTTATGCCAAATAAGATGCTTCAACCTACTACAACCAAATCGTGAGCAGTAACAAGAGAAACTGCCTAACTCAAAAGAAGAAAATCCAGTGGTCTATATAGGATTCGGTACATGTCGAAATTTATTTTTTTATTTTTTTATTTTTTTTAAAACTACATGCCCCCTTATCATTGATAGTAATTGCTTGTTACAAATCAATACTAGTACTTTATCTATGAAATGCAGATACCTAAGATGTCATCGACATATTGACCATCAATATGGGTTTGTCAAAATGATATCAAGATGTTGGTCTAAAGGTTCAATTCACAGTTTGGTTTCAGAACAATCTACTCCACTTGCACAGACCAATTTTAGTGTATCATTAGGGTGTTTATGCAAACACTCTAAAGGAAACAGTACATGCATGCAACAAATAAGCATTTGTCAAAATCTACTTTCTATGATCCATATATCAGAACAGGATCCCTCGCCCATATTTGATTGCTTACCAGTTTCTAGCATTTAGACTCTTCCAAAATATGAAGCCACTGAAAATTCAAAACTAATCAGATGCATGCATATAAATTTATTATCAGAAGTCATGATGTGTAGCCATATAGCATCATCACCTTTATTGCTATAAATTTAAACCCGCAAATTAAAAAATATATTTGACAATTATAACAATCAGATTTATAGCCAGAATGTCAAATCTGCAACATTTTTCCAACTCTGCAAATTTTAGAGATAACTAGCAGTCGTGTTTTAGTAATTTTGTTTCCCTTTTTTATTTATTGGTGTTTTTGATAGTTTAGAATGGAAATGTCAACAGCTGTCTTATCAATTGTCCATACCATTTTCCAATAGTGGGGATGTGTCTGTACCCAATACGTGTACCATATATTTTTGTGGAAATTATTGACTTGCTTCTGAGGTGAAGATTGTTGAATATTTTCTAGCATTCAAGTCAAACTACTATTTGAGCACCCTGTGACATAGTTCTAGAATGTAGAAATATAAATATGATCACACCAACTTTTTTGGAGAAAACCTATAACAGTCTTGCAGATCTTTGATTGGCCGGCCACATATGACTAGTTTGGAAAGTAATAACATCAAACGCAACATTCTCATCATGCAATCCTTGTTGCCACACTGGACTTCAATGCAGATTTGAAACTTTAACTTCAATATTTCAAAGTAGAACTTAAAGCTTCTTCCATCAAAAAATAAGGTTTTACAAAATTGTTTCCATTGTATTTACAACACTCAGCATTTGTTACTGATGTACGCAATCATATCTTATACTTCAGGCCCAGCACAAAAACAGCTCTCTATGCATATGAAAAAATTGTTAGCCTGAACAGATAATATCATTCCAAAGGAGGCATTAACAAGCAGCCTTTTACCAACCTCAATCATCTTTCTGCCATGGAGCACCTTTAGAGATAGTTTATTTGGTAAATGATCCTTCCCACAGCAAATGGATCAAACCAGACTCCATGTAGAGAACTCTCTAATATGTCTAGAAATCCATTAGGTCAATAACACCTTGATAACATGATGCCTGAATTTTAGAATAATAGACAATCCCACAAACACCATTCAGTAAAAAGGCATGTGAAACTGGTGTTACAACTACAGTGAACAAACATAAGAGTATCATGCAACAAACTATCACATTTCTCTCAATGTGATCACTTTTGAAACATGTTTGCAGAGGAAGGTTGAGATGGAAGAAGTGATGAATATTTTACAATCAAATATAGGATTATATCCACAATCAGCTTTGTATCCTTCAATTACACCAAAAAAATGAGCACATACTAAGTGGGAGAAAACCTTACTAGAAGCAACTATTATTTCACGCCAGCATGACAGCACACCAGCGTGCGGAAAACGATATGAAGATAGATGACTTGAGGATAAAATATAAAAGAATTAGGAATCAATGGATCTACAGAAAGGCATTATCTTTCAAATGCACATTTCATTTCAAACAAAACTAGCAAAACTCAGGCCATAATGCACACAGAACAAGGCTAGATCATGACTAAATTTAGATCAGGACAGAAGGGCTACATATCTATTTGTTAGCTCCATAAAAACTGCTCTAGGAAGGGCTCACATAAAGCACAGGGACCAATCCAACCATTTTACCATCTCTTCCAGGTCGTTTTTTCCGTACCTGCAACAATCCAGATATATACAAAGGTTAGCCAGTAAAATAGGCTGGCCTAGAGATGCAATGCATTATTTTTTAAATAAAATATGTTTACTCACATAGAACCAACCATCTACTTCATATTCTATTTCAACTTCCTCTCCAGCTGTTAAGTTTAGCTGCAAGTGCAACATCAACCAACAAAGAGTTAAAATGCTTGATTACATTTATCACTTCCAAAATTAATTCAGACATGCCCACTCATGGCTTTCATGGTTTACCTCATCATCGCCACCTGCCGTAAAATCATATAATGCCTTGCCAAACTGTGGATTTTCTATATGCTCCTCATCTTCTTCGAAATCTTGATTCATAGTGCTGGCGATTGGATTTTCAAATGATTCAAATCTCTGCATTATAGTTGACTCGTAACGCGGAGGTTCACCCCTTGATACCTGGCATGAATAAACTGTAAGATAAGAATTCATAACACTATCAAATCTTTAAACACAAACAAAGATACTCACACGAGAGTCTAACTGGTGATCTTGGGATGATGAAACTGTTGAAAGGTTACTTAGTCTGCTTTGTCCAGGCACAGACTTATCCTCCTGTTCAGGTGTAGCAGACATCAATAAATATTCCTTCCACTGCCCAAAGCTCTTCAAACTTAACTATTATGTTTGCAGCATTTAAAATTGAAAAAATGCCATATTGACCAGAAAATGTCCTTGGAAGAACTACTAATGCAGAATTCATTTCTAGTTTCTCAAATCAAGAGGCATAGTGCAAACCAGGACAGTAATCTCAAGCTCTATAAAAGTAATCGAATTAAGCAGTGTGGTGAACTGACCATAACAAATTGCATAAATAAGCCTAAGAAATATGGGACAGTTCATCTAAGAGCTTTCTTGTGCATTTCATTTTAAAATGAGGATAAGGGCAAAATCCATATCATTTTGCATGCTAATGCAAAGCAACACACCTATTTCCCTACAAAGAAACAATCTAGTTGCAAGTCTTGAATGTGACCCACAGGAAGGTGATCCAGAAACATATGCTCACCAAATATAAGGAATGTTTGCAGGACGGGTGTATGCATCATAATATGGCATATGCTGGTCGTGGTTTAATAGACAAAAAAACATACAGAAAATAAATTTATGGCCACATTTTAACAGAGCAGCATGCTGCATAAGATGATATCAGATGATGTTACATAATGTGATCTCCAAGCATTTCACCAGTCATTAAGCACCAATCATCTCAAATTGCTCCCATATTAAAAAAGGGGTAAAACAATCCAGGAAATGCACACGACTTGCCCTCTTTTTGGTTTCGTGCTTCATTGATTTCTAAGACCAAGTAAAGAAAATTTCATTAACTCCTCAATGGTGTGTCTCTTCCTAGGGAGAATAGCCATGTAGAACTAGAAACAACCTAGCATGTAGAGCAGCCATTAGTTGATGAAGAAAATAGGCATTTGAGGGGTCAAAGCAGATAATACCTAGCAATGCATTAATATCAACCCAGGACCTAAAACCCTATGTTTAAAGAATTAGTTCAAAAATTAAAACAAAGTTATCCAATATTTAATGAAAGATACTTGTTAGTTCTTCAAAAGAGGAAATAAACCATCAAACTCTCATTCATTTGGATCAAAACAGTGTTTAAAATGACTTCTCTTGCACCATTTTTCCTTCTCTAGGCCTCTTACCACAACTCATAAGTAGTTGCAATCTTCAGAAATATTTTCCCAAGCTGTAAATGACACTAAGACTCTAGGAATCTCAATTGATAACAAGTTATAGGAAATTTATAAACCAGATTGGAAAATATAGGGAGAGAAATCTACCGCAAGAAAGACATTTATAGCCTCCAAATGTTCTTATGAATGAAATAAGACCACTTTAGTTGTCATGAACAACACTGGTGCCCAAAGTTTCAAGGTGTTGTGATAAGTCTTATTGTGATATCCAGAATTCTGCCTATTCTGCTGAATTTAAACACTGATGATTATTGTTGAATAACTATTATTGATAATGTTTTATTGATTGATCCTGATTGATCCTAACAGTTTACTATGATGCTGTTGATTTTGCTTAGTTTTCTATGGGATGGATGCTGCTTATCAAAATTTGGTTCTTGTGCAGGATCAGGGATCTGAAATCACATTTGTATGGATGTAGCAGTGCTCTCAAGGGTGTCTACAAGGGGCAGAAACTGTCACTTGGCATACTATATGTGTGTCCTTGGCTAACACTCCATTGCTGTTGTCGTGACTGTTGCAGATTCTGTTAAGGTGTATTGTGTATGAATATTGGTACACAGTACTACATAGAAGTCTTGATATGTGGTCTGATTGAATTTGTATGGTTTTGGCATATATGATGCTTGCTGACTTGGTTGATATAAAGTCTGAACTCTAACAATAAACCACAAATACCTTAGGTTAAATGTAATGTCCCCTTTTATTCCTAAATGTCTGCAGCCTATGTTTAAAAAGAAATCAATGAAGATAATTAATATTACACCCAGCTGGCATTAAATAAAGATTAAATTGTTAAGAATGGTCAACCAGAATATGAAGGGTTGTGTCCCTTAAGCAAGATAAGGTATATAAGGAAGGCAAATCTAGAAAGAAAGAAAAGGAGGAGGAATTATTAGGACTGATTACAAGTAATTGACAGCAGCACTAATAAATTAACTTATTTAAAATTAAATTATTATTCTCCAAATGCAGCAATGAAGAGTTGTAACTATTAAGGTGAAGAGGTATGACTCCCTCAAACTTGAGATATAAAAGGGAGAGCATTTCATTTGAGAAAGACATCCATAACATCATTCAATAATACAATTGAGAATAGAACCTCATGTGAATTTGCAAGTAAATTAAATTATATTCTCAAGAGTAGTGATGATGTGAGTAAGGATGTGACTCCTAATGTGAAAGGTGGTGACTCTCTCAATAATAAGATATAAAAGGGGGATCATTTCCTTGTGGAGAAATCATCGATGGGGAATAAATCTATCAACCAATTTGGAAATAAAGTATTATTCTCAAAAGGCAGCCATGAAGGGTGGTGACTCATTTATTATGAAGGGAGGTGGCTCATTTATTGTTAAGGGTGGTGACTCCTTCAAGAAATGGATATAAAGGGTAAATCAGTTCATTGGCATTCAGTAAGCAATCATCACTCATCTATCCATCAAGAAATCAAGAAATCAAAATATCAAAAGATCAAAAGATCAATCAATTCATAATTCAATCATCAAATCAGTCAAGCATCAAATCATTCAAGCATTAAACTATTCAAGCATCAAATTATTCAAGTATCAATCATTCAATCATAAATTCATTCAAGTATAAAGTCATTCAAGCATCATTCAATCATCAAAACATTCAATCATCAATTCATTCAAGTATAAAGTCATTCAAGCATCATTCAAACATTACTTGTCAATCCACGAATATCAATCAACTCACAATCATTCAGCATATCATATCAAGTTGGAAAAAGGAAAATACGAATAAGAAAGATAAGGGAATCTCTTTGGAATAGAGGTTGAGAACAGCCATTGTTAATATTCTGAAATATAATTAGTGGCAGTCATTTAAGAGTAAATTTATCATTTCATTAAGAGGTATTTATTTAGAGATATTATAACAAATACTTTTAGCGATCTATTTTGAATTTATTAGAAATGGCTTGCAAAAAGGAAGGACAGCCAGCCTTTCAAGTTCACGAGAGGTGAAGTACTGGCCTTCATCAAGCATGCCACCCCAAGATGGATGGATTGGAGGTGAATGAATGCTCCTGGGCTTGATCAAGGAGGATGGTGTGCCTCCAAGGTGGTATGATGTGGTTACTCTAAGGTTGGGGTGATTGCAAGACATGATGATTCCTAGAATCAAGATGTAAATAGAACAATAGTTATGAAGCTAAGACTAAATTTTGGGGAAAATTGTTAGTAATCCCTTGAACTAACACTTGAAAAAGAAAACAAGCTAATCTTGTTTTGAGTGGCATTACACTTATGAAGCATTTCATATTATTTGAACAAACACTCAATATAGAAAACTTTTAAGAAAAGTCCCCTTATAAATTGAAAATTTTAATGCATCCAAAGACTATAGCACTATCATGTACATTTCTTTATGAAACTTCTAAAAGAAATAAAGATCATGTTGGCATCAGCATTTCTTACCCAACTTAAGCGTAACTTGACGCTGTATTTGAAGATCGAATAGAAGCTATGTTCCACGGCGTTTCGGTGACGGGGACGGGGGAACGGCAGGGGACGCGTTTTCGGGACGTCCCCTAGGCTGGGCATTTTTAGGGGACGACGATATACAAATTCATATATATACGAATAGAAGCTATGTTCCACGGCGTTTCGCTGACGGGGACGGGGGAACGGCAGGGGACGTGTTTCCGGGACGTCCCCTAGGCTGGGCATTTTTAGGGGACGACGATATACAAATTTATATATATATGAATTTTTCAAAATTTATTAATATATTAAAGAGAGAGAGAGGGAAAGAGAGATATGTCAATAATTGATAACAACAATATCAATATGTAAATAAATCACGAGAACAGTAGTATAACAGCATAATAAATGTTAATAAAGCATTATAACAGCAGTCTCAAACATCAATAAAACCATGGTTCAAAAGTAACAAAAACAAGAAAACCCCAATAGTGCAAATCTCTTTGGTAGAGTACATAACTTCTTAGCCTTGGATGCTAATGCTTCTCAGTTATTCAAACTACTCTTGACACACAAAGCGAATTACCCTAAAGATGGATTGAGAAGTATGCTTCCTAACATTGTTAACTAAAAATGCACATGCATTTTATCCAAAGGAGCTCCAACAAACGGGCATGCAGTTGGGAAACCTCAAATTTCTTAGGCCTATAACATTCTTCAAAGTACTACAATGGCTTTTGGATAGAAAAGCAAGGTAGAAAGCTATTCACACACTGAAGACACACAAGGAATACAGTAACATGCACAAAAAATATACAATACCATACACACAAAATATATGCAAATCTGCATCAAAGAACCATAAAAGCATTAGTTTTGTATGTTATTTTTGCTGCTGAAGTGTCTCCGTTCGTTTGGGGACAGCAGGACATCCCCAAACAGACAAGGACGTTTCCTGCCATTTCTTGTTGATTTGCTTGGTTCGGGGACAGCAAGGGGACATCCCCTTTGCGTCCCCTCGTCCCGGGGACAGCTGGGGACGGGTACGGCCATAGTTGCCACGAGACTGGTACTGATACTGGTACGGGAGACTGGTATCGGTACCGATACACCTCTTTTTTGAAAATAGGAGACGGGGGTACTTGGAGATGCCATTTTTTTTAATATAAATAAAAAATAAATAATAAATAATTTATAGAAAATCTGAAAATAAATTCAGTAATTTATAGAAAATCTGAAAATATGATGACATTGAACTTTCAAAACAATAATTTAATCACTCTTAGACACGTCAAATACATTATGCTTTAATTTTTTAAGTTTCAAATGTTTAAACTTAAAAGTTTTTTAGGTATTTTAGCGGGAGACATCGTTTTTTGCAGTAGGAGACGGTAGGGTACTCAGGAAACTTCAGTGCAAGTCTCCAGCCTCTTGGAGACGTCTCTAGAGATGGTACCGGTCTCAGAGACACGTCTCCGTCTCCGAGACGCGTCTCTGAGGGGGGGAGACGCGTCTCCCGGCAACTATGGGTACAGCCCCTTCTGGGACAGGGGATGCGTCCCTGTGTAACATAGAATAGAAGCATATATATTTCTCGTGCAAGTAAAAATATTGAAAAAGGATGTGTAGCATACCGGACGTGAAGCTGTTCCATAAGAAGATTGTCCTGAGCTGAACAATGATGGATAATGCATAGTACCAAACTGAGATGAAACTGAAGTTTCAAATGATGCAGTTGATTCAGGGGAGGATGTCCCAGATGATCGTGCATCGTCTTCCTACAAAAAGAAAAGAGATAATTAAAAATAATGAAAGAAGATGTGAAGATGTGCACATGTAACAAATTCTCTGTTAAAGAATGTTAAGCATGAAAAAAATATAAGCAAGATTATGTTAGTTTATCATACCTCCCCGTCTGATGCTTCTAGAAGTGTTTTTGCCCACATATCATCATAACTGACAGATGCCCGAGAGGTTAAGTTTTCTTCTTCCACTTCAGGAGCATCAGTACCTGCTCCCGCAAGATATTCATTCACCTACAGAATGTTTGCATTTGTGTTAAAGAATGATGGATCAAGAAAAGTAGATCTGTACGAGTTTAAATTTACTGTTGGCAACATATAGGCATTTATTACTATCAGTGCCAAAATGTTAGCATTCAAAGGTTTTAACAAAAGGTTAAAATGTTATGAATGGAAAGCCCAATTCCCATTGAGTCATTGACAAGTTGTAATCCAGCTTGCAACAATTAAAAATGATATTTGTAGTATATTGTTTATTAGTTAGGGGATTTTAACCATAGAAGTTGGTTGAATTCCGATATGCTTCAGAGATAGCACCATAATGGAATGCACATTATTCACTCTGTGCACATCTAATATTCATATTACATGTTAATAGGAATGAACTGACAACTAACAAGAATTTGAAAAATAAAAGGAGTGCGTCATTCAGATATTTTCACATATTCACCATGATTTGCATTTGACAAACAAATTATAATATTTAGCCTTCAGAAAATCATCCTCATATTCAAGTCTTAAATATCTCAAATGACAACTTAAGCTCAGGGACAAACAGAATAACAAAACAAATCAAGAGGAAAAGAATGTATAGCTGTGTAGTTCCTCACCAAATTAACACCTGGAGCATCGTTACCCAATAAACCATCACTGAGATGTGCTGCCCATGCATTTGCAGTTTCCATACTGACTGATGTATATTGAGATTGCCCCACTTTTCTGTCAAGAATGAGATCAGAAATTCCTTGTGCAACAGCTGGATCATTAAAGCCAGTTGCAGCATCTATATGGTGACGATTTCGATAAATATTAATCAGCTTAGCACTGCCAAGGCATTCAACCAAGTCATAAGAAAAAATCATATCCTATTTTTTGAAAGAAGTCAACCACAAATTAATCTTCCTTTTTACACTGACAGAGAAATGTTTTTTTTTTCATTTATTCAATCAAGATCCGGATTTTAGAAAGAAAAAATATTTTAGACACTATGTTGAAAATCCAGAGAGAGGAACTAACATGTCGAAAATTGCAGGTGTCTGCAAATAATGCACCAATCATGTGAGACAAGTACCATTATTAGAGATTGATTAGTAGAAAGAACACAAGCTATACAATCAAAACAGTAAGATGACAAGGGAACATTAAATTGGTATTTAATAATTGGTAAAGTCTGCTTCCACCTGAGGAAGATTCTACTCCAAGTCTCCAACTATGCCCTAAGGTTTAAGTTGAGAAAAAACTCAGAATGTAAAAATTCCACTCTAGTTTTCACTGCTTATTAACAATGAGTTACTGTTTATGAGGGTTAACATGTTAACAGCTCATATTTTGTATTATGACTAAATGATAATTAGTCATACAGTAAGAAAAGCAAATTGTTGATTGATAAAATTTCAAGATGCCATACCACAAATCACAGGTAGGACTCTTTTAAAAAGAAGAAATTCTTTGTGAAAGGTACCCAAAATTATTTCAGTTACAATTTATCGGCTACATGTTGGTGTCTGAAAACCTATGTTACCGGGTATTACCTGATCCCTCTCCCCCAAACCCATACCCATATGGGTTCAGGTTCCCATCTGGGTATGCCCAAGGTACCACCCAGCTACCAAGGTCATACCCAAGCGAACCCAAGGGTACCTGCAACACCTAGACCCCAAAACTGCATTTTTTTCCTCCATGCTGCCATTCCTGGGTTTTGAAGGTTGGTTCAAGTTAAACCTACACCAACAAGAGAGAAATAGCTGTACAAAGAAGATTTAACCATCAAAGGTGAGTAAATCTTTCATTTTTTTCAAGTTTCGAATAATTATTTTTCAAGTTTTCTTTTTGCTTTTATTTTTTGTAAGTTTTGAATGTTTTTTTAACTTTTTATGCATAATAAGGGGTTATAATGCTGATTCTTATTTTTATTTTTAAGTTGTTGGGTTGTTAATTTGTAATTTTTTTGTTTTAGGTCCATATAGAATGGCTGGCAGTTCTAGTTCAGGTGCCCCAAATGCAGAGAGTTCATTTGAATTTGATGCATCATCACCTCTTTGGCAACATATGACAATGATTGAACAACTTTTTGGTGGTGGAGGTTATCTTTGGCATTGTAGCCAATGTGGAAAAGAGTATAAGAGCTCGTACTCTCAAGTGAAAGCTCACTTCTATGCAATTCCTTTCCAGGGAATAAGAGTTTGTCCTAGGCCAAATAAAAAAGGATTGTCAAAGCATCAAATATTGGCTTATATTAAAGAGCAAGAGGATGCTGACATAGTAAGTAATAGATCAAAGGAAAGAGCACATCCTCTAGCTAAGAAAAGCTTGCACAAACCTCCTAGTGGCTTATCACAATCGGTTGGCCCACATCCTTTCATACCAATGCCACCATCTTTTGGAGAAGAGAATGTTTTGGCTTTGCATAAAAGAGGCCCATTGGAAAAGGCCGTCAAGAATGAAGCAAGGGAGGTTGCAGATTAGAGCATTGCTCATTGCATTTATGGCAATGGGCTTCCTTTCAACCTCATTAGATCACCATATTGGTAGGATATGGTTAACATGTCCCATTCCAATACACCTTCCGATTATGTTAGTCCTAGGTATGAAAAGGTGCAAACCACCTTATTGGTGAAGGAGAAAGCGTCAGTAGAGGCATCACTGAGAGAAATCAAGGATGCATGGCCCAAAACAAGTGTCAATCATTTTTTATGGATGGAAAGATTGGAAAAATAAACTGTTGATCAATGTCATGGCAATGTCCCCTAAAGGGACAATGTGTTTGAAGACAGTGGATTTGTGGGGCAAGTGAAAGATGCAAATTTCATTGCCAATATCCTCATAGAATCCATTGAAATGGTGGGCCCTGTGAAAATGTTGTCCAAGTCATTACGAACAATGATAAAAATTCTAGGGCAACTAGATCTATAGTGGAGGGTACATATGGTCACATTTTTTGGACACCATGTGCAATCCACTCACTCAATTTGATATTGCAAAAGATTGGCACACAAATTGAGTGGGTCAAACAAGGCATCTTTAAGACATTCTCCAAGGAGTTGTTGAAGGTAATTTTAGTTTTATTTTTTAATATATTTTTTAATTTTTGTTTTTAATTGTTGATATGTGACATGTATTTTTTTATGCCATGTTAGGTTGCCCAAACTTGATTTGCATCTCACACACTCATCTTAAGATAACTTGTGAAGGTGCAAGATGCATTGAGTTCTATGGTCATCATGGTCATCAACGGCTTTTGGAGTGTATGGAGGCAATCAAGCACAGAAAGAGCCCAGAAAGTAAAAGCATTGATCCTAGATGAGTGGTGGGCTCGTGTGGAATATGTTTTGAGTTTCATTTGTAGTTGCCGAGAAACTCCATTTTGGGAACATAGACAACATACCAAACCCCGTACCCAAAATTTCCGGTGAATCATTTACATATAAAATAGTCGTCTCCTTATTCATTTAACTCACGTACCCTAATTTGATTGGTGTCCCCATCCCCGTACCAGTACCAGTACCTTACGTCTCCCAACAACTATGGAACTTTCATTGAGCCCATCATCAACATGATTAGGTATGCTGATACAAATCACCCATGTTTGAGTGAAATTTATGATGGCATGGACTCCATAGTTGAGAAAATAAGGAATATAATATAAGCCAAGGAACATGACCCAACAGAAACATTTTTCAAAAGTGTGCAAGCGATCATTGTTGACTGTTGGAACAAGATGACCACACCCTTACATCTCTTAGCATTTGCTTTGTCACCAAAGTATTATAGCAAAATGATAGCTTCCTTGCTAAGGAGGTTGCCACTGTATAGGCATGAAGAGGTTGCTACCAGCTACAAGACTACATTTAGAAATATATTTCCAGATAAAGATATCCAAAGTGTTATCTTAATGAGTTTGGCCACTTCATATCTTCAAGGAATCATGATGTTTCCACTCTTCAAGACAAATATGGGAAAGATGCTCATGAATGGCTGTACATACATGGCCAAGGCTCTATTTACTTGCAACCTCTTACAATTAAAATTCTCTCTCAAGTATGTATCTTTTTATTTTTTAATTTTCTCATTTTTAATTCATTCCTTTTATGCTAATATATTATATTTTATAATTTGTTTTGTATTTAGAAAATTAAATACTAAATGTTGTATGGAAATTCAATAGGTTGTAAGTTTTTCTTCAGCTGAGTAGAATTAGAGTGCATACTCCTTCATCCACTCAGTTAAGTGCAATCATTTGAGTGCAAAAAAGGCTAACGATTTGGTCCATGTACACTCCAACCTTCATCTCTTGTCACATAAGACACCTGAATACAATGAGGGAGTGACAAGGAATTTGGATTTTATATGTATATATATAGAATAAGTCCTAAGTGTGCCAATTTAGATGCTACAGTTGCACAACTTGTCGAAGTTGAAAGTAAACTATTTGTAATTAATAGTTGATCTATTTTTATGCTATGCTAGATTTTACAATTTATAGATGAAGCAGCTTCTGCATGTGACACAACAAGTGGGAGTGGTACTCCAATTGATTGTGGTTCAAATTAAATTGAACCAAATGTTGACTTTGAAGCTTTTGATGAAGAGCAATATGAAGACTATTAAATATTGATTGTAATTTACATTGTGTAATGACATTTTGATTTGACAAACCATTGAATTATGAATTTATGAGTATTTTCATTTTTGCAAATTATGAATACGACCCTTGAGGTATTTAAATATTCTATTTATTGGCAATTATTAGTATCACTGTTTTATATTTTATAGTTTATAATATTGAATATATATATATATACAATCAAACCCACACCTATACCCAAGGGGAAAAAAATTGGTGTGCCGCTATACCCAATACCAATGCCCATACCAAGACCGAAACTTAACCAAAGACATTGAATCTGGAATATGAACATTGTGATCTAGCTCTCCTTGAATAGATAGATCTATCAATTTTCTTTTAAGTTTTACATCTTTCAATAAAAACTCCATGTGGTATACTAGTTGCTTTTGCATTTTGTAGAGTCATTGTGGGTAAATTGAAACCGTCATCTCATAAAATTGAAACTTCACACTAAATGACTCCTACATTCTATAATTTGGCAATAAGATACCTGATGACCTCACATATAGCCAAAACTGGTGTTTAAAACAATACATGATATCAAGGACCAAAATTACCATACAAGCTACCAACCACAAAAACAGAATGAATGTCACTCTAAGGAAGCTTCCACCATTCAAATTCAAGGAAGAAGCCCATGGAGTGGATTCCCTCCTACCTATTTTGAAAAAATGAGTGTACCTGACTGAATTGAATAAAGGTATTAAACTGATGAGTAAAGAATTCCTCGTCCATTACTCAGTGCATCATTGTTTCAGCATTTATATGCAATGAGGATGGGTTAAGATTTTCCAATTTAAAGGAAGGCAACTTGGCCAAGGCAGGAGCAACTTGTAGAAGAAGAGATCTAAACTCTAGCAACATGCATAGAAAGAGGTCTAAACCCAAGTAACTTGCATATAGGAAGGATAGCAACTTGAGTCATGAAATTTTTTGTCATTTTGGATATTTTTATCCATTTTATGCATCTTGACTAACTCCTTGCTTTAGTGAGGCTAACTTGCAGAGACGTCCATTACCTTTTAAACTCAAGCCTGCAATAAATGTTACTGCAAATCTTATTGAAGCTTAAATATCTAGTTGAAACATAATCTACTCACATATTTGGCAATTTCAAATGAATGTAGAAACAATAGCAATTAAACTATATAAATGAGAATGAGCAAATAGTAATACCAAATAGAATGCTCACAAGCATTCATTGTGGGCCAGGAAAGTAATATTTCAATTTACAAAGCAATAATTGAATCCAAAATATATATACTTTTCACCAATCAATTCAAAACTCAAGCAATTAGCTTTTCAAATCCCTCTATGATCTATCCTTATCGAAATAGCATCAAGCCCAGTCTCAACTTATCATGTTCGATTCCAGAAAACTAAATAAAACAAGAGGAAATTACAAGTTCTGCTTCAGGCTATTTATGCCATAAAGCATGCAAACTCACTATAAATTGTAACATTTAGCATAGCAGAAAAAAAAAAAGGCTTTCATAAAAGTAGCTGCAGTTTTGAACTTTATAATGCCTTTCCCCACAAGCATTAAACAGTAAATTTATCCATTGTATAGATTACTTACACATCAATCAGATGTCATGTTATGTGTAAACAATGGAAAGAAAAACGTGTCAATGCTCCAAAGAAGCAATACCTTATTGGCCCTAGAGGCAAATACTTGGATCGAGGAAGATAACAAAATAAAGAGACGAGATCAAGAAGACGTTCATGGGTCTCATAAAGCTTTCGAAGTTCATCGTCTGTCCACTCCTGCTTGTTGTTGTCATGATTCCTCATCTCTCTGATAATGTCCAACAATCAAATAATTTTAAACTAACAAATTAAATAAAATTGACACAAAACAAAACATAGTTAGAGAACTTAATAGTGTTTTCATGCTTGGAGTGGATTACAGAACTCACTTGATCAGCTCATCTTGTGATTTGTACATCTCATCTAGGACCCTGAGCATTGGAGCAATTATAGAACTAAGGCCAGTGCCACTTGCTCCTTGGTCTTCACCATTACTAAGTTGTGTATCTGTAAACTTTGTTTGCATTCCACCTTGAGCTAGCACATGAAGGAACTCATATATTTGCAATCTGAAAGGCTCACCCGACCTTATTGCTATTGTAATAAGAGCTTGGGCTGCTATAATCCTTACCTGTGCACAAGGCATGCAGTGAGTTAGCACCATATGAATATACTATCAGTAAGAAGAATGAAACAAACATAGGATAGGATGTGAGAACTTAAATAATAAAAAATCTTATTTATCTCCATGAATAACTGGAAACATGATAACCATTCTCAAGAAAACCAACAAAGTATCTTGGCAATTCTCATTGGAAGGTTAAAATTAACAATAAAATTTATCTAGCAAATAAAGATGTTATTACAGACGAGGTAATTATAAAAGTTGAAAAACAGTTGATCTAAGAAAAGCCTAATACATTATACTGTATACCTCCCAGCTTCCACTAAATGCCCATCTTTGGAGACGGGTCAAGGCTCCAGCAAGTGTCGGATTTCTGGAACTGGCGGCAGCTACCATTTTATCTGCATCCAACATCATCAAAGCAGTGCCAGGTGGTGTAGCAGACTCCCAAGCATACTCAGATGCAGCATAATTTGCATTCTCCCCCAAAAACCAGACCTGCAAGCAAAAAATATTCCTATTCAGAATACCTCAACAGCAAATAAATCTTACATCACACTTCACTAAATCAGACTGAAATTGGGATTTTTCAGATAAAAGGAACAAAAGTATCTTCCTTGTTCATTTATTTCTAATCTAATTTGCACACTTGATAAAATGTTTGGGGTTAGACTTTGGCACTTACAGCAGCCTGCACTAATCGTTGCAGTGCAAGTGCAGACTTTGGATCTGAAGCAGAAACTCGATCTATGGATGTGAATCCCTCCATAGATCCAGGTTGGGGCGGTGGCAAATCAAGGACTACAGTAACTGCTTCCAGAGCAGTGTGCTTTCCACCTGGTCCAGCTCCAACAAGACATGTCTGGAATAGAAACTCAAAAAGATAAATTGTTGAACTAAAACTGTTATTCAGACAGTTTGTCAGATACAACTGATGAAAATTTAACTTGAAAATAAACCTATGAATTGACACAACTCTCTCAAGTAATTATAATGTTCATGGAAATATACTTGTCAAACATCAATATCAATAATAGACATAAAGGGGTAAGAACTAGGAAGCGTGAACTTTTAGTGAAAAGACTTGTTACCTAAGTGTACTCCTTGTACACAAGAAGACTAGAAGATAATATAACTCATTTCAACCAAGAACCACTTTTTATATAGCATCAATACCAAACATTCAAGAATGTAAAATCCCCACCCTCACCATATAGAAAGCCAATCTTTTCTTTGCTCAGAAAAAAGGTAATACTTATATATCATTTGAAATTTTGAAAGGTCACATTTCTGGAAGCTTTTACAAAAATCAAGGCCAAACAGCTATGCATGTCTTCTTTGCTGATGACTATTTTTCTTTTTGATTCCAATGCTTGTAAAACCAGGTAACAGCAACAGCCAAGATCCAAAAAAGGTTCTTCACAATATTAATGCAAGCACAGAACATTACAACCATAAAAATACAAATTTGATGCTGGAAAAGAACATAAAGAATCGTAGAGCAGTCTATATGTTAGTAACACTTAGAAGCAACTCAACTGCTTCTGGATATACCGAATCTTCTGCAACAGCTACCAGAATCCTTATCCATTGCAGTCTTGAAACTAAGATACTGCTGGCTGAAATGTGGCAAAGTTTCTTTATAATTGGAAAGGTTGGACAATCTCCCAACATGCTGGCAAACTAAATTAGAAGGTGGTACATACATTTATGTTTTGGTATCTGAATGTTCTCTTAATTTAGTCAAGACATGATGAGATATGTCTCCCACAAATTATAAGCTTGATGCACATAGAAACTAATCTCACCAAACCATTACTCAAGACAGATCCAGAAAGGATCAACTCAAATATGAACCTGAAGTGATCTGTAGCCAATGGTAAGCATAATGTTTATATAGTGTTTACCAATTTATATACTAACTACAGACAGGCATGTATGAATGTGTAGTTATCTAAGCAGGCTTGCCTCCTAAACATATTTAGAAAAATAAATCATTATGTAGGATAGTTTTTCAGTTATTGCTTCAGATTGAACTGTGACAGTAGCTTATAAGAGCATAATGTTTAAAAGGCCTTATCAATATATATAGTAACTTTAGAGGGGCTTGTATTCATGCATAGATATCTATGTGGACTTTCCTCCGAGACACATCTGAAGAAATAAGATATTCTGCTGGATAGTTTTTCACTGTTTCAGCGATTGCTTAAGGTTAAACCATCAGAGCTAAGGCCACAAGTTTTGCATAATTTTCATTAGCATCATTAATATGCTGCTCTAAAGTTACAATATTGCAAAGGTAGTATCATCTTTGAGGAAAGCTCTTATAAGATAACTTCTTGTGCCATTGATCTTACCTCCTTAAATGTTTAGAACTCGTCAACATTTAAAATGTTTCCAAAACCTTTGGAGCAGAAGTAAGAGTTATTTGAATAAAAGGCAAATGGATCAAAACAAAAAAATGCATGATCTGCAAGAAAGATGAATAGTAAATAGAAGATGTATACCTATATTCTAAGAAAAACACCAAAACAGGAAGGTACTTACTTTCCACAGAAGTTGAAGGACATCTGAATCTATCTTCCCGGGCACTTTAGTTGCAAAAATCCTTGCAATTTCCAGTAATGTCACGGCCATTTCTGGAGTAGCCTATTTACAAGAGTCCACAGTCAATAGTAAAATCAACATTCAACTTTATGGCCCTTTCCTATTAGAGCAAGTCACGATGGATATCAAGAGATTTTTTTTCTAGTGCAAATGTCTGCCTAAAGAGCATAGCAAAGGAGGAGAAAAAATGCAAACATTTGTTAGTACCTCTTCTTTGCTTTTCATTGCATACAAAAATCCATTTAAATTTGACATTATAAAAAACTACATGCATCTCATTAAGTTTCATATTCCTTTGATAACTGTTTCTCAAATGTATTTGGCTTAATTATGAAATCAACACAAGAACCAGAATTGGATATCAAACAAAATGTGCACTAGATTCAGTTCAGAAGTGTTCCACTGACAAGATTTTATTTACTAGTACTCTACCCCAGATTTGTCAACCATGGGAATATATGCAGGAGCTTCTAGGATTTGTACACAAAGACTTAAATAGTATAATCAATGAGATAAGAACATATATCTGAGACATCATACAAGATAAAGACTAATGCTCAAAAAGTATTTGGAAAAGAATTTTAAAGTGTGCCTGGAAGTTTGAGATTACTCATGATGACAAGATCACTTGAAGACAAGAATTTACCTTGAAGAATTAAGAACAATAAATGAGAGTGAATAGTGAACCTTTCTAGAGACCAAAAATGACTAATTAATTAATAATGCAACTACTAAAAGTGTAGGACAACTTATCATTATTATTTTTAATACTATTATTTTACCAACAAGTCTCCACTTGAAGACTTTATCATCAAAGCAGAGAAAACAATGGGTATTCACGTTTTCATGATATATAATTTATAGATAAATTTTTCCCTAATAAAATTTTCCTTGATAATTTGTTTCCCTTTTTATGGTCAACTTTTCTTATGAGCTAAAAGAAAAGTCATAGAAGGTTGATTTTGGGGTTCTAATTTGACTACATGTTTTATTTGTAAGCCAGAGAAAAATGTTCTATGTTGTTGAGATATTATTGGGTATTTATTTATAAGATCCCCCCATCTTTGTGTGTTGGGGCTGTTTAGGCCGTGTTTCTAAAGCAAAACATGGAGTTAATTATTTTTTCATTTATGGGATGATGTCACTTGGGTGGCTAGGGATTAACTTTCTTTAAACTTATTTCATTATATTTAGCTCGAACAAAGGAGTGCGGTGGATATGGCCTTAGTTCTTCTATTGCAACATTTGTAGGTGGTTGGAATTGTTCGAAAGAAGGCTAAATACTAATGTGCACTCTCAATAGCTTCAACAGTTGTGTTACTAGTTCGGCATGTGGAGCCTACTAGTTCAAGTTTGGTCTGGCCTAGATAAAGGTCCAAGTTTGGTATGCACTAGGAGTTGTCCAAGGTGTTGTTCCATCCCTACGGGTTTGTCTAGGATGAGCCTAGGTGAACCCAAGGCGAATTTAGCTATTTTTCATGCCCAATTGATCCTATCACAATAAATATGGCCATTTTTAACTTTTTTCCTTCTATTTTGGCATTTGGCTTTGACCATGTGCCCAAAAATGTCCCCCCAACCCTAAAACATGGATTCCATGACATTTTGAAAACAAAAACAAAGTTATTTCCCTTATTGGGAATGCAAAACAAAAATATCATTCATCCTTAATGAACTTTCATTCTTGTTTGCCATTGCACAAATAGAGTTGAAAATTGAGCGGTGAGGTTCCAAAGTGGTTGGTTTGTTATTCCTACACGTGCAAGAGCCCATTTGTAGCCAAGGAGATCATAGAGAAATATTTTTGCAAAAGAGGTAGGTGTTTTTCAATTTTTTAGCATTTGATTCTTTGAATGTGTTGTTTATTGAACTTGTTGTCATAGGGATTACAATGGCAATTGGTTCTAACTCCATGGGGGGTAACACCACTTCACACAAACCCAAATTCTCCCTTCTGGAAATATATTGATATGGTAAAGCAACTTCTAGGTTGTGTGGGTTAAGTTTGGATTTGCGATGGGTGTCGTGTCAGGAATTCAAGCTCATACTTAATCATTTGAAAGGCCATTTGTACATCTTTGGACTAGGCAGCAAAGCTTGCACAAAAAATTTAAAAAAATACTGTACCCATTCTAGGAAGCACAAATCATAACAGATATTAATGAGCAAGAAAAAGTAGATCTAGCAACAGGTTGCAAAGAAAACCATTTTTTGTTAAAGAAAAGATCACTATGAATGAAGCCCCCTCCACCACCTTCTAATCAACATGTAGAGAGCCACCCATTTTGGTCATGCCTAAAGAACCATTCGTGGCCTTTACACATAAGCGATCAAAGGGACCGTTGGAAATGACATTTTTGAACGAGTCTTGAGAGACTATTGATCAACACATAGCAAGATGTCTCCATGCAAATGAATTGGAATTCAATGTTGTTCACTCACCATATTGGCAACAAATGGTGAAAGCAATTAAAGAGGCCCCAAGAGTGTACAAGGGCCCAATTTTTGACAAAGTGGGTAAAATTTTATTGGAAAACGGGTGAAGTTCATAGAGGAGTCATTGAAGCCCATAAGAGATTCATGGGCCAAAATAGGGGTGTCCATCATTTCCAATGGATGGAAGGATGCAAGAATTTGAGCATTGATCAATGTTATTGCAATGTCCCCTAAAGGAGTAATATTTTTGAGAGCAGTGGATTATGAAGGGGAGGTGAAGGATGGTGCATTTATTGCTAACATTCTCATGATAGCCATTGAGGAAATTGGTCCTCGAAACATTGTCCAAGTCATAACAGACAACATCAAAGATTGTAGAGAAGTTAGTTTATTGGTTGAGGATCATTATTCACACATCTTAGGTGCATCTTGTGTTGTCCACTTCCTCAGCCTTATGCTACAAAAAATTGGCACCAAAATTGATTGGATCAAACAAGTGTATGTTGAGGCCGAAGAGATCCAAATGTTCATCACCAACAACCATATGTCATAAGGCATATTCAAAACATTCTCAAAATTGGAGTTCTTGAAGATAAGTCAAGCAATAAATTTATTTTAATAAATATGTTTCACTTTGATTAAAAAACAATTATTTTAATTTTAGTAAATTTCAAAATATATATATATATATATATATATATTGATTTTCAAATAGGTTGTTGAGACCCATTTTGCTTCTAACACAATTGTCTTGAGACAACTTGTGAAGGTCCGAGAGGCACTTTCTAATGTGGTCATCAACCCAAAATTGGTCCATATGGAAGCAATCTAGCACTACAATGACAACAAATATTAAACAAATGATCCTAGATAACATTTGGTGCGATCATGTTGAATGTCTCCTCAATTTCGTTGAGCCCATATTGAGTATGATCTATTACATAGACATGGATAGGCCTTGTTTGGGAGAGATATATAATGGCATAAACTCGGTGATTGAGAATATGAAGACCATCATAAATGAGAAAAAGCAAGATCCTAAAGAAACTCTCTTCAAACTACACAAAATTATTGAAGAGAGAGGGAACAAACTAGCCACCCCACTACATTTTCTTGCCTTTGCATTGATCCCAAATATTATAATGTTGAGCTCATTTCTGTGTTGACAAGGATTGTGGCATATAGAGATGTTGAAATCAGCCAAACATACAAGGCAGCACTTCATAGACTCTTCATTGATCCTAACATGCAAGATGCATTTAGGATTGAGTTCGTGGATTTTGTACACTTCAATGACTTTAGTATTGATGCTTTTCATGACAAGTTTAAGGTCAATTCTCACAATTGGTGGTACTTTCATGGCCAATCATTCACACACTTACAACCTCTTGCAATTAAAATTTGATCACAAGTTTTATTAAAAAAAAATCTTTTATCTTTTAAGTTTCATTTATATTTTTTAATTTAAATTTTTTAATTTTTTAATTCTTAAATCTTTAATTTTGTCTTAATAGGTTGGTAGTTCATCTGCATATGAGAGGAATTGGAGCATATACTCCTTCATCCACTTAGTAAAACGCAATCGACTACACTCAAAAAAGACAAAGGACTTAGTGTATGTACATTCAAACTTGCGTCTCCTTTCACACAAACAAAATGTATGTACATTCAAACTTGCATCTCCTTTCACACAAACAAAATGGTTACAAGGAAGGGGACACAAAGAAGTGGGATATTGAGTCAGAGCATACTGACTTAGATGCTTCCACTTCCCACCTTGTTTCACTCAATGTTGAAGACAAGCTAGCTAGTAAGCATGAGAGTGCCAATGCCAATGCTATGACAATGGCACTGTTTGTGGTTTTTCTAATATACCTGTACCTACATCATCTAATATGGATGGTGATGACGATCTTTTTGAAGACCCATATAATGATGTTTGATCAATGATGGTTGATTGTTGACACTTGACATTATTATCTTTTAATTTTAGTATATATCATGACATTTAAGTTTGATTAATTGACATTGTAATATTTTTAATTTTATGGTGGTTTTGTTTATTATACAATATATGATGCTATGTGGTATTCTAAACTTAATTACTGCTGCAAACATGTATATATTTCTGATTTTTATATATTTTTGTTAGACAACCCAAAACAAACCCAACCCCCAAAACTTTTTTGACCAAACCCATGAACTGGACCCCCAAACCAATACCAAGACTAGTAACTTAGTTCAACATTGTGGAGTGTGGAGTTCAGCGTGTGGAGTGTGGAATCTGCAAAATGTAAAAGAGGTAGTTTTGCTCCAAATTTTAAGATTCGCTAAACAAATAATCTTTCATGTTGCATGCTACGAATCTATCAAAAGATGAAAAGAAAACTTAGTGGACAAACACAATCTATACAATGACAATTCAAAACCACTTCAAAGGCATACAGTAATACAAAGGATGCTTAACCAATTACACAACAACAAGAGTACAACTTATGGAATAACCAAGAGAGGAAATTAAAACATGCTGACAAAGTTTGACCCAACCGACCAACATGGATGCATACAATGTGGAATCTTACTGCAAAACCCATGTGCATGCACAACAATGTGGGGAAACCAGCTCATGTGCTATACTCCTATGATCAAGATAAGGTATTAAATAAGGATAGTATGAAGTATGGCCTTAATGTAAGATTCCGGCTAACTCTTAAACCTACATGATACAAAGGGAGAATTTAAACATAGATATTTTTACATTCTAGAATATATGAGATATACAACCAAGTTATACTATATTATATATTTTCAGTCAGTGCTATAATAAATCTTGCAAGTACTTGTGGACATGAAACATTGTTATTGCCCAACATAGCATTAACCATGTCACAAAACAGGAAAATATCACCCACCCATGGCACCATAGCATTGAAACTGACCTTGAAGCGGGCATGAAGGGTAAGCAAGATATCATTTAATAATGAAGATGACCAGAACGGATCTGAAAGCTCACTAGCAATAATTGCTTCAAGTTCATCAAATGACTCATTTGGACTCTGCATCCATATTAAAGCCTTTATGACCGCAGCCCGCACATAGACACATTCACATGCAACAGTGGTGCGCACTGCCTCCATGAGAGATGCTAGCATACTTGCAATGGTTTCTTTACTTCCTGTAGCAACTTTTGTCTGGCTAACTGCAGTGCAATGTCAAAAACAACATCATTATTCATTGAATCTAGACAAACACAATCTACTAGGATTCAAAGAGCAAAGCAATCTGTGCATATCTAGAGTGAAGGGAAACCAAAGACATAAAATGCATACTTTTTCTATCTGAGGTGATCTTATACGAATGTTACTTCTCCATGGTAAAATGACATTTAATATCATAATTTTGCTTACCTAAGTTTTAGTTTACATCTTCAATTCCATAAGACAACTTGGCCACATATGATACAATCATACAACAAACTTCTTTGAGAATCATGATCCATGGTCATTGACACTGGATGTTATAGGAATAAGGAAACTAGGAACTTTTCTCAGAAATAAGGCTTCACAAATTCATCTAGAAGAATGTTAGGTTACATGAATAGCAATTACATTATAAACTCACAGATGTTAAGCAATTTTGAAAAGCTATACCAGATTTCCCACTATTACCATTTTCTCCAATTCTGTCACTCCACCATGCAAAATATGTGCATTGTAAAAAATAAACATTTAGACTATAAAAGCTCTATAAATTCAAAAAGAAAATGCTCAGAATTAAGTAAATATAAAGGTCACATCAACTCCATCCACATATCTAAAGGGTGGAGATTTAAAGAAGTAACTCTAGTTGAGTTCCTTGGAGTAGACTTGTCAACATAATGCCCACAAATGTATAGACTTGACCATCCACATGAAGTGAAATCATTCCATTACATTGAGCATGAACACAAAAATCCATTATCCACTTGATTTTGAATTTCATGTGTTGATAGGGTGCATTGTGAAGTATTTCTGGCTTCCTACTTCAGCACAGCAAGGATATTGATTTTTGGCTGTTTTGGCAACAACCATCACAGACAAAAAGGAAGGTTTGTGTGCATCTACATAAAACTGGTAATGAAAGCACACATTGGATTTGCTCAAATGCAGTGTCGTGTAGTTATCTTTATCAATCAACATGTAATATCCCTTGCCCAATCTGATCTCAAAATGCTGATATAAGGCTCAAAGAATATTGTCAAACACTTCACATGCAAACTTCCAACTTTCTGGTCTGAGTTATCAGTCTGATATATTCTTTGAAAAAATGATCATAGAATGCTTCAAATGCTTGTAATTCAACACTTCAATGTCCAAACTATATTCTAGATGCATCAATGACATATTTCTATCATTTACAATGCACTTATATAATTTTTAATTGGAAAAACATGCATCTACAGCCAACTGGTATTTTTCCAAACAATTAGCATGCAAACTATTGCTTGAATCAAAATGAACATTACATCAACACTAGACTAGCAACTTATCTCCCCTTTTATAGATTGACAATGTGCATATAAGGGAATCGTGGATTAGCCAAGACTCTTGGCTTTACAAAATATCCAATACAATGCCAAAGTTTGATATGAATATTCCACCTACAGCAACTCTTAAAAATGACAATGCAAAGAGCTTAAATAAGATGCAAGAACCTGGTATAAAATCTGCCTTGGCTTGAAGAAAATGTGGCAACTTGAATGCAAAGGAAGAAGACTCCTCTTAAGCCCAAATCAGACCCAGCATGAGCCGCCCCTGTGAATAAATTCGTGGTCCTTTAATGGCTGACTGTCAAGTCTGAAAATTATATCAGACCTCTGCAATTTAATATCAGACCTTGTATTCACCTCAAAATGCTCCTCAATGCCACAATTGATGCAAGAATGATGCCTCCAATGATCTCCAATCAACTATGCAAGATGCCCTCCAATGATGCGGGTACTGTAGCAGCGGATGAAAGCTTGCAATCTGCTCTTTAATGGCTGCCAATGATAAGCTACAGGTCTGCAATAGATGAGTCTTCAGATATGCTCAAACCCTTGATGAATTCTTGAATCTTTAAGCACAATCAGAACTTCTGAATGAAGCTCTCCTCTAGCAATAATTCGGCTGGTATCTCACAGCCTCAAAATTGCATTACCACTTGAGAGTTTTCATTCTCAATGGCCAACTGAAACAACTGCAGAAACCCTTGGCTCCACAACTGAAATTAACAAGTTATTCTTCAAATCTAGATGATAAGAAATGAGCCCTCAATGTCTATTTATTCTTTTTCACCAATTCCTCCAGAAACTTCTAGAATATTATTTTATTAAGTGACTTTACAATATATTTTAAAATTCAAGTCACTTTATTAAATTAATTAAATATAAGGTCACCTTATAATATAAATTTAAATGATAACCTTATAAATAATTAACTTAATACCATCTTTTGATTTAATTAAAATAACTAATTAGTCATCCTCATAAAAAAAATCATTATTTTAGACAACTCAATTAATTAAATTAATTAAATCAACTACCTCCAAAATGGGGACATTACACAACATGTCCTAGTGTTACCACGGTTTTTGCCCCCCCCTAAAAATCGTGTCCACCCATATAATTTTTGCTTTGGTTTTGAAGCGTTGTTCTTCTTTAGGTTTTCAAAACCATGTCGGGTCCCACTAAGGTTTCTATAACTTTGTTCTTACCTGATGTTTTAAAAAGTTATGCCAAAGCTTGAAATGGTTCTCACAACTTTCGTAAACGCCGATAAAAGGAAGCTGGAGATAAATTGTTAGTAAACTAACATAGTTTTGGAACTTTTAAAAGGTTTTGAAAACTTTTTCGGTTCTCGATAGGGTTTCAACAACCCATTTTATTTCCAACGGCATGAAGTTTAATTAAAGCGGCAACATTGCTATTGGTTTCAAAGCTCCTTTTCAGAATTCCGAAAGATTATGCCTTCGAGAAAGGTGATTAAGTAGAAAGTAAAAAAGTTTTCTAAACTATGTCGGATTCCGACGAGGTTCTCAAAACCTCGTCGGGACCCCACATTGGTTCCATAACTTGTTCTCAAAACCGCCACTTTGCATTCAAGATCTCTACTTGACTAAAAGAAAGCGGTGCAGAAAAATGGAAACAATACATCACAGAAAGAACATTAAGCAAAACCAGAGATTATCAAATTTCATCACATTACAAGAAGCAGTAAAACGTAAAAACAAATATATTATATTAGCTGGGAGAAGCAAGTACAAATTTTTCATGTAAAGAGAGTGAAAATCGGGATGCAAATTCCCTCCACAACCTCCTTCCTCTCAATCTATGTAGGAGAAAACAGATTTTCATAAAATTCTACATAGTGTGCAAAGGTTTCCATTACATTCCTCTCAAGCCCCTCGCACAAGAGAGTAATAGCTTGTTTGATTTCTTCTTTCCTGAGGGTAGTAGCAATGTAGATGGCATCTCCAACCAAGCCTTCCCACATATTCTCACTCAAACGTTTTAAGGCAGATTCAACACTGGCTATATAAGTCAACCTTACTAGCCTCTCGATGGCTCTCATACCCCATTCAAATTTCCCACAAGTGCGGATTATGTTGTAAACGAACCACTCCAGGAGTGCAGAATTATGAACACAAACCTATGCCAAGAATTTATCCTATAATCCTCTTGGTCACTCCTTCAACATCATTCCTTATGATGAAAATCTCCTTCAACTGGTCAGCTACCAGCTGCCACACAGAGCTACATTCCACGCCTTCAATGGTGAGGAAGCCTCCTTTTGAACTGCTAGACATTTTGAAAGCAAGATTGAAATGTGATGGGAGAAATGCAACCCCTTTGAATATATAGAGATAGAGGCTAGCTATTGTATCCAAGAAGATAAGCCGTGAGAAGATTTTCTCATCAGAAACTAGTTGGCAAGAGCATTGCCGAAATGCTTTTAATTAAGATAAAAGGGTGAATGATGTGATGAAACTGCCAGATTTATTGTTTGACAGACTTCGGCATTGGTGGAAAATCTTTATTTTAAATCCTCTCACATGCACAGCAAATATGCAATTAAATGCAAAGATTAAGAGTTGTAGGTCTTCAGATGTACGGACAGCCATAAAGCTTACATACATGCAGCAGTGATATTCGCTCATCAAACTCAAGTTGATATGTGTGATGTAATTATGATATTTCCAAATGATTTGTGAGATGCTTAAGGAGTCCGTTAGAAAAGATTTTGGTAGAGGTTATAAATCACTCATTTCAAAGATGGTGGTTATGAAAACCGAAACAATCCCAAGAAAGGAGATCTATAAATACGCAATTGAAAGGCACTGGAAGGGCCCGAATTTTTTTTTCTTGTCACACGGGGATGTAAGAGGAGAATTAATAAAGGATGGATAACTCACTTGTTTCAAAGGATATTCATTGTCTGTGAACATTGGAGATTTAAATGTAATGCTAGTGTTTATGCATAAGTCTATGAGCTTAGATAAATGTGTGAATATGCTTTCCTTTGTGAATGCGATACTTCATCGATTTACATTTATTTTCTTCTGGAATTGAGTAAGGTTTAAATCTGAATAATCATTTATCTATTGCTAATACAACAATCTTTTTGTTGAGGTATTAGTAATATTTGTTTCAAGTCTTGTCGCATTGGTATCATGGCTATGAACCAATATTAGTTATGCCTTTTCTGCTTTATGGTTAAAAGCATAAGCTTAAAAGTCAAATTACATTATAAGAGGGAGTTGTACCTTGTTAAAATTCAGAGGAAGATCACCAATGAAATGGTGATCTCTCCAACTGTTTGTTGATAATTTGTCTTCATTCTGGGCAATAGAGAGTCATATTAAGTTAATTTCCAAGAGGACAAATCTGTCAACCAACACCAAGAAAGAGATACTAGGCATGTCTTTCCAAGCTATTTCAAGAACCCTTTATTGTACTCTTTTGATACTCATTCATCACATGATCAAGTGGTAAAGCATTTTCACTTAACAAGTAGTAGGTGACTTAATAAATGAAGTTTGACTTTGGTGCTGGAAATTTTCCAAGCTTATAACTAATTTCTCATAAGGATCATAGGGTTTATCAAATGAAGCCAGTTTCTAAAGACACACATCACTGGCAAGCATGTTTGGGCTCAACTTATCACTATCAAGTATCAGGTGTAATGGGAATTAGTTGGCTACAAGGTCCATGGGTTATATATCATCTAGGCTTCTCTTGCAGTTACAAGTTGCTAATCAAACATAAAATCAATTGCATAAAATATCAACTCATCAAACTTTCTTTTGATTAGAAAAATCATAGAAACATACAATGTGATTGAAAATAGCACCTTCATAAGGAGAATTATCTCTGTGCTCAGTATCTGTTGATTCAGTCAGTCCCATGCTTCCATTTTCCAAAAAAGCTTCAGGATGGCTGTCCTCATCAATTGCATAAACACCCAAAGAAAATGCTGCAGCTCGGCTTTTTCCCATCTCTTGAACCACCCTTGCTGCTGCATGTAGCACTGGCCTGGAGAAGCTTCGGAATGCCGCTTCCAACCTGCATACTTAAGAGTTGACATATTTAGAATTTTATTCTGAAGCTCTTAACAAAGGTATAGATAAATGATTACCTTCTCATGACTAATTTGATTAGAGCCTGTGGCCTTCTTGGTCTTGGTGCAGGTCGTTCATTTGGACCTTTTGGAGGAAGTCCATCTTTAGATTGAGTTGTTCCATCCTCTGCTTGTGAACTATTCTCTTTCTTAGATGCTAGTGAAGGTGCCTCCGGTAATTTAAGAATTTCACTAGTCAGCCTAGCCCAACCCGCAGCCCGCTCTTCAGGCCTATCCAAGCATATATGAGATTAACAGAAAATACGACTTATATGACAAACATAACATGCAAACTATACAAACAAACAAAAAACATGTTGGAAATCCTATTGAACTGCTATTGAACCAAATGTAATTTCTGTGCTTTGTTAAACAATACCATCCACAACTACTTTTAAGGAAATCAAAAATACCTTTCTGTATTATCAAATTTCCCAAGGATGCACATGATGGCCTCAAAACAGACCCTCTCACTTGGATCCAAAAGTAACTGATAGAGAACAGTTGTAAACTGAGATTTAATATCCGGTCTTTCTGCACAGAGTATCAGCTTCATTTGAGTACTTAAATACCAAAATCTTGATCTGCTAATAGTAACCAAACCACCTTTCAGGAATAAGCATAGAAAGTTCCAAATCAAATGAGAAACTAGACTTGCACTAACCATCCAGTACACGAGCCCTGGACAAAGTAAAACACAACCTGGCAAGGTAAACCCTAGCCAAAACATCATGCAAGTGGAGAACCTCCTGTAAGGCACCTACACACAAAACTAAAATTCTGAGCGCAACAAGTAGTTTCATTTGATAATGTTTTTACAGAACCCAAGTATAAATAACCTGGAGTTCATTATAAAATGCATAAACAAATTGAGAAGACCTTATATCTTTTAATTATTATTTGAGGTTCCCTTGTAAAACAATTTAAACTTAAACAAAATTAATAAAATAGTAAGATGATTAGCTAAGATGTATAATTTTGTTTTAGATGACTGTTACTGAAGCCGAAGGTATCCTTGCAAAAATAGTAACTAAAAGTATGACCCATTTATAGATGACCTTATATCTTCATTATTGTTTGAGGCTCCCCTGTAGAATAATTTAAAGTTAAACAAAATTTATAAAATAGTAAAATGAATGACTAAGTTGTATAATTTTGTTTTAGATGAGTGTTACACTGAAGGTATCCTTGCAAAGAAAATGACTAAAAATGTGAAACATTTGAAGATAAAGTCAATACAGTGCAAGCTATTACTGATAAAGCACTTTATTTGAAGGCTTAGTTAAGAACAATTAGTATTTTTCAATGACTGAAGCAACTCAAATGACTAAAAGCAATATCCTTATCCTCCATCATTTCGAGACAAAAAGAAATGAACTCTCATAGAAATTAATGAAATGCCCTATCCGATTGCAGCAAAAATTAGCTGCACTTAACATGAGATAGTCAAGTTGATTTTGATAAGGTATTGAGTTTCAAGGCACTGACAGTAAAATCCACCATGTGCCATCCTCCTTAGTGCTTGATTCTAACTCCATGTACCAATCTTGGGCTCAAAATTACTCAAATCTCCTCTGCAACTAAACTGTGTACTGGGCATAACACTTGAAACCCGCTAAATGTTTGGAAAATGTCAAGTTACGAGTGTTTCTACCCTGATCTGATACCAATCTGATCCATAAACCGAGTGGTATATTCCCAAGCACCTCACCAATTACAGACCTCCAATATGTGACTACTCAACCACCTTCAAACAAGCAATTGTTACTGTTTTCAATTCCTTAGCCATATAACAGTCATGTTTGAATTCATACAACATTGTCAAGCATGGAAAACATGAAAAGAACATCAACAAACAGGTAGACAATGACTAGAACACAAGATATGACCTACAGAAACCCTAAGAAGGGGGAAAACTCCAGTCCAGGAATAAATTACTCATCTCCACTATGCAACACTCAAGTACAACCAAGTATAATCAAGTAAGATATGAATACAACCTACAAAACTCATCTACAAGTTGCTAGCATTTTAATTTGCACCCTTCGGTGTAACACAAAACAGAACAGTGTGTGAGGATAAATCTCTCTTCAAATTGGAAGGAATAGCTCCTTGTAACAGGAAACAAAACAAAAACCCTAGAACCTGAGGACATGACCTCTAGCTTTTTACAATATGTACAAATCGATTTTCAGAATTTTGAATATACATTGCAAAAAGAAACTAAGCAACTGCCTACCTTTTAGTTCTTAGGCAAGGGCACAAGGCTTATCAGCACTTCTGCTCAAGACAAAAAATTTATATCTTTTCACTTAATGCAAACAACCTATAGCAACTAATAAATGCTCACTCTTTCTGGCTAAAAGAAGAGAGCAAAAAAAGTGAGTACAACACAAGGATTGAATTGATTTGAATAAAAGAAACACAATTCAGTAAAAGGATAAGTAATTATGTACAAAGCCACAATCACTAACTTTATAGAAACATGCAAATTCAACAAAGAAATTCTATTTACCTAAGCACACAAACATAAGGTATCTCATAAGATTCTGAAAATTGATCTCCCAGACTATCATTATCTCCTCAAGAAACAGTAAAGGCTAAAAATAACTCAGGTTAAAAATTGCCAATATGGCAGTTGGCTGTGGCAATGATCCTGATGGCCCTACAAAAAAGCTGACTAGAGATGACAAAAACAAGATTAATGAACATGACAAGGATTGAAATATGACTCACTATCAAGAAAAGACAAGGTTTTGGCTTAAAACATGATGCAAAACAAACAATTGTGTATGGCCACAAACCAAGTTACATGACCTTGTAAAGCCTTCACTAAGCTGCTCTGTTGCAAAACCCTGCTCCAAATATGTCAATAGTATGCAAACCACTTACTCCCAAAGGTAAACATGAGTACCAACCCATGTGCAATGCCCAACACTGATTTAAATAACCTCCTACACATCTCCCAAGAATGTGGACACACAAACCAATACTTGGCGGGTGAAATAAACAGATAAAACCCTTCATATTCCATGTTTTCCACAAACATAGACAAGTTCACCAGTTGCTCGGATAAAAAGTGGAAAACATGGAATACAAGCCTAAGTGCAGTTAAAAAAGGTTTGCAAAGAAAAGCATTTCCATTGTTTGCTCCGGTTGCAATAAGAAGGGTCACATGGCACATGATTGCTGGTATCTTAATCCATGTGCTTTCTGTAGGAATAGAACCATTGTGCAAAAAAAGTTTGGGAGAAAAATAACTATTACAAAACAGCCCAAGCACTTAATGAAGAAGGCTAGCAATTGGTGCCACTTTAAGGAGTTAAAGGAGGAAAATGTAAGAATCGTGACCATTATTCAAGGAGAGAAGGAAAAGGCAAGACAGCATTGTCTAAGGAGGGCAAGAACTATTGCACTCATTGCAATACAAGAGGCCATTGAAATGCTAAAAGTTGAAGACTTCATCAACAATGTCATCCAAGGCATAAGACCTAAGTTGCCAGTTTGGGTACAAGTACGACGGTACAACAACAAAAAAATTCCTTGGGTACGGGTACAGGAAATATATATATATATATATATATATATATATATATATGTTCAAAATTATGAATTATAAGAACAGTGATGCTCATAATTGCCAATAAACAGAATACAACATAATTTTGACATAGTAACTTATAACAGTTCAATTCATGATCACTTCACAAGTACAGTAATTGATTTCCTTAAAACATATAGTCCACAAAATAAAAACTCAAACAAAATAGTCAATGTAAGTGGTAGAGAAGTTAACGCAATTATGACATATGGTGGTTGGTGATGAACATTTGGATGTCTTTAGCCTCAGCATACACTTGTTTGATCCAATCAATTTTGTTCCCAATTTTTTGTAGCAGTAGGTTGAGGGAGTGGACAACACAAGGTGTCCAAAAAATGTGTGAATACCACTCCTCAACCAATAACCTAGCAGCCCTACAATTTTTTCCATTGTCTATTATAACTTGCACAACATTTTGAGGGCCCACTTCATCAATAGCTTGACAAAGAATGTTAGCAATAAATGCACCATCCTTCACCTCTCCTTCACAATCCACTGCTCTCAAAAACATTGCCCCTTTAGGTGACACTGCAATAACATTGATCGATGGGCAATTTTTTGCATCTTTCCATCCATCAGAAACGATGGTCACCCCTATTCCGATCCAAAAATCTCTTATGGGCTTCAAGGAGTCCTCTACAAATTTCACCTCTTTATCTAATAAGGTGCTATGCACCTTTCAAAACCTAGGCCCTTATACCTTTTGGAGATGCATTAATAGATTTCACCATTTTTTGCTAATATGGTGAGCGAACAACATTGAATGCCAATCCATTCACATAGACACATCTCGCTATGTCTTGATCTGCAATCTCTCTAGCCTCATTCTGAAATGAAATTTCCAACGGTCCCTTTGATCTCTTATGTGTAGAGGCCATAGTTTGCTCTTCAAGTATGGACATAAATGGATGGCTCTCTATAGGTTGAAAATGAGAAGGCAATGTAGGGGGCTTCATCCCTTGAGATCCTTTTTTTATCGAAGGATGATTTGATCTATGACCTACTACTTAGTTTGATTTTTCTTGCTCTTCAATATATGCCAATACTTGCATTTTTGGAATGCCTTTATTATCTTCACCTGGACAAAATTTGATACCTAGTCCAGGGATCTTGCATAAATGGCCTTTCACTCAATTGTATGAGCTCGAATATCTAACTTTACAATGACCACAAATCCAAACATAACCTCCACCACCTGGAAGTTGTTGTAGCATTTCAACATATTTCCAAAGGGGAGAGTTTGGGTCTGTTTTGAAACAAGATTGGCTCGTAGAGCTAGAAACAATTTCCATTGTAATATCTAAGGCAACAAGTTCAATAAACAACACATTCAATTTATTCAAAGAATTGAAACTAAATACCTTAATTCATTTTTAAAAATTAAGCATGTGTTATAGATACCTAGAAGAATGAAAACAAACCAAAAACTTCAAAACAAAACAAGAGAGTTCATTTGTAGAAAAAAAAAACCAAAAAACTTCAAAAAACCTACCTCTTTTGAAGAAATCTTCCTCTATAATCTTCTTGGCAACAAACACTTGCAAATGCTTCGAAATAGCAAGCAAGAAAATAAGTTCAGCAATGGAGGGAAAAAGTTTTGGTTTTCATTCGCAAAACGATAAATGAGTTTTCTTTTGCCTATTAAGTATTATGTGTTTTATTACGCATAAATTAGGGTTGGGGGGCTTTTATTATATTTTTAAGTAAAACAAAAAACAAAAAACCATGCTTGGGCACATGAAGGGCAAAAATTCACCCTAGGTCCGCTCGGGTTTGGCAGGGCCGAACCCATAGGCTATGGGTTGGACCCTGCCCAGACCCACAAGGGACCGAACCCGGACCCTGGACCCAAGTCGGACCAGACCGAGACCCGAGGGGGGCCCTACTGTGAACCAGTAACATAGATTAAAAAACACACATATATTCAACACAATTTTCTAAGGTATTAGAGGGGATTTTCATTAATTTAAAAGCAATATAGACACATAATTGCTACATAAATAATTATAAGTTGATTTAACAATTTACAATATATACAAATCAGGACCTATAATTAAATTAACAATAATGTCATTTAAATATAAAGTAATATAAAGAACTAAATAAACAATAATAATCTAAACTTAAAAAATAAAAATTCACTTTCACATTTTATTTTTTAAACCTTAATTAAAAATTAAAAACTATAATAAAATAAGTAAACATAAATTAAAATAATATTAAAATTTAAATAATTATAGTTGAGTAAAGAATAAACAATTAAATATATATTAATTAATTTTATTTATATTTAAAGAATAATTTTTAAATTTTTAAATCTCTAACATGTAAATGACATAAAATAAATATTAAATACATATATAAAATTATAAACAATTAATATTTTAAATCTATAAAAATTAGAACGCCAAAAAAAATAGTACAATTGTGATAGAAGACCCAAAAAAATGGGTCATTGAAATAGAGAAGTGTTTCATTTGTCTTCCTCATTTGGTGTAAGTTTTGTTTATACAAAACAAAAAATTGCACAATCGAAGATTTTTAAAATTTAGGAAGATTCACTTCAGACTTTTCAAAAATCAAATCACATAGTATCTGGCACAGTTGGAAAAATAGGGTTCTTGGGGCACGTGTGGGTATGGTATCCAATGATTATACGTGCCATATCGGATACGAGTATGGTGGTACACGCGCTTGGGGAGGGATGTGGGCATATTTGGCAGCTTTGGTCTTAAGCTGTTTTTAGTTTACAATTTTTTTGTGTAATATATTTTGGTATTGTGGTCAAGCATGGTTATTCTGATTTCAGCATCATGGTTGTGAAAGTACATGTTTGTCATCACTTGATGAAAGTATTTCAGATATTGGTAGCATACCAATGTAAAGTGATGATTAGATAATGCTCATGGAAAGATCTTATAACATACTTTTCTAATTTGTTGTATGCACTAAGTGATCCAAAAAGGATTTGGGGTGTACTTTTTGGCAAGAGGACACTTTTTGTTGCAGGTCCAAAAAAAGGTACTATGTAGCATCAAAACCTCTATATGTCTTTGCATATTTGAATTTCTCTTGAAAAGTTGTGCAATTTTTTAAAAACTATTTTAAAAAAGGGCACCTTGTTTCAAATATGTATGCAAAGCTATGGCTTCCAAAAGGTTGAAGAGAAAAAACTACCAACACAGGCAGTTTTGCAAGTGTCAGTGGTGGTTTGGAAACTGTCAGGACAGTTTTGAAAGTGTTGGGAAAGTTTTGCAACCATCTCTCTATTGACAACTACAATTTCACCCAAGCTCCAAAAAACATCCCATGACAATTCCAGGTTTTGGTTGTCTATTTATTTCTTCATTTCTTTCGGCTTCTAAGGGTTTCCTAAGGGATTGAAACTCTATCCATATGAGTTGTAAGCTTGAATTGAATCTTCGAACTAAAGATTTAGGAGCTTTTTTGTTAGAATTTTGTGCTCATGTTTGTGACTCCTATAGAACAAAGGGCTGGAAAGTTGTAGTAGAGAGTATTACAAAAACAGCACATAGAAAGTTAACCAAGATTGCATAATAATCTATTAAGAAATAAGGAGCAAAAGCATCCTTATATAGGATTACAAATATCTTATCCACAGAGGATAAGGATGACAACTCATAGGATAAGATTGACAACTCATAAAGCAAAAAGGTAAATCTTATACACAAAGGATAAGGATGACAACCATAGTTGCCGGGAGACGCAAGGTACGAGTACAGGTATGGGGATGGGGATGCCAACCAAATTAGGGTACGTGAGTTAAATGAATAAGGAGACAGTTATTTTATATGTAAATGATTCACCGGAAATTTTGGGTACGGGGACTGGTACGTTGTCCATGTTCCCAAAATGGAGTTTCCCGGCAACTATAATGACAACCCATAGGAAAAATATCTAAAGTCAACATGACTTTATCAAAGAAGATTCCTAAAGTCTATCCTAAAAGCTAATTGACCATTACAAGATAAAACAATACTTTAAGACCCTCCATTAATGGTCATTCTACTAACTACACCAAGTTTATCCTGAAATTTTACAAATTTGTTAAGACTCAAGGACTCGGTAAGAATGTCTGCAGTCTGGTCCTCGGTTAGACAATATTGCAACATCATTGATCCATCTTCTACAAGTTGCCTAATGAAATGGCAATGAAGCTCCACATGTTTGGTATGTTCGTGGAAGATTGGATTCTTGGCAAGCTTTAGCACCCCTTGATTGTCACAAAACAAGGGTGAAGGCCCTACTTGAGACATTTGCATGTCTGAAAGCATCCACCGAAGCCATATTGCCTCACATGTTGCTTTGAGTGTTCCTCGATACTCTGCTTTTGTCAAGGAAAGAGCTACCGCCTACTGCTTCTTATTGGTCCATGTGACCACCCATACCAAGACTGAAAACATATCCGGAAGTGGCTTCTTCTCATCAACAGAACCTGCCCAATCTGAGTCTATGAACCCAACCAGCCTAGGATCTTTGCTTCCGCTATACAAAATGCCAAATTCAAGCATCCCTTTCGCATATCTCAGTACCCGCTTCGCTGCAACCCAATGTTTTTCCTTTGGGGTTGTCATAAAACGAAAAATGTAACTCACAGCATAACTCAAATCAGGTCTAGTGGTTGTAAGATAGATAAGGCTGCCCACTAGTTGTCTGAATGCTAACTCATTGATTACTTTTGAGTCGGTTTTGGCTGAAAGCTTTAGCCCTTTCTCCATAGGTGTAGACGAGATTTTGCAATCTGTCATTCTAAACTTGTCTAGCAAATTTTGAGCATATTTAGACTAAGAAATAAAAATACCACCATTTATCTGCCAAACCTCTACACCTAGGCAATAATGTAGGAGGCCTAAGTCTCTCATGTCAAAAGCCTTACACAAATTACATTTGATTTCTTCAATCAAATGTGCCCTATAATGATGATATCTTTAATCAAATGTGCCCTATAATGATGATATCATCCACATAAATGACCAAAAGGGTGATTTCATTACCTATGCTTTTGACGTATAAATTTGGATCTGAAGGATTTCATTGGAATCCATGTTGATCCAAATACCTATCAATATTTATGTACCATGCCCTAGGTGCCTGCTTCAGGCCATAAAGAGCCTTCTTCAGTCTACATACTTGATGCTCCTTTCTTGCAACCTGAAAACCCTAAGGCTGAGTCATGTACACTTCTTCCTTTAAGTCACCATTTAGGAAGGTACTCTTCACGTCCATTCGATGGACTTTCCAGCCAAACTATGCTGCCATGGCTAGAACTAATTGAATGATGCTCATCTTTGTTGTAGGAGCAAAGGCTTCCTCATAATCAATACCTTCTCTCTGCAAGAACCATTTAGCCACTAACCGTGCTTTGTACTTGTCAAGCGTACCATCAGCTTTGTACTTGAGTTTGTACACACATTTGGAGCCAATGGGTTTCTTCCCTGGTTGAAGATCTGAAAGATCCCAAGTCTTATTTTTCATATGACTCTGATGTTCGGTTTACATGGCCTTTACCCATTCAGGTTTATCTTTTGCCTCAACAAACACTTGTGGTTCATACACTCCCTGAATATTGGCCATAAGAGCAAAGTTAACTATGTTCTACTTGCTCTTGCCTCTGGATGATTGACCCTCAACCATTTCTTCATCTCGAACATCACCAATGAGTTTTTTCCACCACTTAGGTCTCTTTGTAGAAACCCTTTCATCCAAATCAGCGTGATTATCAGACTTGGGCTTCCTATTGCTATGTCATTTGGATGTTGATCCAAGTTATCATCAATAAAAAACTGGGTTTATTTCCTTGTGCTTTGAATCCCCCCCTTCAATTGGAGCTTCCTAAAGCTGAATACCTGAATCCTGAGGAAGAATAGGCTAGTTATCAATAATCTATATCTTAGAAGATGTAGGAAAAGGCCCTGCTTCCTCATCAATCACAACATCTCTACTAAAAGTCAAGCGGTCAATGTTAACATCAGTCAACCTATAGGCCTTATGATTTTCACTATACCCTGTAAGCATTAACTTCTTACTCTTAGGATCTAGTTTGGTTCGATTTTCATCTAGAATCCAGACATATGCAATAGAACCAAAAACCTTAAGATGACTAACTGTTGGTTTCCTCCCAAACCATGCTTCCTCTAGGGTCTGATGTTTCACTGCCTGTGTGGGAGACCTATTGAGCAAATAAACTGCAATATATACTGCCTCAGCCCAAAATTTCTTGGGAACATTCTTGTTCTCCATAATACATCGAGCCATCTTTGTGATAGTATAGTTTCGTCTCTCAACCACTCCATTTTGTTGTGGAGTGTAGGGTGTGGTAAACTATCTTTTGATACCATGTTTAGCACAAAAGTTGTGGAATTCTTTAGAACTAAATTTGCCTCCATTATCAAATCTAAGAGTGGTTATGGCACAACCAGACTCTTTTTCTACTAAGGCCTTGAACTTTTGAAACTCATTAAACACTTGGGATTTTAATTTTAGAAAATATACCCACATTTTTCTACTAAGATCATCCACAAACAAAAGAAAATGCATGCACCCAGTGACTGATGTCGTGTTCATTGGTCCACAAAGATTTGCATGAACCAACTATAGGACTCTCTTGGCTCTCCAAGCTTGTCCATCATCAAAGGGTGTTCTATGTTGCTTCCCAACTTGGCAAGCCCCACACACACCTTGTATTTGATGTCAACAATGCCATCTACCAAGTTCTCTCGAGCCAATTGAGAGAGGTAGGACAAGTTGAGGTGTTTGTACCATTGATGCCAAAGAGTAATAATGGTTGATGCACTCTTGACTACCAATGCATGTTCCTTGATCTATCCCATTTCAACTAATCTATACAATCCATGATCTTCTATACCAAGAGCAACAATCTTCTCGGTATCCTTGTCAATGATACTGCATTTATGTTTGCTGAAAATGACATCTAAATTAGGACTATGTCGCATAATCTAACTTACTGAAAGTAGATTGAGCTCCATTCCAGGTGCATAGCACACATTGAGAAAAAGTTAACTCTTTCCCTCCAGAGATTAGCTACACAATCCCTCTACCATCAACCGTGTACTTCTCACCGCCACCAAAGATCATTGAACCAAAGCAAGCAGTGTACTCTGTGATCCAGTCTCGCCTATTGGTGAATTGACATGATGCTCCTGAATCGATGTACCATGTAGATGACTCTAACTGATCTATTGGTCTTCGATCCATAAAGGCATAGAAAGTTGATGCCTTCCCTTCTGAATCATGAGCCTTTTGTTGAGGCCTTCCTTGGATTCTTGTTCAACCAACCTCTTTCTTCAGTGCTTCTTCATATGACCTAGCTAATGACATGTGATGTTTTTCAAATTCTTTGTTGCATCCTCGTTGTGACCTTGTCCTTTCTTGTGTGACCATTTGCCCATGCCTTTGTTGTTGGCTGCAAAATCTTGTTCCACACTCATTATTTCACTGTTGCTACCAAATTGTTTCTTCCATTTGTCCTGTTGTACGAGCTTATTGCATAGCTCTTCAAACTTCAGGTCAACATCCATAGCGGTGATATTGAGCATCTCAATGAAATGCTCATAACCACGTGGTAAGATTTTCAATTTGATTACCACCATATCCTCTTCTTCCATTTTTCGACCAATGGCTGACAACAGATCCTTGATGTCCTAGATCTTGAGTATATGCTCCTGCAAGGACATTTTCTCATCCTATGTGATCAAAAAAATCATATTCTTCAGAAATAAGGCCCTACCTTTATCTGAAGTTTTGTGAAGGTCACGCAAATGCTTCCAAATCTCAGTTGAAGTTGTCCCTGTTTGGACTTCACGAAGCATGGCATCGCTCATAGATAATTTGATCAACATAACAGATTCTCTGTCACGTTCATCAAACTTGCCTTGGTCTTTACCCGCAACCATTGGTCAAGTGGCGGTACCAAAGACGATCTTTTTGAGGCACTGGTACTCGAAGATTGTTAGCATGCGCTGCTTCCAGGTGTTGTAACTTGCACCAGAACACTGACTACCTTCCAACATGATGTTGGGTAATGAAACCATCCCTCCCACAATTCAAAATCACGGAAAACGAAGAAGCTTGCTGCTGTTAGAAAAACCACTGAAATTTTTGGGAAAACATTTGCAAAATGTGAACAACAAAGTAAAAAACACCCGATTTTATAAAAAATATCGGCAAAAATTCTAAAAAAAATCTGCAAAAAAAATCAAGAAAAAATCTGTAAAAATTCGAAAAATCTAAAATAATTTTGGAAAAAGTCTACAAAAATTTCTGAAAAATCTGCAAAAATTCCAGAAAAATCTGCAAAATTCCAAAAATCTATAGAAATTCTGGAAAAAATACAATTTTTCTAAAAATTGTTAAAAAAGGTCTTAAAACCCTATGTGATTTCTAACTGTCAAAAAACCCACGAATTTTGTAAAAAAAACTGCCAAAAAATTACAAAATATAAACTACAATTTTATTTTTTTGAAAAAATATCGTCAAAAACCTTTGTACAAATCCATACAGCTTCCTTTGGCACGTTCTTCTATGTCTCTTGCATGCAATTCATCACTGCCATAGTCTATAGAATTCGCGCACTCACCAATCTCGAAAATTTACAAAACCTGAGCTCTGATACTATATTACAAGAACAGCACACAGAAAGTTAACCAAAATTGCACAATAATTTGTTAAGAAATAAGGAGCAAAAGCATCCTTATATAGGATTGCAAATATCTTATCCACAGAGGATAAGGATGACAACTCATAGGATAAGATTGACAACTCATAAAGCAAAAAGGTAAATCTTATCCACAAAGGATAAGGATGACAACTCATAGGAAAAATATCTAAAGTCAACATAACTTTATTAAAGAAGAAACCTAAAGTCTATCCTAAAAGCTAATTGACCATTACAAGATAAAACATTACTTTAATAGAGAGTTGTAATTGATTATGGGAGAGTTTATCAAAGTGTTGAGAGCTCTTGAGAGAATCTATGGGCTGAAGATCAGTTTTTGCCAATTGGAGTGCATTAGTGGGTTTGTTCACATTTTGGTAGAATTTTTAGTTTTTACCCACAATGGGTTTCTCCATGTTAATCTGTTTGTTCTCCATTCTCAAAATGTGATCTCTTTTTAATTTCTATTTTCCTTGTTGAAACTAATTTTGCAAGTGTTTAAACTTATAGTCACTTGTTATCAAATTCTTAACTCTATCTGATTTTTTAAGTTTTATGACTAGTGTATAGAGTTTGGACCATCCATCCTAGTTTATAGGTCACCAAGTCATGATTGCAACAGGTTTCCAAGAAGTAGTTTGCATATGATAGTAACATAGTTAGATGGGCATCTCGAGTATGCTCATAAGCCAAAGAATTTCCTCCTAGAACAAGAGAGAGTTGACATGGTCATTGTCACGGTTGGCAAGGTGAAAAGGCACTCTGGAAGGGTAGCACTCAACAAGAAGACTATTGTTTTGATGATTTTAAGCATTCATATTGGCATGTATAATTGCAACTATTGTTGGATCCAGGGAAAAGCATATCCTTATAGAAAGGGATTTATTTGCACCTTTCTTATGTAAATGCCTGTTGGATTTTCTATTGATGTAAAGATGAGATCTTAGACCCAAGGAGGAAATTTCTTAAGGATTTACACATTTTTCATTGCATTTTTAAGGATATAGCCCATTGAAAGAAGCTGAGTGTCAATGTTTCTTTTAGGATTGTTTATACGCTTTTTTGAAACCAAAATCTTTCTAATTGGGGAGGTGGAATCCAAAAGATATTGGGCATTCACATATAGTTGAACAATTGGGAGCATGAAAATGCATTTTGATGCAGAGTCAAAAACAGAAAAAGGTATTTACCTAAAGTAAAAACAGCAAAAGGGATTTACCTGAAGTAAAAACAGCAAAAGGGATTTACCTAAAATGTTATATTCTTACATATTTGGATTCTTCTCATAAAGTAATACAATTTCAATAAAAATGGCACCTCATCTCAAATCCATACACAAACATTATGACCTCTAAAAGTTGATTGACCAGGTATCAATGCAGATTCAGTCAAGGCCAAATTTGTCTTACAACTTTGACTGTTGTTAAACTTATCTCAAATGGTAGACTGCACAGGTGACAGAGTTGACTATTGTTGAGCATGTCTCATACAAAACAAAATAGTAGAAGTGAAAAATCATCCAAGGAGTTAAACGGCTCCTCTTGTTATCTCTTGATATAGGAGACATTACTTTCTCTCTTGGTCAATTCATCTATTAATCCTCCCCAATATATATATACCAATTGGAATATGTTCTAGTCATACGTATAAACTGAGAGATTTGTGGTTGTAATTCATTGCCATACAGGACAAAATAGTGGCACTGGAGCCATCCAAGAAGTTAAATGGCTCCTCTTGTTGTCACTTGACATAGGAGACGTTACTTTGGCTCTTGGTCAATTCATCCACCATTCCTCTCCAATATATATACCAAATGGGGTATGGTCTGGACCCTGGTTATAGGTGTAGAACAAGTGATTTTTTAAGGTTGAGAGAACTTAGATAAACTCAAATTAGAGAACTTTTCTTATTGTAATCATTTTGTGAACCTCAATATTGTAGTTGTAATTCATTGCCATAGATTCTTAGTAACCTGACTAAGCTTAGTTATGGATTTCATTTAGTATAATTGATAGGATGCTAGATAGATTTTCTAGAGGTCTTCATCAAAGGAGCAAGCTTAAACAATTGATTTTGATAGTGGATTCTTATTAGATTTTCTTCCCACATTGGTTTCTCTAGAGTAAATTACTAAATATTTGTGCCGATTATTTTTAATGTGAGGTTTCTTTCACATGTTTATGCTATTTTCTTGCAAGTTTGCTAACAATCCATTGCACAGGTAGATAAGATGTATCAGTTTGTAAGGATGATAGGCCTTTTACAAGCATAGTTCTTGTTTCTCCCAACACCTATTTCTACGAATTAACCCCACATAAGCACTCTTGTTTGCACTATGGTTTTGGGCATTCATTAAGTATTAACATATGTGTGGTCATATATTTAGGAGAACGTAGGATACAATTGATGTAGGTATTTCCAATCTCTTTGTTCAACAAAATTCACAAAATCGTCACAAAGGCCATAATGAGAAAATTAAAAAAATATCTTCGTTTGGTCATTTCCAAAGAGCACGGAGAATTCTTCCAAGTAAAACAAATTATAGATGGCATTATCATCAGCCATGAGGTTATGCAATTCCTGATAATGAACAGATAAAAGTGATAATTCTGCAAGTTGAGATCAGCAAACACATATGATTAGGTGGATTGGCATCACCTAAACAGGTTTTTAATCAAATTTGGCTTCAGATCATCATGGTGTGAGTGGTTGATGAGCACCATACTGAGGCCAAATTTCAGTCCTATGAAATCGGAGCCTAGCACATTTCCTAAGTAGTTCACAGGGCCTAATGCAAGGAGACCCAATCTCCCTCTACCTCTTTGTAACTTTCGGAAAACCATTCCATCCAAGGTCGAAAGAAACTCCAAAAAAAAAATGGCAGTCAATCATGGTCAAGAGACAAAATAATAGGATGAAATATGTAACCAATGGGGCAGGTATTCTAGCTCAAACTTAGGAGGATGTGAAAAAAGAAGCAGTTACATATTCCAAAAATCTCCCTCCCAATGAGGCCATTGACCAAAGTGCTAACTACTTAGCGTTTGATGATACCAAATACGATTCAAGAACATATACTAAGCGAACAAAGTCAAAGGCTTGTGAGCTCAGCATTTTGCTGCCATGAAGTAAGTTAAAAAATAATGAGCAAAAACTATTTTTTCTTTATAGAAGCTCAAAGGACTAGGCAACCCTAAAGTCTCCTTGAGTTAATAATGAGTTCTTGCCAATCTACAAGATTTATTCCTATGTTTAAAAGTAGGTAGCCTAGCAATTAACTGGAAAGTCTACTTCAGTTAACTAATTCTAAACTAAAACATAACTCCAAAATACAAGGGTGTCTCCAAAATAGACATGCATAATTCATGGGACAGTGAATTAAATTGGAAAGAGGCATCAAGTTAACTGTTTGTCATAAATGATATCTTGGAGAGGTAGGGCGTCCTGACTAAGAGCTTACACCTCATCAACTCGAGTTATCAATTCCTCTAACCAGTCGTAAACTTCCTCTGCATTAGGACAATTGATGCTTCATAGGATGATGATGTGTCGCCGTAGCATCTCTTCACCACTTGTAATCTGCTCTTGATATTCAATCCTCTTTGCAACTGCATCATCCAGCCTTGTTGACATGAGCGTGACTTGACTTAACCTGCAACCAACAGCGTCACCGCAAAAACTATTGCAGATGAGATCCTAAAACTATGTTTGTACCTCAACTAGCTCGACCTATGCACCTCCTTCATGCTGGTATAGGCAAGCAATAGATGTTACTATCGTTCTTACAAACTTGATAACACTCGCCACGATCTATCTATACTCAATCAATTCCACAAAGTTTGTATCATAAGCTCTCACTTTGTATGCAAGTTGTGCTTTCCATGTGTAAAGATGTTGCTTGTTCTCCTCTGTAGTAACTGATTTGTACGCCATCTGCAAGTTTGAGATAGTGATCTCATATTTAGGCCTGCCCTCTACTATGTCTCGCTCTGATTCCTGGATCTCCGCGCCAAGGTAATGGGCTTTGAATCTTAGTTGGTATAGCTTTGCATGTATATACTAGCCCCTGATGACAAATTCTTCCACTTGATCTCTCAAATGCTTTCCATATAGGATCAACTGACTTAACTAATCTTGTTCTGCGGAGAGCTCCAACATATGGGGAAGCAAGGCAATGGCATTTGATGTACATGCATCAAGTTGGAGATATACAGTCGCAACTGTTGGTTTTCAGCCTTCAGGGCTGCTTTGTCTTTACCGTCCTTCGCCATTCTTTCTTTCACACTCACTCACGCAACTTCAAAGAGATCCACCTCAACTTGACGCATGCTCTTGCCAAGGTTGGCCTTCATCAAGGTGAAGACATCAACCTCTACCTCATTCACATTTCTACCTTCAGGTGGTGAAGCAGTCTCAATGACAATCTCACTGTCAACATTCTTTCCCACATGGACTTGCTTCTTGAGCTTCTTCTTTAGAATGTCCTAATGAGCATTGTCAAATTCTAAGAAGTCCAATTGGTACGACGGACTCATTCTCTTCCTTCCCAGGAGATTCTCAAGCCAAGATGAATCTTGACTAACCTCGTTGGAAGGATGAATGCCAGTCCTGTGAATTCCTAACAAGTGGGCTTGCATTGTGATCTCGCGTGGTGGTGAATCCAAGTCAATATGGACCGGTGACTACTGCGGTGGTGGCAGAATAGGAGGCTCTGCTTCCATCTCTGGTATTGTCTCAGCTGTAACTACTTTTGTCACTGGTTTTGTCTCTATTGTAACTATTTCCATCACTGGCTCACCTGTGTTTGTGGTTGTCTCCACATGTTGCTCTTGCTGATTTGTATCAGCAGTCGGCATTTTTCCCCTTGTGTGCCCTGACATTTTGGCTCCTCTAGGAGGGTTACTCCATGTCTTATGTCTGGGCATAGCTCTCGACATGGAAGGTAGTGAAGTATGAACCGGTGGCAGCTCTGTGTCGGGAATAACTACCTTACTTGTCCTTTTATTGTCCAAGTAGAGTTGGTTGTTTCTAATAACTTTGCTCGTTCTTTCCTCAATAGATGTACTTTCTTTGGCATACCAATCCACGGCTCGAAGTGGTTGTGAGTCAACTTGATATACGAAAAATGAGCAAAGAATGACTTCCCCATCATCATCGGATAATCCTTCCACATTTTCTGACAAGAAGTCAGCAATTTGTGGAAGTTTGAACCAGTTGTAGTTACGTCTTTTCACTTCGAACTCGTCTTCACAGTTGAACCAATAGTCCTCCATGGAAGACTTGTGTGAAGAGTATTGACCAAGGTGTGTTGAATAGTGACCCCAAGGATCATATGACCGTCTTTCAATGAGATACTTAAGGTTAAGTCTCACCATCTCCTAGGCCATAGCCTTGGCATCAACCGCTGATTTGCACCTGTAAAGTCCTGTTTGAAAAGGAAAGTTTGCGGCCAACTTGCGTTTGTTATGCAGAAGATAATGCACTTCATACAACTGTCGTAAGAACTCCATGAAGACCACCCTATCTAATGGATAGCAGGGTAACATGGCGGGATGACTAGAGTACCCATACACGCGGATGTAGATGAAAGTGGGGAACTAGATGAACCGATCCACCATCACCTCCTTGGCTGCTGGCGAATGCATATATGCAACTCATGACGAGGTCTCTCACGGTGTGCATCAAGAACTGATCATTTACTCACTTGAAATGTCTTTCTGATTGCGTGAACTCAAGCTACGAAAAATGCTCGTGAACCTTTTTCACACCCAAAGTTCCCACAGTGTTTAATGCTCTAAACTGGCCTTGGAAGGCAATCAGATATACGAGATATGAACACATGTGGAATTCGTGAGCCTCTAAGAAATTGGTCATCTACTTAATGGAGAGTATCACTGATCAGGGCGGGCCAGTCATAATGTTCTCTGTTGCTCACAATTTTAGTGATGACATAGTACATCCATGACTGGAATGTGTTTGCCTCTTCTTGACCAGTAATACAGTTGAGTAGAGTGATCAGCACTGCATATTCATCTTTGAACTCTCCACATCCTACATTCTTCGGCAAGTTGGCTCTTTTCTCTTTAAGCCATTTTTCTGCCATCCTCTTCTGACATTTATCTTTTGCTGCATTGAAAGTCTTTTCGAACTCTCTCATAGACACAACCAAGTTATTTGTGTTGATGTTATAGCAGTGGGAGATATCTTTCTCTCAAATTTATAAATGATGGATAAATAATACCAAGGCAAGTCGGACATGCTATATATAATAATTTTATGAAGAGTCACCTTGTTTCTTAAAAGAGGCCAACCCAAATGAAGAGTCACCTAGTTTTGTATAAATAAAAGGTGATGATCATTCATTTGATCATCAAGTTCATTCATCACAATTTGCATTCCTAGAAGAAGTTCATACTTGAGCAGCAGATCATCATCTTGTAGCAGCAGATCATCATTTTGTAGCAGTAGACCAATTTCAAGGAGAAACATATTCATTTGTATCTTTGCATCTAGGAGAGGTGCTATTATTCATTGTATCAAATTCGGCATTGTGTTGGGCCTGAGTTGTAAGCAGATTTTTGCTCTTATTCCTTCAATATATAAGAGATATATTTGTTGGGTTTTTCTCCCTCAAGTAGGAGGGTTTTCCCAGGGTATCTTGTTGTGTTCATTGTCTTATGTGTTGCATTTTCTGATTGCTTTCATTTCTGATCCTAAATCTAACATGGTATCAGAGCAGGTCTAAGAAAAGATTTGATCAGATTTGTTTAAGCAGTCAAGTCAACTTTTCATCTAGGGCAGATCTTGAAGTATCGCAGATCTAAGGTTCAAATTATTTCTGACCTAAGGGCAGATCTTTGAAGGTGAATTCGTGCAGGAAAAAAAAGATGGTGAGCGGTGCCAAGGTAGAAAGAAGATAGGCTTGATGGAGCTTCAAACTTCAACTCTTGGAAACCCAGGGTACTCATTGCATTAGAGGAAAATGATCTTCTTGATTTCGTGGAAAGTGATATGCCCGAGCCTTTCGATGATACTGAGAAAATCCAGTGGAAGAAAAATGGCACGAAGGCTAGAAAGATCATGATGGACTCTGTGATGAATCACCTAGTACCGATCATCTCCAAGTTGAAGACAGCTAAAGAAATGTTTGATACTCTAAAAGGATTGTATGAGATCAACACCAGTAGAGCCCTTGCTTTGAGACAACAACTTCACCATGTAAAAATGGCTAAAGATGATTCAGTCATCTCATCCTTTATGAAGATTGCTGATTTGAGAGATCAGTTGAGCACTATTGGGGATATAATTGTGGGCAGAGATCTTGTTATGTTGGCACTAAATGGTTGTAATGTCCCCATTTTTAGCCATACGCTCTTCAGTATCTAATAGCCTATTCGCGGAAGCCTGTAGGCTCGTCAGAGGTGAAATTAGGGTTTCCTATTTTATAGGGGTTCTGAAGAAGGTTTGCATGTATGAGGATTGTGGATTCTTTTTGGGTTTTTAGAGAGCTTCGCAGTGATATGACATGCAAAGTCATTGGGCAACTTTTCTGAATTTACTATTTTTAGTAAGTTCTATTTCTGGCAGTGCCATCTTGGGCAACAACATCAGCAGTTAGCTCAGTTTCCATTTCAGGCAATGCAATTTGGAGCATAATTGGCTTTCAGCATTTTGAGGCCCTTTTTGGTAAAATGATTTATTTTAAGTCATTAATGTTATATTTTCAAATTGGCCCCCTTGGCCTAATGTTATAACTTAAAGTTGTTTTAAAGTGTGGTCTTGAAGGGTGGACGCCTCATCTGGAAGGAATTAAATATCTTATAATGTTTATTGTCTCCTCAAGACTTGGACGTCTATGGAAGAGGTGAATTAAATATTTAAAAGATTAAAATATTTTAATATGAGCTTGGGCGTCCCTTTTGGAGGGAAAAAGATGGAATTCGAAAAGTAACCTCAAAGTTTTATTTAAGAAGGCTTTTGCTCCAGCCTTTGGCATTTTTTGAAAATAATGTAAAGTTATGCTGCTGAATTGATTTCAGAACCCGGCTAAGGGGAAGCTTAGCTTTTCTACTCCATTCTTCGGGCCTGAAACTATGGTTCCCTAGATGGTGGATTGAGAGTGTGTTTCATTCACAAGTACATATTGAGTTCATTGTGAAGATTTTGGTGAAGATTTCATGTTTTATGGTTTGCTGGTTCATCATTGGCTGTAGGAGAAATTCATGAACAGCTTTCATGGTGATTTATTTTTGGTTGTGGGTATTTGTGCATTCTATTCCTATGCTATTGGTGCCTCATTTTGCACATTTGCAGATTTATTAAGCAAGTATTCATTTTTATAGGCAAGGTCGACTTCTTTACTAAGCCGTCCCTTGTCTTTGAAGCTTATGATGGTATGCTGGGCAGATTTCAAAGTTATATGTGTCATGTTAATGTTATTTCATGGACGCCTAACCTTTGCGAAGGTTATTTCTTAGTTTCATTTGAATTTGGTGAGGTATAGATGAAGATATGAGCAATTCATTGGAGTCTTAGCATGCTGGTCTGAACTTGAAATTCATTGGAATTATATTTCAGGCCCTCTCTTTCCAAGTTTTGCTTAGATTCTTGGGCGTTATATGCTTCCAGTTCTTGTGTAAGCAATTTGAAGGTGATAGAAACAGTTTGAGAGAAGATTTGTACAATTTAATGATGATCAGCTGCTGCCTCATTGAAATTGGTGAAGTGTGGTAAGAGATTTGAAATTTCTTGACTTGTTACATTTGCTGCTTCAGAATTTCAGTTTGCTGTTCGTCATATCAGATTTACTTCAGTTCTGATTTTGGTTGGTAAACTTCAATAAGAGATTCTAAGTCTGGAATAAATCCATCCTCATTGTGCATTGATTATATTGTGATAGCACTTGTAATTTGCGGTTATTTGTCTTTGTAAGATTGTAAACAGTAGTACTGTTCCAGTCATTTAATTTGCTGCATTACTTGTGTTAATTTTCACATATTTGTAACCCCTGGATAGTTTACCGCCAATGTGGAGAAAGAACAAACTAATCTCTCATTCATCACCCACTGAAAAATGGCGAATTCCCACTATTGAGTGGATGCCTACCGCAGCGGATGAATTAGTTTTGAATTGTAGTTTCCCACTACACTTGCGATTAATGGTAGTGTGGAAATCTCTCATGGTTGGTTCACCACCTCTTTCTACATTCAGTTGTATTTACTTTCAGTTATAATTCAGTTTCCTCCGCCATATGTTAGCACCTCACCCACATCGGGTCTTGTGTGCACATTCTTGGCATTGAGTGCATTTAATTGAATATCCTTTGAAGCTAACTGTCATGACCCATAATTTGGAATAATAAATTCACACTACGATGTTTTTAAAATTTATATGATAATCATACCATATGTAAATTATTCCGAATAAAAACTCATCCATATATGTGTAAAATATATATATATATGTATGTATATATTTAATAAATAAAATATTTTAGAATCCCCATATTGTTATAGATATAAAAGTGTGCCTAAATTTCATTTAAGTTGTCGAACAAAGCATATGGAAACGAAATAGAAGAACACGCGAAATACACTAAGTAAGTGTTTGTTGAAGCAACGCCTGGTAATACCACGTTTGAACCATTAGAGGTGACCCTCAGCAGGGACGTGACTATTGTGAAGGCGCGTCTAAGAGAAACGACACATCCAGGAGGGCATCCCGTCATCTCCCTGTCAGCCATAAAAAGCACGCGTTTCCTTGAATGAAGGAGATTGGAGGATAAGAGAAGAAAAGGCGTGTAATCATAGCTGGATTCGGCCGCGACTCTGAGGTAGGGCTTCCACCCTACGTATAATCTGTATACATTTATTTAGCCATGATACAATAAGATGATGCAAACGTATAATTTGTAAGGCATTGTTTAAGAGTAACTTCTATGTATATTTTACAATCTGAGAACTAACATGGAATCACGTCTCTCTCGTTCTTGAGTTCTAAGTTGGCGATCAATCATAGGTGGAGAGGGATAGTAGAGGTGCAGAAGGGATAGCAGGTGCTAGGGGCCCTTCCAAGCAGCCCACCCACATAGATGACTACGTGTCTGCCACTGTGGGCCAAAAGGACCTGCGTACCTGCTCTTGGGCTTGGAAGGAACACCTCTATGGGCATCCCAATGCAGCCTCTCTATCCAACTCTGCCTATGTTAGAGACACCAGCATGTTCACTAATTTCAGTAAACTAGTATTGAATATATGCTAGTGGTTAATGAAGTTTCCCCATTTGATGATTGTTAACATTTGCTCTTATGCTAAGTTGAATACAGTCTCCTTGCTTCTCTGTTTCTTGTACTGTATATTGATAATATTAAATTAAGAACCATTACAGAATTAGTAGATTTCTTTAAAGTTATCTGGCATTTCTATTATATGCAAAGGATCTTAAATGAAAGTGAATTCTGAGTTAGATAATAGAGGTTTATTTGAACTGAGATTGATACTGCTTCATACATTTTGAATCAGACCAAAAAGGCACATTACAATTGGTATCAAAGCCACCTTCCTGCCACCCTGTGAAATAGTGTATGCGGACTTACCACAGGAGAAATAGAGGAATGGGAGAACAACTGGAAAACAAACTTAGAACCTTCATGGAAAACAATGAGAGGAAAATCCAAGCCTTAATCGAACAAAATGAAAAAACAAGCCAAGCTTTACTCCAAACCTTACAGGACATGAAGTCACCATGAATACCCTAAAAAATAATAGTACGAATGGGAGGGATTCAAATTCTAACCATTCTGAGAATATCAATAGCAACGCTTCCTCTAACCCAAGGATTCAAAAGCCCAAATTCCTAATAAGAGAAGAAACCCCAATGGAAAGAGAAAATGATTCCCCTATAAATGCGGAAGATACAATAGCAGCCTATGCAAGGCTAGACCCCGAGATAAGGGAGATCATATCCTTTAGGAATTTTTTGGAAGATAAGAAGCTTGAAACACCCCGAAGGGAGGGTAGACATCTAAGCAGGGATCTAAAACAAAAGGTTAACAAACTGACCTTGCCAAACTTTGATGGGACAGGAAAAACCTCAGCCTACTCTTGGATACAAAAACTGAATACTTACTTAAATCTGAGTCCTATGACAGAAGTGGATGCAGTACAATTCGCTATATTACACCTTGAGGGAGTAGCTCACGAATGGTGGCTCCATGGCACCCTCACCCAAGGACATAATAATAAAATTTCATATGATGAGTTTACACAAAAACTTATCAAGAGATTTGATAGGAGACACCCACAAAAGGACTTCAAAGAATTAACTCTATTAAAACAACAGGGAACGGTTGAAGACTATATTACAGAATTCCAACAAATTTCAGTCAGGGTTAAGGTAATGGATGAGGAACGCCTGACCTACCTTTTTGTTGAGGGACTAAGGGAGTCCATTAGAAGATTAGTGAGTGCCCTAAACCCCGCCACACTAGATGATGCCATTGACAAAGCACTTGCACTAGAAGGTTCAACCATCCATGATAAATCAGCAAAGCCATTTTCAAAACCCTCTCACAAAAAGGATTGGCACAAGAAAGGGGACCTCTCAAAGGAGCAAAGAGAGGTATTACGAAAAAAGAATCTATGTTACCATTGTAATGAAAAATGGGAACGAGGGCATGTGTGCAACAAACTTAAAGGGGAACAAGAGCAATGCATGAAGAAACGGTTATGTTTCAGGTGTAAGGAGAAATGGCATCAAGGTCACATATGCGGGAGAGGGGCCCAAGCCCACCACTTGGAAACACCAGGGGATGAAGAAGAATGGGACGACCATGAGGAAACCAACAACAACGAAGAAGAACAAGAAAGACCTAGCAAGAGGAGGAAACAAAATGAAGAGAATCACGTAACTCTAGCAGCCATCTCAAGGGCTTCTCAACACCATCCTTTCCGAATAAAAAGTATAATCCAGGGGCGGAAAGTGATAGCCCTTATGGATAGTGGGGCAACCCACAATTTTATTGACCAAAACTTGGTAACCAGACTAAAATTGGAAGCACAAAACTTTAAAGGGTTTCAAGTGGCACTAGCTGATGGCTCAACTACCTCCTGCCACAAGAAGATTCCACAATTAAACATAACCTTAGGAGCACATCCCACCACGCAAGATTTCTATGTGGTTAACCTAGGGGATACAGATGTGATCCTAGGTACTCCATGGATACACTCTTTGGGACGATTCTACCTTGACCTTTCCCAAATTGGAGTTATGTTTTTCTCAAGATGGGAAAGAGATCCTCCTTAAAGGACTAGCAGATGGCACTCCTAGAATGGTTTCATCAAAGAAAATGGAAAGAATTTTTAGGTGAGAAACATCTAAAGCACAAAATTAAGATTGTATCTATCAAATTATATAAGGAATATCTTAACAAAATATTATCATGTGTAGGAAGGGGCGAGGAGAATGGGCAGCCCAATGTTTGATTCTAGACAAATCTTCCCCCCAAGGGAAAACCATTCACATTGATATTAAACCTATCCTTAAAAGGCATAAAAGAGTATTCGAGGAGATTCCAAAGGGATTACCACCAAAAAGAGGATATGAGCACACCATCGAATTAGAGGAAGGAGCCAAACCCGTAATTACCACACCTTACCGTCATCCAAGGAAATATAAGGAAGAAATCGAAAAAGCTATAAAAGAATTATTAGAAATGGGGCATATACAACCTAGCTCGAGCCCTTTTGCATCATCGGTGGTCCTAGTAAAAAAGAAGAATGGCACAATGAGAATGTGCATAGATTATAGAGCACTCAACAAAAAAACCATCAAAAATGGGTATCCGATCCCCAAGGTGGATGAATTGATAGATGAACTACATGGGGCAATATACTTCTCAAAGATAGATCTTCGATCAGGGTACCACCAAATAAGAGTAAGGGCAGAGGATGTCCACAAAACAGCTTTTAGATGTCATTACGAGCATTTTGAGTTTTTGGTCCTCCCTTTTGGACTTACTAATGCCCCAACCACCTTTCAGTCATGCATGAATCACATTTTTAAGGGACAATTGAGGAAATTCCTACTTGTATTTTTTGACGACATCCTAATCTACAGTAAAACATGGGAAGAGCACTTGAGGCACATAGACGAAGTATTGAAAATACTTGAGCAAAATTCCCTATTCGCCAAAGCATCTAAGTGTGAATTTGGGATGGAAGAAATCCTATATCTTGGCCATAAGATTAGCGCACAGGGAGTAAGAGTTGATGAGGAAAAAATAGAGGCGATCAAGAGTTGGCCGAAACCCAAAACACTTACACATCTAAGGGGTTTTCTGGGACTTTGCAGTTACTATCGAAGATTTGTAAAGGGCTTTTCAAAATTGACCTCTCCTCTAACAGATTTAACCAAGAAGGGAGCATTCTCTTGGTCAGAAGACGCACAAGTAGCCTTCGAGAAGCTTAAAGAAGTGATGAGCTCTTGCCCCGTCTTAGCAATACCGGACTTCTCTTCCCCATTCGAACTTTGTTGTGATGCCTCAGGAGGAGGTATTGGGGCCGTTTTGATGCAAAATAAGCACCCTATAGCATTTGAAAGCCGAAAACTCAAAGACACAGAGAAACCCTACTCAGTTTATGATAAGGAAATGTTGGCGATTATGCATGCCTTGGACAAATTTAGGCAATATCTGATCTGTGGGAGATTTATAGTCAAAATTGATCACAACAGTCTAAGGTTCTTCCTCAATCAAAAAGACTTGAATGAAAGGCAACAGAAGTGGGTAAGCAAGCTACAAGCATACAATTTTGACATTGAGTACATGAAAGGAAAAAATAATATTGTAGCAGATGCCCTCTCCAAAAGGCCTTACCTTGGATCCTTCACAACAATATCCACGGATTGGAAGGCATCCATAATTGCAGAGTATGCCAAAGACACATTCTCAAGTGGAATTTTTGACGGAAGGATACAAGATGATAATTACCAAATTGTTGATGATCTTATCCTATATAAGGGTAGAATATTTATTACTTCAGGATCAAAGGTAAAGGCAGAAATATTGAAGGCATATCATGATAGCCCCCTTTCAGGACACCTAGGACACTATAAAACCTATAAACAAATTAGGGAAAGGCTCGCATGGAAGGGACTTAAGACTGATGTCTTGAGGCACACTAGGGAGTGCATGGTATGTCAGCAGAATAAAGGTGAGCATGTTTTTCCCGCAGGATTGCTCCAACCTCTACCTATACCCAATCAAAAATGGGAAAGTATTTCAATGGATTTTATAACTGGGCTTCCCAAGGTACAAAATAAAGATTGCCTTTTCGTAGTAGTGGATCGCTTGACCAAATATGCTCATTTCATACCCATAGCAACAGATTTCAAGGCTTCTCAAGTGGCAGATATTTTCTTTAAGGAAATCTTCAGGTTGCACGATCTACCCCAGAATATTGTGAGTGATCGGGATAGCCGCTTTCTCAGCAATTTTTGGCAAGAACCAATCTAACTCCGAGTACCAGTTACCACCCCCAAACCGATGGGCAAACAGAAATTGTAAATAAATGGATAGAAGGCTATTTACGAAACTACGTTACAGGTCAGCAGAAGGCATGGACCAAATGGCTTCATTTGGGGGAATATTGCTACAACAACACTCATCACATGTCTATCGGAATGAGTCCCTTCAAGGCATTATATGGATATGAGGCAACATCTTTTGGGGATCTAATTCGTTACGATAGCCATGTACCAGGAGCTAAGGATTTTATGCAACAAACTACAGACATCATGAATGCTCTTAAGAATAATTTACATCAAGCACAGAACCAACAAAAAATATATGTGGATCGAAAAAGGATTGAAAGAACTTTTGAAGTAGGAGACATGGTTTTCTTGAGGCTGCAACCCTATAAACAGACATCTATAAAAACCAGTGGGGCTGAGAAGCTTAAGCCCCGATTCTATGGGCCTTATAAGATCTTAAGGAGAGTGGGGGAAGTAGCTTATGAATTGGAACTACCGGCACAAAGCAAAATCCACAATGTATTTCATGTATCTCGCCTTAAACAGGTTTTGGGGCGGCAGATTATCCCAAGTACAAAATTACCACCTCTAGATAATGAAGGAAAGTTGATCTTCGAGCCAAAAGTTATCCTCGATACTCGAGAAAGGCGTTTGCGGAACAGGACTGTTCAAGAACACTTGATCAAATGGAGGGGTCTTCCTACTGAGGACGCTACCTGGGAAGGATCTAGAACCATTCGAGCCTGAGTTTGCTTGAGGGCAACCAAATTAAAGAGGGGAGGTCTGTCATGACCCATAATTTGGAATAATAAATTCACACTACGATGTTTTTAAAATTTATATGATAATCATACCATATGTAAATTATTCCAAATAAAAACTCATCCATATATGTGTAAAATATATATATGTATATATTTAATAAATAAAATATTTTAGAATCCCCATATTGTTATAAATATAAAAGTGTGCCTAAATTTCATTTAAGTTGTCGAACAAAGCATATGGAAACGAAATAGAAGAACACGCGAAATACACTAAGTAAGTGTTTGTTGAAGCAACGCTTGGTAATACCACGTTTGAACCATTAGAGGCGACCCTCAGCAGGGACGTGACTATTGTGAAGGCGCATCTGAGAGAAATGACACATCTAGGAGGGCATCCCGTCATTTCCCTGTCAGCCATAAAAAGCACGCGTTTCCTTGAATGAAGGAGATCGGGAGATAAGAGAAGAAAAGGCGTGTAATCATAGCTGGATTCGGCCGCAACTCTAAGGTAGGGCTTCCACCCTACGTATAATCTGTATACATTTATTTAGCCATGATACAATAAGATGATGCAAACGTATAATCTGTAAGGCATTGTTTAAGAGTAACTTCTATGTATATTTTACAATCTGAGAACTAACATGGAATCACGTCTCTCTCGTTCTTGAGTTCTAAGTTGGCGATCAATCATAGGTGGAGAGGGATAGTAGAGGTGCAGAAGGGATAGCAGGTGCTAGGGGCCCTTCCAAGCAGCCCACCCACATGGATGACTACGTGTCTGCCACTGTGGGCCAAGAGGGCCTGCGTACCTGCTCTTGGGCTTGGAAGGAACACCTCTATGGGCATCCCAATGCAGCCTCTCTATCCAACTCTGCCTATGTTAGAGACACCAGCATGTTCACTAACTTCAGTAAACTAGTATTGAATATATGGTAGTGGTTAATGAAGTTTCCCCATTCGATGATTGTTAACATTTGCTCTTATGCTAAGTTGAATACAGTCTCCTTGCTTCTCTGTTTCTTGTACTGTATATTGATAATATTAAATTAAGAACCATTACAGAATTAGTAGATTTCTTTAAAGTTATCTGGCATTTCTATTATATGCAAAGGATCTTAAATGAAAGTGAATTATGAGTTAGATAATAGAGGTTTATTTGAACTAAGATCGATACTGCTTCGTACATTTTGAATCAGACCAAAAAGGCACATTACACTAATGCTAATCCATTGGCGTAGTGCTGGTTTGTGTTGTGATAAATCAAGGAAAAAATTGGTTGGCACATTTCAATGGTCTTCCTCAATCTTGGGAACCCTTTATTCAGAGCATCAGTGGGAGATCCAAGTTGCCCAAGTTTGATCGTCTTCGAGCTGATTGTATTCAAGAAGAGTCCAAGTTGGCAGCAAGAGGAATTGGGCGAAACTATCATGATGTAGAAAATCAAATACTTCTAGAGAAAGAGGCAAAGGAAGAAAGAGGAATAGAGACAGAGAATCAAATTCTGCCCTAGAACCGAAGAAGAAGGATCTCTCTCACATTCAATGTTTCAAGTGTGACAAGTACGGTCACTTTGCTCGAGATTGCAAATTAAGGTCTACTCAACATATTTCTACTGCGGAAATTGACATAGGGACATAGCAGAAGGAGCCTAACTCTAAAGTTGATTCAGAAGGTTTCTTATTCTAAAGTCAATCAATTTCTTTGAAGAGGAGGAAATGACATTCAGAGGGAGTCAAATTCAGAGAATTCAAGGCACGAGTTGAGAGCTTGTCCAGGAAAAGGATTAAGAATCTGAGATAGGTCAATGGAGGGGAGTTCACTTCCAGAGGATTTCTTTGAAATCTATGAGGTAGGGATCAAGACGGAGTTCTGTGACTCACTAAGAAGAAGTGAAAGTTGCAGTGTTGCAAGGCCAAGTGCAAAATCCTTGGAAGATCTCTTCAGTAGCTGAGAACAAAATTGCACAAGATAGTTAATCTGGATTTGACATTGGTAGCTCTGCAAACCTATTTAGAATAGGGTGATCTGGGATGAGGTCGAGGAGGACAATCCTGGACTTGAGCAAGTCAATAGTGTCAGAAGTGTGCATTGGAAACCGCTCCTCTAAGGCAAGCATTGCAGACAATCTTGGATGAGGAGGTCAAGAGGTTGATGCAAGTACTTGGAGCTCCAGAGGGAGTCACATCATCATGAAGATTTGTTGTAATGTATATTTCTCTGAGACGGAGAAATATGAGGTGAAAGCCCTTGTAGTGTATATTTCTCTGAGACAGAGAAATATGAGGTGAAAGCCTTTGTAGTGTATATTTCTCTGAGATGGAGAAATACGAGGTGAAAGCCCTTGTAGTGTATATTTCTCTGAGACGGAGAAATATGAGGTGCGAGCCCTTGTTCATCTTTGTGACTGAGATGAGACGTCATGTTGAGAGACTCCATGACAACATCACGTTGAGAGACTTCGTCATGAACCCTTGTACTTGTGTTTCTTTCCACACATGGGAGTAGCCATGGTGGACGTCATGTTGAGAGACTCCATGACGATATCACGTTGAGAGACTCCGTGATGAACCTTTGAGTTTTCCACAAATGGGTGTAGCCATTGTGGGCATCATGTTGAGAGACTCCATGACGTGGATATCTGGAAAGATACCTCCCTAGCTAAGAGGGAGTGTTGATGTTATAGCAGTGGGAGATATCTTTCTCTCAAATTTATAAATGATGGATAAATAATACCAAGGCAAGTCGGACTTGCTATATATAATAATTTTATGAAGAGTCACCTTGTTTCTTAAAAGAGGCCAACCCAAATGAAGAGTCACCTAGTTTTGTATAAATACAAGGTGATGATCATTCATTTGATCATCAAGTTCATTCATCACAATTCGCATTCCTAGAAGAAGTTCATACTTGAACAACAGATCATCATCTTGTAGCAGCAGATCATCATTTTGTAGCAGTAGACCGATTTCAAGGAGAAACATATTCATTTGTATCTTCGCATCTAGGAGAGGTGCTATTATTCATTGTATCAAATTCGGCATTGTGTTGGACCTGAGTTGTAAGCAGATTTTTGCTCTTATTCCTTCAATATATAAGAGATATATTTGTTGGGTTTTTCTCCCTCGAGTAGGAGGGTTTTCCCAAGGTATCTTGTTGTGTTCATTGTCTTATGTGTTGCATTTTCTCATTGCTTTCATTTCTGATCCTAAATCTAACAATTTGCACATGGTGGGATGGCGAAGCACTTCTCGATATCCCTAGGCTTGAGGCTGCATATCACTCATCCATCTACTGATCAAATCTCTCATGCAGTAGGGTTGTAATGCTTTACAAAAGCTATTACAAATTCCACGTTGAGATGGGGAATGACGCTGCCTCAAGCAATCCGGATTGCTCAATGTTTTGAAGTGTGCCTTGGTCTATGCCTTCCAACTTTTCCAAGTTGACCTCTGGATGTGCCTGATGCAGATCGGTGTCAACCGTTTTCAAGAAGTTATGGAGTAAAACCATCTTGGCCTTGTATTTGACTTGGGAGAACTGCATTCTGAAAACCTTGAAGATTGACTGTGCACACGATATTGTTCGAACAACTTTTCTGCAACTACTAGAAATAGCCATGTTGGGGGTAACTTTTTACGAAAAATTCTGAGACGTTGGTTTTGTTGAGAATATTTTTCTAAACAAACCTAAAACATCGAAAATTCAAAAAAGTGAATTTTTCTATGACATGCAAGAGCCCTTCAGTGGCAGAGGCATCGAGGCAACAGAAACTTATTTTTCTCAAAAAAATCTAACACATGGGTTTTGTTGGTGTTTCAAAGCTAAAAAAACCCAGTTTGTTTGTTTTTTGAAATTGTGTCTTTTTCAGGACACCCTAAAAAAATGGGGTAGCGAGGCAACTTTTTCTGGAAAAATATGACATGTAGATTTTGTTGAAATTGTTGTGCAAATCATACCCAGAAAGTCAAATCTATGAAAAACTGTCGTTTACTTGGTCATGCAAGAAGATCTAAGACAAGAATAGAAGAAAAAGAGGAGAAGTTTGGAAGTGTAGTTTATAACTTCCAAACTTCTTCTCCTCTTTTTCTTCTATTCTTGTCTTCGATCTTCTTGCATGTCCAAGTAAACGACAGTTATTCACAGATTTGTCCTTCTGAGTATGATCAGCACAGCAGTTTCAACAAAACCGACATGTCAAATTCTTCCATAAAAAGTTGCCTCGCTACCCCCTTTTTTTAGGGTTTATGAAAAAAGTCACAATTTCAAAAAACAGACAAATTGGGTTTCTTTAGCTTTAAAATGCCAAAAAAACCCATGTGTTTGATTTTTCCAGGAAAAATAACTTTTTGTTTTCTCGCTACCTCTGCCACCGAAGGGCTTGCATGTCATCGAAAAATTCACTTTTTTCGAATTTCTGACATTCTAGGTTTCTTTAGAAAAATATTCTCAACAAAACCCGCGTCTCAAAAATTTTCATAAAAAGTTACCCCCTGCAAGGTTATTTTTAGTAGTTGCAAAAAACTTGTCTGAACAATATCATGTGCACAGTCAATCTTCATGGTTTTCACAAAGCTCTTCTCCCAAGTCGAATAAAAGACCAAGACAGTCTTACTCCATGACTTCCTGAAAACGGTTGACACCAATCTGCATCAGCCACACCCAGAGGTCAACTAGGAAAAGTTGCAAGGCATAGACCAATGCACACTTCAAAACATTGAGCAATCTGAATTGCTTGAAGTAGCGTCATTACCCATCTCAACGCAGAGCGTGGAATTTGTAATAGCTTGTGTAAAGCATTACAACCCTATTGCACGAGAGATTCAATTAGTAGATGGATGAGTGATATGCAGCCTCAAGCCTAGCGATATCAAAAAGTGCTTTGCCATTCCACCATGTGCGAATAACTTCGTTGTGTCTATGAGAGAGTGCGAAAAGACTTTCAATGCGGCAAAAGATAAATGTCAAAAGAGGATGGCAAAAAAATGGCTTAAAGAGAAAAGAGCCAACTTGTCGAAGAATGTAGGACGTGGAGAGTTCAAAGATGAATATGCGGTGTTGATCACTCTACTCAACCGTATTATCAGTCAAGAGGAGGCAAACAAATTCCAGTCATGGATGTACTATGTCATCACCAAAATTGTGAGCAACAGAGAACATTATGACTAGCCCACCCTGATCAGTGATACTCTCCATAAGCAGATGACCAATTTCTTACAGGCTCACGAATTCCACATGTGTTCATATCTCGTATATCTGATTCCCTTCCAAGGCCAGTTTAGAGCATTGAACACTGTGGGAACTTTGGGTGTGAAAAAGGTTCACGAGCATTTCTCGCAACTTGAGTTCACACAATCAAAAAGACATTTCAAGCAAGTAAATGATCAGTTCTAGATGCACACCATGAGAGACCTCCATCATGAGTCGAATATACGCATCTCACCAGCAGCCAAGGAGGTGATGGTGGATTGGGCGGATTGGTTCATCCAATTCCCCACTTTCACCTACATCCGCGTGTATGGGTACTCGGGTCATCCCACCATGTTACCTCACTATCCATTAGATAGGGTGGTCTTCATGCAGTTCTTACGGCAATTGTACGAGGTGCATTATCTTCTGCATAAGAAACACAAGCCAGCCACAAACTTTCATTTTCAAATGGGACTTTACTGGTGCAAGTTAGCGGTTGATGCCAAGGCTATGGCCCAGGAGATGGTGAGACTTAACCTTAAGTATCTCATCGAAAGATAGTCATATGATCCTTGGGGTCGTTATTCAGCACGCCTTGGTCAATACTCTTCACACAAGTCTTTCATGGAGGACTATTGGTTCAACTATGAAGATGAGTTTGAAGTGAGAAGATGTAACTACAGCCGGTTCAGATTTCCACAAATTGCTAACTTCTTGTCAAAAGATGAGGAAGGATTATCTGATGATGATGAGGAAGTCATTCTTCCCTCATTTTTCATAGATCAACTTGACTCACAACCACTTCGAATCATGGATGAGTTGTCAGAAACAGCCAGCTCTACTTGGATACTAAAAGGACAAGGAAGGTAGTTATTCCCGACACAGAGCCGCCACCAGTTCATACTTCACTACCTTCCATGACGAGAGCTAAGCCCAAACAAAAGACATGGAGTAACCCTCCCAGAGGAGCCAGAATGTCAATGCACACAAGGGGAAAAATGTTGATTGCTTATACAAATCAGCAAGAGCAACATGTGGAGACAGCCACAAATACAGCTGAGCCAGTGATGGAAACAGTTACAGCTGAGACAGAACCAGTGACAGAAACAATTACAACTAAGAGTGTACCAGAGATGGAAGCAGAGCCTCCCATTCCGCCACCACCGCAGTAGTCACCGGCCCATATTGACTTGGATTTTCCACCACACAACATTACAATGCAATCCCACTCATCAGGAATTCACGAGACTAGAATTCACCCTTCCAGTGAGGTTAGTCAAGATTCATCTTGGCTTGAGAATCTCTTGGGAAGGAAGAGAATGAGGGCGTCCTACCAACTAGACTTCTCAAAATTTTACCATGTTCATTAGGACATTCCAAAGAAGAAGCTCAAGAAGCAAGTCCATGTGAGAATGAATGTTGGCAATGAGATTGTCATTGAGACCGCTGCACCACCTAAAGATAGAAATGTGAATGAGGTAGAGGTTAATGTCTTCACCTTGATGAAGGTCAACCTCAGCAAGAGCACGCATCAGGTTGAGGCGGATCTCTTTGAAGTTGCGTCACTGAGTGTCAAAGAAAGAATGGTGAAGGACGGTAAAGACAAAGCAGCCCTGAAGACTGAAAACCAGCAGTTGCAACTGTATATCTCCAACTTGATGCATGGTACATCAAACGTCATTGCCTTGCTTCCGCAGATGTTGGAGCTCCTCGCAGAACAAGATCAGTTAAGTCAACTAATCCTATATGGAAAGCACTTGAGAGATCAAGTGGAAGAATTTGTTATCAGGGGCCGGTATATACTTGCAAAGCTGTACCAACTAAGATTCAGAGCCCATGACCTTGGCGCGGAGATCCAAGAATCAAAGCGAAACATAGCAGAGGGCAGGCCTAAATATGAGATCACTATCTCAAACTTGCAGATGGTGTACAAATCAGTTACTATAGAGGAGAACAAGCAACATCTTTACACATGGAAAGAACAGCTTGCATACAAAGTGAGAGCTTATGATACAAACTTTGTGGAACTGATTGAGTGTAGACAGATCGTGGCAAGTGTTATCAAGTTCGTAAGAATGATGGTAACATCTATTCCTTGCCTATACCAACATGAAGGAGGTGCATATGTCGAGCTAGCTGAGGTACAAACACAGTTTCAGGATCTCATCTGCAGCAGTTTTTGCGGCGACCCTGCTGGCTGCAGGTTAGGTCAAATCGTGCTCATGTCAACAAGGCTGGATGACGCAACTACAAAGAAGATTGAATATCAAGAGAAGATTGCGAGTGGCGAAGAGATGCTACGGTGACACATCATCATCCTGCGAAGCATCAATTGTCCAGATGCAGAGGAAGTTAACGATTGGTTAGAGGAATTGATAACTTGAGTTGATGAGGTGTAAACTCTCAGTTAAAACGTCCTACCCCTCCAAGACAAACAATTAACTTGATGCCTCTTTCCAAGTTAACTCACTATCCCACAAATTATGCATGTCTATTTTGGAAACACCTTTGTATTTTGGAATTTTGTTTTAGTTTAGAATGAGTTAACTAAAGTAGACTTTCCAGTTAACTACTAGGTTACCTACTTTTAGTTATAGGAATAAATCTTGCAGATTGGCAAGAACTCATTGTTAACTCAAGGAGACTTTAGGGTTGCCTACTCCTCTGAGCTTCTATAAATAAGAGCAGTCTTTGCTCATTATTTTTTAACTTTACTTCACGACAGCAAAACGTTGAGCTCACAAGCCCTCGACTTTGTTCGCTTAGTATATGTTCTTGAATCGTATTTGTTATAGTCAACCGCTAAGTACAACTTGTGTTCTTGCTATTTAGATAGGTGTGTTCAATCTATGTTCATGTATTATTGGTTGATCGCTTCTTGTGTGATTGTCTCTTTGACACAAGTTGCTGTCCCAAAGTGTAATCTTTGATCGAAGTTGAGATAATAAATCAAAAGAGCTACCTTGGCTTTGATCCAAAAGTCTCAAGATCTATCATTGTATGTTGTTCCAAATAATCTTTCTTTCAATCTACACCTCAGAAAGAGCAATGCACCTCCTTGGCAATTTAGAGAGTAGGATTATTGTTATATGTTGTTTCTAGTAGTCTACCTTTCAGCCTACACCTCGAAAAGAGCACTGTGCCTCCTTGGGAATCCTGAGATCTAGCCTACCGTTTGATGATTACTTGCATGAGTTCTATTTCAGCGTAAATTTGGAAGTTCAGAGCCTTTGGATGCATTCTGAGAGATAGTTTGTCCAAGTGATCAAATCATTCCATTCCCGCTCCTATATCCTCTTGCTCTATTTTTCTTGAGGAAATAGGATAGATTAAAAGTTAGCCTAGTTGTAGTTAAGATCTACAAAAACCAGAGAAAACCTTAGCTACAATGCATTGTGTTTTATCACCCTTGTGCTTTGCCACTAAGTAAAAAGATAGGAACTTAGTTTACTTTACTTTTTATGCAAACATCAGCAAAAGAGGGAAGTTCCCCTCCTAGTTTGAAGAGCATTTATTACACACTATGCATAGCTGTCCATTTCCAATAAGCACTCCAGAGGTGCTAATTGAAACGCCAACATTATTAAGATATTGTATCATCTTCAACTCATCACAAAAAACAACTGTTTTGTATCATCATTCGCCACCACAAAAAACAATTGCACACATTCTTCCTTTCGGCCTAAATCTTCATAAAACTGAACCATCTACTATTTCTTACTACAGCATTACACTATCAGAGCTTTTCTTATGCTTAACTTACCGATCAAAAAACAATAATAATTGACGTATTTATAAATTAATATTTTAGAAATCAATAAAATAATGAAACATACTAGTTATTAATGTATTTATAATTACTATTTTAAAAATCAATAAAACAATGAAACATATAAATTAGTTATAATATTAATAATTAATGTATGTATAATTAAAATTTTAAAAATTAATATAAATGCATTAATATAAATTAATTAATAATAATTAGATAAAAATAAAAATTAATTATTAAACATAACATTAAAATTTGTAATCAACAAATATTAAAAATAATGAAAATAAATTATAATACATAACTATAATACTAACATTTAAATTTTTAAGTTTTTAACTAATTTGAAATTTTCAAGTGGCAAAGTTTTTTATTTTTAATTACATTAGGTTTTTTGTTTTAGTTTTATTGTTTGAAATAAAATAATAATGAATATGTTATTTTTAAAAGTTTGGGTTTATTTTGAGCAGGCTCTAAACTAGGGTTTTGCTTTTTTGCACGATGAAAGGATTAAAAAACGCCTACAAGGATAAAAAATAAACACCATTTAAAACAGAAAATATAGGAATAAGGGGCACCTAGAAATGTAGAGTGTTGTTCATCACCTGGTCGATTCGATTTCTACAAATCTTTGTCAATGTTGTCATTTTTTAAACCCTTTTCGCATTCACGTCGATGGCGACAGAAAGAAGAACAATGAAATTTAGGTTTTTTCTTAACTTTTTGAAGTCAAAGAGACTCAGAAACAGTTTGGAATCGATTTGGATTTTCCACGTCATGCATCGAATTGCGCAGAAATGGAATACTGTTCACGGAAATGATTTGGCATCCCAAATTTCAAACCTTGGACACACCCACAAACTACTCGATTTTGAATCCCATTCTGATACGTTTCATACCGAAAATCGGCAAAAAAGTGTCATCATTCGGCTACTTAGATGAAAATTTCTTTGAGCCATGTTGGATGGAAGAGCAACATTTTTTTATATTTTCAACTTTTTGCCAATTAAATTCCTAGTAATTAAATCACATTTACAATTCTAATTTGTTAAGTCAAACGTTATCCTAAGGAATGCTCCTAAGGCTATAGCAACATTTGCAAGCTTGTTTGCAATACAAGCACATGACTCCACATACAGCTAGTAATGCTAGGTTAAGGGATACAAGCTGCATTCTACCATATTTCATGGCTCCATATTCTGATTTTTGTTTTTGGAGCCATGGATATCATAATCCATCAGTTTTATACACCTTAAACACTTAGACAATATTTATATATCTAAAAATGTTGTTTCCTTCGACTAAAATCCACTTTTATACTCATGTGATCAATGTATATTTGTGTATGTGATCAAAGTAGCTTCTATTTGATCAATTTATTGTGTCTTTTAAAGTTTATTTATTAAAAGGTGCATGATACAAGTTTTAAATCCTTAAAATATCAAATATTTCAGGATTTTTCAATTTGTCAACTATGGGTGCCGAGTCCAAATAAAGTCAAAAATCAACTTGCCAAGTCTACACTGAGTCTGAGCCTTGTAACTATGCTTTGGTGTAGTTCCTTCTAAAATCTACTTCCCAAATGTGATACAACCACACTCTATTACCTCCCAAAAAACAAATTTTCTTTGTCTAGGGCTGTCACAAATTGGAGAAGAGATTTATTGGAATTAAAAGGGCCCTTTGCATAAGGTTTTAAACCAATGGAAGGGCACCCAAATAGGTTTTGTGGGAAGCTCTTTCACAAGCTAATCCTTTAGTGGGTTTATTGTAATATCACTTCTGACCTTCTTTCAAATATGGCTAATCCCAAGTAAGAACTTCTTAGATTTTACCTCTGTGGGAAGCCACACCATCCATAGTTGTATGGGGCATTTGACTAGAGTGAAACAAACGATCTTTGAAAATAAACCTTTTCTATAGAAGAGATGCTAGAGAAAAATTGAAGAAGCATAGTCAAAACTTACATCCATTAACTTGAAAGTAGATGATGAAGCTCTTTGGGGCTAGGAGAAAAGAGCTGTGAAAAGATGGCCTGGTGCTAAAACTATGCACAAGTAGAGATCGTAGATTGAGAAAGCAATTAAGAAGATGGAAGGAAGCAAAATGGTTGTGTTCACCCTTGGGCTATTACTAAGATCTTTAATGGGGTTACAAAGCATAACCAATGGGTGGCCAAAGCAAACTGCTTTCTAATAGATAGCAATGGGATATTAAAGATAATCCAAGCAGGGTTCATTCTTATCCATACCAATAATGAAGCAGAAGCTACATGTTGAATAGAAGGAATGAAACTCACCATGAAGCTACATGTTCAAGGGACTGTCAAATACTTATCAAAGCAATAATTAATGAATCAACATAGAACTAGAAATTGAATAAGCTTTTCCAAGAAGCAAGGCAGCAATTTGCACATACCAATTTTCAGTGTTGCTTGATAGAGGCGAAGGGGCAACACACTTGCTGGCTAATGTAGGTGTCAACCAAGATCCATTATCATTGACCGAGAACTGTAACATAGATCAATGAGATGACCTTCAAGCTATCATACTCAAGGATATACAAGAAAGTCTGGTCATATTTGACAAAGATTATATGCCTCATTGTTTGCATAGGTGAAAATGTGGAGTTAGAATAACAGGAAGGAAGGTGAAAAGACTAAGGTAAATTTCAAAGCAAATGGAATTTTTAAAGTAATTTCATAATCATGAATGGACACTAACACTAATACCTGGTGCCATTGATATGTGGGGTAATAAACAATTAGATCAATTCCCTCTTTCGAGATATTAAAGGCAGAAAAAAATATGATTTCCATCATATAGATTGGTTGTCAATCTTCCTCCATCAAATGGCAATTTCAGTAAACAATATTGTTCATGGCATATTCATTATCCTCCCTGCTCTCTTGCAATTCCATTCAGGAGTCTCCTATAGCTGGAGGCATTTACAATGAATGGTTACAAAAACCTTTCTATGTGGAGGATGGTTCAGAAACAATGGCCATGGTTAGATCTGTTATTGGGAAAGCTGGGCTTGCCAGTACTAGAGAACACTGAACCAGGGCCTCAAGATAAAGATCCTTTATGGAGAAGTTAGCTACACTGTTAGGGGATAAATTGGTGCCTGATTGGATTGTAAATAGTGTCTGCAAGCTTGAGGAGAATGAGGAGTTTAAATCAGCTGGAGAAAAAAAACACAAGAAATGGAACTTCAGTAGGACAATGATAAGGAGTAATTAAAAAAATTGCATTCCAAGCTGCAGGCTTTAAGGAAAAATTTGGTTAAGCTGTATAAGTTTATTAGAGGCCAAAAGGTGATGATCAAGGATGAGGCCCCAACTTGTGGAGCTACAATTGTCTTCCTGTTTTGGAACAAATTCCTAGAAAATCCCCCATGAAGTAGAAGTTAGTGGAGTCATAGTTGGAAGACTCGCTGAGTTTTCGACGAGTCTTGAAAAATTCGCGAGTTTTTTTGCCCCACGAGTCTTTATGACTTTAACTCGCCGAGTCTTTCTGCTGAGTTTTTGGCAAGTCTTTGGTGAGTTTTTGATGAGTTTTTGCCAAAAAATCACGAGTCTTTACAAAAAAAGACTCCAGATGCATAAAAAATGCGAAAAATGCAACAAAAAAAATTGAAAAAGTTGCCAAGTTTTTTCCAAGTTTTTGTTGACTCATCAATTTTGGGCTTGGCAAGTCTTCCAAATATGAGTGAGGTGAGGATGATGAGGAGGTGCCAAGTGAGGATAAAGAATTTGAAAGGAAGCTTGCTTCAAGAATGGACTTAGATAGGAACCTCTCTGAAATTTAAAAAGGCCTAATGATGTCCGAGAATGCCTTGAAGTCTCGCCATTCTCTCTTTAATACAGAGCTGGCTAAAATTTGGGGTACAGTTCAAACTTGGAAGCTCAAAACAGAATAAGTGAGACAGCAGGTCAAGGCTCTGCTTGCAGCACAGCTAGGGTACAGGGTGTGGAATGGGTCATGGTGGAAGTGTCAGAGCATCTATTGCAGTGGAGCGAGAAAGGCCAAGTCACTGAAATGGGTCTGCTACCTAACAGGTTCCTCTGTCAATACTTAAGTGTAGTTGTGTCTAATTGTGTTGTAGGTTTATGTGGTGGTCGGGCTCAGAGCCCTTACTAAATTTCTGTTTTGTGGTTGACCTTTCCGTTGGGTAATGTATCTTTAGTTTCTGTTATATGTTGCATGTTGTTTGCTGGCATCTGTAGTTAAAAGGGTTGTTTTGTTTACAAATTTGACCAGAAAAATGATATTGGTAGGACCGTAGGTGTTATGTTGTCAACCCCACTGATTCACTGACCTAAAAGAAAAATTCAGTTTTCTTTCACTAATACAATGTTCTTATGTCACTTTATAACAGTATGCGTTTCCCTTATGTGCTTTTCACTATGTAATTTATTTCTTCTTTCATCCTAAGTAGTAGTAGATAACTCTTTAGAAGTTCTTCCCTGCAATTCTTCATACAGTATATCTCATGCACCAACACTTCTGGAAAAAGTAAAACAGGATTATAAACTTAGGCTGCTTCAACAGAATGCACATGAATTTTATTTCAATAAGAAAGATGGTAAACCTTTTCACTGCTACCTTTATATCATCTACTACAATGATTTATTAACACCCATTGCTAACTCTTAACTAATTGCATTCATTACATCATATGTGTAATCAAATCCTGTAACATCCGTACATAGGAAAGTACATATAGCATTATCCAGTTTGCAGACAACAGCAAAACAGCAGTTGCCTTGTAATTTATATTATGCAATCCAGAATACTAGCAAATGATAGGGAAATAGCAGTTGCCTTAAAATTTATGATAGTCTATCCAGAATTTTCATCAGATCGTTGAGGTGATCAAATGTTGTAAAAACTGCACATATAGAATCACTTGTAGCAGTACCAAGTTTACAGAAGGTCTTTCTAATAGCATACAATAGGAAAACATAAGTTGCATCATAAATTATAATATTTTGTCCAGAAACTAGCATGTGATAGGAAAATATCCTAAGTTACCGAATTCGCACCCGGAGGCCTCGAACCCGGTCCGGGTTTGAACCCGGTATGGGTTCGCCTGCGGGTGCGCGCTGGGTACACACAGGGTGCGTGACCAGGCCTGTGCGCGCACCCGGGAGAACCCACAGACCTGGTCGTGCACCCTGTGCATACCCAACGCACACCCGGGAGAACCCACAAGCCTGGTCGCACACCTTGTGCGTACCTAGCGCGCACCCAAGAGAACCCACAGGCCTGGTTGCGCACCTTGTGCGTACCCAGGGCGCACCCAGTCAATTGGTGCATGGACCCGAAGGTACCAGGCACATACCCGGGCGTACCTCGAAGAACCCACGGCCCAAAACTTATAAAAAAACATTTTTTTTATTATTATTGTCTCCTAACCCTAATCCAGCCCAATATGAGGTGCGCCATGGATTTTTGTATGGTTTCAAAAGTCTTAAATTGGTGCTAGCGGCGGGGGCGCTGCCCCTCGACCCCGCCCTGTACCGCGACAGGGAGTGCGCCAGGGGCGCTGGCCCTGGACCCCGCGAGGGGCGCTGCCCCTCAACCCCATTGGAGACATTGCCCCCAGACCCCCGCGAGGGGCGCTGCCCCTCAACCCCACTGGGGGCGTTGCCCCTCAACCCCACAAGGGGCGCTACCCCTCGACCCCATTGGAGACATTGCCCTCAAACTCCCATTGAATTTAATTGGTACTCTCCAAGTCCAAGTTTCCATAGTTTTCCTACAAGTCTTCATCTATAATATCGCATTTAAGGATTTTGAAACCATACAAAACTCCATGCCGCACCTCATTTTTATGGGAAAGAGGAAGATGTAAATTTGTAAAATATATTAATATAGTATTTACTTTCAGTTTTACAAAAACAATTTTCTATTTTCATTTTGTTTAAGAATATCAACATCAACGCATTCCACATGAGGATGCCATTTTGTACCCAATTTGCTTTCAAATCAGTCGAATACAACTATCAATTGACATTTAATATTTATCTTTGGCATTTGGCATTGATCAATGATCAAGTATCATACTATGAAATGATTTAGTTTTACAATTCTGTATATTTCTCTTTTTTTTTGTATATATATACACGTACCCAAACCCCTAAAAAAAAAATTCACGTACCCACGTACCGGGTTCTCGTACCCGGACCCGTCCCCGAACCCGAACCGATAACTTAGAAAATATCAATCCGCTTGTAATTTATAATCTTCTGTCCATAATACAATGTTTTTTACCTCTTGCAATCCATAGTCAATAAAAGTGTAACAAAAAACAACCTTAGGTGATATGCACTTACATTACAAGATTTTATTTCCAATGTTGTGACATAATTTAAAACCTTGTGAATACTCTATCATGTACCCTAATTCGCTAAGGCCCTAATTTCAAATCTAAGCGGGAGATAGTGTTTTTAAAAACTAGAAATTTGAACTAATTAATTATTAAATAATATAATAATAACTATATTTTTAAATAATAATAAATATTATTTTCGCATTGGTCCTGGCCGACCCATTTGGGAAGGCATATGCTTGCATATATATTTTCATTGTTTTCTTTTGAAGAGATCATCATGGTTGGACAATTTGTCTATTGGATCTCTAGAGACAAAAACCTCGACAGATTCTCTGCAAGGTAGGATGACACCCCTACTTGCAACTGTGATTCCTACTATCTCATGCCTTGAGTATTCATCTAATTCATCTGCCATTTCCAGGTCTGAGGAGTCCATTTGAAATTCATTTCAGAAAGGAGGTGATTTGGTAGCAATTTCCTGCAAGGTTTGATCGACACAGTCATGCACATAGACTCCTTAGGGATCACGTTACCTGGCAGAGCCTTTGGCTCACGCCAAGCTCCCTTCTACCGTCACAACTCACACGATTGGGAGACTGTGGCAGGGGAGCTCAGGAAACCTTATTTAGGGAGAGTGACAAGAGGCAGTTTGGGGAAGCCCGCACAAGACAGCCCAGATCCAGAGTCAGGCGCCATCATTCTATACATTGTGGTCGCATGAAATTTACTGAAGTTTGATTCAAGCCAAGGGAATGGTCAACGGCAGCCATTGAAGGGTGACACCTTCAGTAGGGAGTCCACGGGAGGTGACCAGAGCTCTTGGCCGGGAGGCGCCACTACAAGGGCACCGTCTATCTCCCATCATCGCACGTATCAAACCGAGCCTGGACGTACAGACTTTCCAATTTTTGCCAATTATTTCCTTCACAAATGTCGGGATCGTGATTCTAATTACCTGTGCGCTCTATATCTTATGCAGTCCTCACAAGTGTGTTTGGCATGAATCCGTCAACATTGAGTATCATCATATCGGGCAAGCACAAGTGAATCGTCATTGCTTTTGGGCTATGCAATCAACTCTGGAATTGGAAATCAAAGTTAATTCAAATCTGCTGCGAGGAGTATAGCTGAGTGTTCTTTCATCATTCCGCGAGTATTTCTAGAGACGGACACCGTCAATTAATTGTCATATATTATCTATCTGTTGCGATCCATTATTTTGTGTGAAGCAAAATCATCATTCTATGTGGGAAAACATTCTGGGACGGTTATCATCACCAGAACTATTTGGTTGGTGTTGATGTTTATAGCATCAGGAGATATTTTCTAAAATAAAAATGAAATAATGCTCAAGGCAGGTCGGCCTTTTGGTGTACAATAAATATTTTTTATATTTTCTATTTTTTTATTGGAGGCCGACCTAGAGAAGAAGTCACCCAGATTTGTATATATACAAGGTGAAGATCGTTCATTTAGACATCAATTCATCCTCAATTCAATTCGCACTTTCAAGAAGAAATTTGCACTTTAGCAACATATCATCATTTTGTAGCAGCAGATCAATTTCAAGGAGAAAACATATTCGATTGTATCTTTGCATCTAGGAGAGGTGCTATTATTCATTGTATCAAATTCGGCCCTGTGTTGGGCCTGAGTTGTAAGCAGATTTCTGCTCTTATTCATTCAATATATAAGAGATATATTTTGTTGGGTTTTTCTCCCTCGAGAAGGAGGGTTTTCCCAAGGTAACTTGCTGTGTTCTTTGCTTAGTGTGTTGTATTTCTGCTTATTTACATTTCTGGTCTAAAACTAACAGTTGGGACATTCTAAGACACTATTTAGTTGTGTGTATTGATTGTATCTCCCAGTGGTATTGTATTTCCCTGGGTTATCATTCTTGTTGGGGAAATAAAATATGTGAATTGGAATCTAATCAGATCGGAGCGTGTTATCCTGTTACACCTTTATTGTCGCTGTAATTGGCATCTCCTAGTTCTTTGTTGTTGGTGTGATCGGTGGTTGGGTATCTTACATACTCGCGCAGGAAAATGGCGGGTGAGTAATCGCCTAACAAACTCAGAACCAGTTTTTGGTTGAAACTCAGTGCCAGACTTTCCATGAAAACCCGACCAAAATTGATGTGACTCACAAAAACTTGTTCAGCATTTTCACTCAAAATGGGACAACTTTTTTTTTTCATTGTTTTTTTCTGGACAGTGCTTTCTGTGAGGTTTGTTGGTTGTATTAACTATGTTTAGGGCATGTATTGCTGCATTGACCATGACAACGGGTTTGTGCCACAAATCATTCTTTTTTCTGTGGGATATTGCTGGTTTGTGCCATGAAATTGTGTGATATTTTATGTTTTAGGTATGAGCTAGGCTGCAAGCAGCTAGGGTTCCAGTTTAGATTTTTACTTTATTATACATAATAATTATAATATTAGCCATAATTAATATAATTATTAAGTTATAATCAGTGTTCCTCAGAGTTTTGGGGGCGGTGATGGGGGACAGCAGGGGACACGTCTCGGGGGCGCGGGGACGGTGGGTCTAAGTTTGGAGGCGGTAGGGGGATGGTGGCAGGGGGGCGGCGAGGGAGCAGTGCACTGAAATACATATAGTACTTGAAAAATTAGTTATAAAAAGATGTATAACTGTAGAAGCCTAAGGAATAAGTAAAGTCTAACTTTAGAGTTTAAACACATTGCAATGATTTCATTGAACTAGTGAATATTGAATATTGCTGCTTGTAGGATATGCACGATATTGAATATTGCAATATTGCAGGATATGCACAAGATTGAAAATTTTAAAATTTAAAATGCTCTACCTCTAGTAGAACATGTCTGCAAAATGTGGAAGCATGGGCAAGGCATGTTAACTGTTTGACTGAATACAATCATGCATTCAGTCAAACAGTTCACATGCCTTGCCCATGCTTCCACATTTTGCAAACATGTTTAGTATTCTACCCAGCAGTTATGAAATCAGAAAATCAGAAAATGTGAAAGCCCGGCAGTACCCTCTGGCTCTCACAGATCCACTGCCTCTGAGTCGTTCAAGTCTCAGACTATATGCACGCATGGGAAGAAAATGAAAAGTAAAACAAAATGAAAATTTTCTATGATAGACTATAGTAGACTTTGACTTAAGTCGACTCATTAGGGTAACAAAATAATATTAAAAATTTAAGTTTTAAATTTAACTTTCTTTGTTTTTTAAATTTAAAGAAAAAGAATCATTTTTTAATACATTTTTTATGGGGGACATCAGAGACTTGGAGACATCCAGAAGACTCGAAGACGCCTAGAAGTCTCCTCTGAAGGAAACGTTCAGGGGATGGCGGTGAAACAAGGAAACGACGGGGGGACGTTTCCTAGGCGTCCCCGCGTCTTGGAAAGTCCCCGTCTCGGGATCCTCTACTTTTGGGGGGGCGGGTGTGGGGACGCATCCCCGTGGAACTATGGTTATAATATATAAAATATAAGTTGTATAATAATTAACAACATGAAATTTCCACAATCCATGATACCAATGTACATAGATTTTTGGATATCAAATCTAACATATCAATTATATAAATAATAGAATTATATTATATGTGCAAGCTCATCTCACCTCATTTTCCATTGTATTGCTATTTCAGTTGTGTTTCCCACCTCTAGTCTCTGGTAATATAGTACACAACAATGGTGTTCGGATCTTGCAATGTTCAACTTCACACACAAATGTCCTATAGCTGTTCATATGCAGATATGCAATCTTCACACAACTGTTGACAGATATGCAATTTTTATTGATATTGAAACTCAAAGTTCAAAATGTATTGAACTCATTTTTTGGTCTATGATATTTAACTCTATTTTTTATCTGCATACGAAAGAAATCAATAAAATGTTCCATAAATTCAATAATATGCATGCTTTTGAAGAATATAGTTTTAAAAGTATATATATATATTAAGTTCAATAAATTTGCTGCTATTGCGAAGATTTCTACAAGTCCCAAGATTTTTAAATTTTTGGGCCAGCCAAGTTATTGCCACATCCAAGTTTTTCAACTATAATTGTAACAAGTGCACACAGGGAAGCTCTTGTAGCATCATCTAGTTTATACAAAAGGAAACATCACATTTGCAATCCACAGTTAACAAAAGCATGACAAGAAATAACCTTAGTTGATATCTACCACATTACAAGATTTCGTTTCCAGTGTCTCTTAAGCCTATGCTTGATACTATTAGTAAAAGAAAGAATTACAACATCAACAATGGAATAGCAAATAGTAGGTATGACACAAACATATGGCTAATAGAACACACCTCCAGGAAGAGCAAGCTTGGCTGCAATTACAGAAAAACAAGGATAAAATTATTTCAAAAGGATTTGAATATATTTAATATAAACATCAGCAAGTAATAATGCAACAAACATTAACACTGCAAGTTATAAATTGCCAGCTTTAAGAACATTTGTACTTTGACACCTACTATTGCATCTCACAAGAAATGTCCCTATAAGAATGAAATGTTCTGAATAAAATTGGTACAAGACAAGAGGCCCTTTTAGATTGTATCTGGAATTTAAAAAGAAATCAAACAATGGCACTTAGATGAATTCAACAATTGATCCCAAGCAGAAAATGACATGATCTGAGAAGACTACTCACCTACAGTCATTGCCACAGCATATGGATCTCTAGTGGCTATATCAGAAGCCATTGCCAATGCATGTCTTACCGCAACGGGATCAGCAAATGAAATCCTAAGGCAAAAAGTAAATTATTATTTTTTGGTCAAAGAAAACAATTGCACAATGATAGGGGTATGTTAACAAAAACTTGCATTAACATCATAGATATCAATTGATTTATCGTCATTTACACTAAACAAATCAAGATCTCTTAGATGATATAAGGAAAGAAAGGTTACAAAACAGCACCGGGCAAAATTTCCCAGAGATTAATTAAAAAGTTGAACTAACTTTCCTGGTTGTAAACTCAGCAAACAACTGTACTTTCAAGAACAATAACTCTATCATAGTTTACCTTCAACATAATACAAATATGTAATAGAAAACTTCAATTAGCATCATACAATCAATTAATGTAATTAATAAATTATGTATCATCACTTACATTTTACATTCAATAAATCATGACCACTTAGATGCTACAACAATAGGAAAAAGAAAGGTCACACAACAGTATCAGTCAAAAATCCAAACAAAATATTTGGAAATACAAATCCTGGTAGATCACTTCAGAGATATGTATGTGTCTAACTTCTGCACCCATGCACAAGCAGTGTACTTATTAGAACCATCAATTGTAGATAGGGTTAACTTCCCTAAAGTTTGCTGATGGTATATTGTCTAGGTTGAGATCTAGGTTCAACTCTTGGTCCATTTCCGTTTCTTTTCATAGTTATGTAATTGGTGAGAGACATCGCTTCTTGAATCGCTGGAGGGAATCTCTATATTCTGCATACATAGTATGAATATCCTCTTGCATTGGGCTCTATGCTTCCCTCATAGGAACTTCTTCTTCCCTATGAATTGAAGGAATTGAAATAGGACAAAGAGGTCTACCAAAAGACCCAACCAAGGTTCTCTGTGTGTGAATTTTCTGTTTATTATGGTGACTATTGTTGGCTTCAAAACAACTTTTCTCACTATTTTGATTATTGGGATTTACTACATTATTTTGTGCTTTCTGATCATTATGCATCATATGTAACAAGGTCAAACTTCCTTTCGAACTTATCTTCAAGATCTTCCAAAGTTTTCTTCTCTCTTTCCATATTTACTTTTTCTGCCTCGAATTCCAAAACAGTTTTTGTTTCTTTGTCCTTGGGCAATTGATGTTCAGTTTTTCTAAGTTCCCTTAGCTGTTACCTGCTAGCTCTGTCACTCAACATGCATAGGAAGAAAATCTCACAAGCTAGCAAGATCCAACCCTGATACCATTGTAATATCCCATTTAAAAAAATTAATATTCTGACCAGAATATTTCATTATATCTAATCAAATTTAATTTTTCAATTCTATAGAATGATATATTTGCAGAAAAATATGCTTTTTTCCAATAGATATTTTTGATAATTAATCAAAATTGTACAATGGTGATCTCCGTGTGAAATCACTCTAAGGAATTGTGGGTTTTCGTCCTCTAATTCCAGACCTAGAGGGGTTTCGTCCTCAGGTTAATTGAACCATAGTTCCATGCTCCACAAGGAGTAGAAATCAAATAATAAAATATTTTCTCAATGATACTCCTCTCCTTGCTTGGTCTCTCTTAAATACCTTTTTCCTCCAATGGACACAACTCTTCACATGCCCCTTGATATTATTGAAAATAAACTTTAATTATAGTTTTCATTTTATAATATTATTTAATCACTTTTGGCAGTCGCTGCCTTCACTACTATGATTTGTCTCCTAATTCACCGATTCCCTCTTATTTCATTAAGTTGCAATTTCATTGAAGAGCTGTGACGGTGATTCCTTCAGCAACATCCTTTTTTTTTTAAATTTGAATCTGTTGTCTTTTACTGCTGGCTCCTCTATGGTGTTGGCGTTTCAATTACCAACTCTGGAGTGCTTATTGGAAAACGGCAGCTATTGCAAGTGTGTAGTCACTGCTCTTCGAATTATAGAGAGGAAGATCTCTCTTTGCTGATGTTTGCATAAAAGGAAAAGGTAAACTACTGTTCCTATCTTTTTACTCAGCGGCAGGACACAAGGGTGCATAAACACAATGCGTCGTAGCTAAGGTTTTCTCAAGTTTTTACAGATCTTAACTACAACTAAACTAGCTTCTAAACTATCCTATCTCCTCAAGAAAAACAGAGCATGAGGGCATAGGAGCTGAAATGGATGGTTCGATCACTCGGACGAATACTTCTCCTAGGATGCATCTGAAGGCTTTGAACTCCCAGACTTATACCGAAATAGAATCCATACAAACAATCTTCGTATGGTAGATCAGATCTCAAGATTTCCAAGGAGGTACCAAGACCTTTCCGAGGTGTAGGCTGAAAGATAATCTACTAGAAACAACAAAGATACGATAATCTAACTCACTAAATTCCCAAGGAGGTACCAAGACCTTTCCGAGGTGTAGATCAAAAGACAGATTATTAGAACAACACTCAATGACAAATCTCGAGACTTTTGGATCAAAGGCAAGGTAGCTCTCCTGATTTATTATCTCAATCTTCTTCAAATATTAGACTTTGGGACAGCATCGTGTGTCAAAGAGACAATCACACATGATGCGATCAAACCAAGAGTACATTAACAATATTGGATACACCTATCTAAATAAGAAGAATGCAAGTTTGTGCTTAGCATTTCCCTATCACAAATACAATCCAAGAACATATACTAGGCTAATGATATGAAGGCTTTTTAGCTCAGCGTTTCACTACTGTGAAGTAAAGTTACAAAATAATGAGCCCAAGGCTCTTATTTATACAGACTCGAAGGAGTAGGCAGCCCTAACATCTCCTTGAGTTAACATTTAGTTCTTGCCAATCAGCAAGATTTATTCCTGAGTCTAAATGTAGGTGAGCAAACAGTTAGCTGAAAATCTACTTCAGTTAACTGAAACTAAACAAAAGTCAAACTGGAAGTCTACCTCAGTTGACTGAAACCTAACTAAAAGTGAACTTAAATTACAAATGTGCCTCCAAAATAGAGATCCACAATTAGTGGAGATCTAAAAATAGACATCCATGATTGGTGGGATCTGACATGCAAGATCAGTGGGACATCAAGTTAACTCTTGTCACCATTAATAATATTCTAGATGGTAGGACGTCCTTTGTGGGTGCTTTACACCTCATCACCTTTGGTCGACAATTCTTCTAAACATCTATTGACTTCTTCATACGGAGATCGTCACATGCCTCAACTATCAGTCTTAGCAACTTGATGTATGTATCTCCTTCATTATGTTTCCCTTAGGAGGGTTACTCGTCTTTTTGTTCGTGTTTCCACTTTGACGTGGAAGGTAGTGTAGTATTAACCGGTGGTGGCTCTGTATTGTGGATGACTACTTTCCGTGTTCTTTTGCAGCTTTATGTTTTTGACATTTTCCTTGATCTTTCTCAATGGAAGAGTGTTGTAAGATGAAACCACGAAATTTGATGATGAAACCGCGAAGATTGATTGCAAACTCTCCAGCCATGAGAAAAGCACATGAACTCGCTACACGCATAAAATTCCAATGGGTATCAATCCTCTAAACTAGCCTTCGAAGACTATCAGATATATGAGGTGAAACCATTATGGAACCTATGGACTTATGTCTTATGCTTGTTAATATGTCCAAATTGACTTCTGGGTGTGCCCGACGCAGATCGGCATCGATCGTTTTCAGGAAATCATGGAGTAAGACCATTTTCGCCTTGTATTCATCTTGGGAGAACTGCATTTTGAAAACCTTGAAGATTGGCTGTGCACACGACACTGTTCGGACAACATTTTCTAGAGCTGCTAAAAATAGCCCTATTGGGGCAACTTTTTACGAAAAATTTTGAGACGTGGATTTTGTTGAGAATGATTTTCTAAACAAACTCAGATCGTTAGAAATTCGAAAAAACGAATTTTTCTATGGCATGCAAGAGCCCTTAGGTGGCAAAGGCAACGAGGCACCAAAAAATGATTTTTGCCAGAAAAATCCAACACATGGGTTTTGTTCGTGCTTCAGAGCTGAACAAACCCAATTTGTCTGTTTTTTCAAAATTATGACTTTTTCCAAAAACCCTAAAAAATAAAGGCAGTAGGGCTACTTTTCTGGAAAAAATTTAACATGTGGGTTTTGTTGAAAAAGTAGTGTTGTAAGAGACCTGGTGTCTCTCAACTGTAAATAACCACTGCTGATACAAAATATGAAACTAAAGCCCTTGCTGTATTGGAAATCAAAATATGTTGTTTTGCTGATACAGAAAATCAGACTTGTGGTTTTGTTTCTATTTGAACGTTTTTGATGCTTTTGAGGGTTTCAAATGAAATACAAGCATATGGACTAAGATACTAACATATAGAAATTATAACAGCAGATTGATCTATATTCAAGCAGCCATAAAGAATCACATCAATGGATTATCTCCCATATTTTATTACAATGTAAATGCATACCCGGAAACTAGAATGAAGAGCTTTATTTCATATGCTTTGATGTGCAAATATATTACATAGATTTACACAGGCTGAAAGTATAAACAAGTCTGAAAATATGAAACCTGGAAATGAAGATTGCCTGTGAAACCCTTGAGATGATGTTGCAGCTGATAGTATTGATTTTCCACACCTGTTTATTATTGTTGAGTCTTCTCTCAGCCTAGCCGCCTTCAACAAAGAAGAAATAGAACCCAAAGCTAAGGCGTTTTGGCCTCCAAGGCAAGGACGCCTCTCCTTAGGTGCTGTACAGTTGCACCAGCAACAGCAACCTCTCCAAAAGGTAATAAATAATGTCACCTTTCTAATGGTAGAAGTTGATGTGAATCAGGCAAACAATCTTTGATGAAGCCCTCTGAAACCCCTGTAGAATACTCCAGATTTAAGCACAAATAGAGCTCCTGTATGAAGCCCTCCTGATGCCACAATTCAGTGGATCTTTCACCACTTCACAGCAGCTGCAAACACCTGAGAACTTCTGCAAATTCTCAAGCAACCTGGTAAAACCCTTGTGCAGACTTGCACACAAAACCAAGAACAATTTTCACAAAGTCAAATGCTGATAATGAATGAGGTTGATTTGTGAAAGGAGGCTTATATACTCTCTCCAAAAAGGTACGACTTCCTCCTCATTAGCATTATTTAAATATATTTGTTTTTTGTTGTTTTAAGTTGACTTTGGAAAAAGGTGCCCAAATATTTAAATACTTTTTAAGTGGCAACTAATTGAAGGGTCATGGCCTCATGGCCCCACTTTAATAACATAAAGTGAAATTATAACATAAGATATTAAAATATCATTTAATAATGATTTCATTAATAAATATGAAATCCAAATGAAGTCAACTCATAATTCGTTGAATATTTTGCAAATACTTAGTCACCAGGTGCCCTGCCTGAAATAGTAACTCCCTGATACTGACTTACTATATATAGTAAGTCTCTCCAAATATGCCAAGCAACAACTGCAGAGCTCAAACAAAGATCATCCCCGTCTCAAGAGACTGTCCAAGTGCCTCTGCTATAAATAGAAACCTTGACTCCCGGAAATAGTCACTTACTATAAATAGTAAGCGTGTCAAACAGAGTCCAACGAAGGTCAATCCTAGTCTCCCGCTGAATACTGGAGGCAAAACACCCTCAATCACTGCCAACGGTGACCCCCTAACCATCTGCTCTAGCCTACGAGGGTCGGGAATAGGCTAAACCATCTGTCTTCATGTTCGTACTAAAAAGGGGACATTACATGATCATACCTAGTTGATCAAATCTATGATTATCTGTTGCTTTTTTGGATATGCAAGAAGATCTAAGACAAGGAAAGAGGAAAAAGACAAGAAGAAGATTGGAAGTTATGAGTTGTCTTTCTGGAAGAATTATGCCTTTTGATGCAACCTCTGATAAATGGTCCCTCTATGCAACAGATCTTCAAAAATATGAAGAACGGTGAAAACCCCTCTGTCAGATCTTCAAAAACGTTGGAGAAGAAAAATATTTGTTCTTGAGCTCCTCAACCTACAAAGAAATAATGAAGAATGGACATCTAGATGCTTTGATATGTCAATTTGGGTGCCAACTCATGATGGAGGAGTCTTTTTGCCTGATCTGAAGTTCCCGGGAGTGATTTCCACCAATTGGGAGCCATTTTAGACATGAAAAGGTTGTCTAAAGAGACAACTTCAGTCAACTGAGACTCCCTTTGACTTTAGGCGTCCCTTTGAGGAGTTGAACATTTTTCTATGTTGAAGTGCCTCTGTTGGATCTTCGTTCTAGGTTGCTTCGTTGATCTTGAGCTATTATTGATAGATTCACTGCTGAGATGGGACAAGCCTGATCAAATGTGCTTGGGAGCTACAAAGCTCAAAGACTGAATCAAATGCCTTCAAATCAAGGGCGCCTTTCTTCAGCAGGGGCGCTTTTGTCCTCAGAGTCGGTCAATTTCTTGACTGTTCTTCAATTTTACCATTTTGACCCTCAGTGCTCTAATTTGAGATCACTACTGACCGATGCGTCTGACGATCTCGCCGAAACGTGGGGTGGATAGCTAGCTCAATCCTGGAAAGGATGACTAGTATCTCAACTCTTGAAAGTTAGTTTAGGTTCTTCAAAAGCTTGGACGCCTATTGGCCATCACGGGCACATTTGGCTTTTTGACTCATGATTTTCATGTTGTCAACCTTCGAGAGTGGCCCTAGTTTGATCTTTGTTGTTAGGTGTCAAATTACTTTGTTGTCTTTGCTGACGGTGTCGCTGTTGAGATCGATCATAACGGAGAAGATCATCTTGGAGGTAACTAAGCTCATAAGTTGCATCTGACTGTCCAAAAAGGTGGGCGCCTTTCTTCAGCAAGGGCTCTTTTGACCAACAATCAGCCAATTTCTTGGCATTCTTCCTTCAACCTTCGCCGTCAGGTGTAATCTGCTTGATCTTTGCCTATGATTGCTTGACAGGTCCTATGGACGCCTAGCTGGATCGATCGTGAAAATGAGAGAGAGTTGACCAGATGCCATGTACACAGCAATGGTTGGAAACTTCATTAGGTGCCTCAAATTCAAGGGCGCCCCTGGCCAGTAGGAGCGCCTTTGATTTGTTATGCATTGATTTTCACTCCATTTGGCATGCTTGAATGATTAACAACTGTTGTCTTTTGATATGTCTCGTAGGCTAACAAATATATTCACTGTGGAGCTGAGCTGATGTCGGAGAGATTACTCGAAGACGAGCTTGTTCAACAGATGAGATTTGGACCATCTAATTCAAGGGCGCCCCTAGTCAACAGGGGCGCCTTTCCCCATGTTTGACTGCCATTTTGATGGCTCTCGCTTTACAGCCTCTCCTAACTTCGCTTGCGTTCATCTTTGATTGATGAATCAAATGACTTAGCTCGACGATGCGTTGGAAAGCCAGCAAGAACATGGAGAAGACCACTGCCTTGGTGAAGGTTGATGACTGCTTTTGATCTTCTGAATTCAAGGGCGCCTTTTAGGTGCAAGTTCATCATTTGCTTTGAAAAACTTCATCTCTTCATGCTTCACGTTCGTCGTGCATCGTGACTGTCTTGAGCATTGTTGTTGATGATGTAGACGCGTGCATCCTTGCAATCACCTTCATCATGTTGTGTGTACGGGTGTTGGAAAAATGACTAAGGCATTCAACTACACAGCCTCCTTAGTAGCAAGGCGTTCATTTTCCAGACTTAGTGAATTTTCAGCATTTTTCACTTTTGAAAATCCCCTTCATCACAGCGCATCTTTTCGAGCCTTTTCTGCCATGGATTCTTCGTTGAAACTTTTGAAGCTTAGTGTTTACCTTGCAGGGTGTTTATATCAACGTACTACGTACACAGGAAGTAAACGGAACTATATGTAACATACAGAACAGAACAATACAATATTCTAGAACCATAAGATGTTTGTATTCATATCTAGTAAATATCACCATGTACAATCACAAGTATATCCGTGCTATCAATCATGGAATCATAATCATAATGGCAATGGTAGTGTCTTTCCCGACTACAAAACTGAGTACATATAACGTTCGGCAGTTGGTTGAGCAACCAACCGTCGTGACGTTCCATAACAACCCGCTACAACTAATCAGGACTTAATTACCCGAAAGTACATGCCAACAAATATTCCCACTAAGACTATAGTTTTATTGCATTATAATAACTTGGCCGACTATGGCCGACTACATCATCCCCCCCAAAAAGTAGCCGTCTTCCAGACTACTGAAAACCAAGAATGCCAACTGATCCTTCTTTACCAACTGATTGTCACTCTCACCCAATACTCCATCTCTCTCCGCCAATTTCTTCATGAGAGCTGCAACTCTCATCTACTCGGCAGCTAATTGCTCCTGTACTATGATGGCTGGTGGCATTGCAATTTGGCAATTCCAATAAATCTGATGGGGGTCTGGGGGCAACGCCCCCAACGGGGTCGAGGGGCAGCGCCCCTAGCGAGGGTCTGGGGGCAACGCCCCTTGTGGGGGTCTGGGTGCAGCGCCCCTAGTGGGGTCGAGTGGCAGCGCCCCTCACGGGGTCCGGTGGCAGCGCCCCTAACACGCTCCCACCAATTTAACACTTCTGAAACCACACAGAACTCCATTCGGTGCCTCATTTTCACGAATTTCCAAGAGACACCAACCAATGCTGATACAATCAAAAATTAGAGATTTTGCACTGTTTAATTGACGGGTGATGTTCTCTGTCATACTCTTTGTGAGGTTCTCTCGTACGCCCTTCATCTTCACTCGTACAGATTTCTTTTGTTTCAGCCGTACGACCTTCTTTACCTTTAGTCGTACGGACTTCTTTTGTTTCGGTCGTACGGACTTCCTGCTTGCCCAACGTACGGACTTCTCCCTTTTGCGAAGTCGTACAACATGATCTCCCTTGCCAATCTGTACGGTGTGATATTCTTTTTCTTTGTGAGGTCGTACATGCTCTCCTAGTACGGTGTACCCTGCTTCCCTGACAGGCCGTACGATGCACTCTTTGTCAGGTCGTACGTTGGTCTTGTCTGTACCACTGTCCCTTGTCCACCTGTCAGACCGTATGATGTCCTCTCCTGTGACACAACCCCACCTTACGATGTAGCTGTGCTTCTCTACGATTTTACTCAACCGTACGATTTGAAAATGTTCAAAGGAATGAATAGACCGTACGGTGTCAATGGAGAACCGTACGATGTCAACAATACACCGTACGGTGTCCACTCTTGTTCCTCCAGTCGCCGACCGTACGTTGTGAATAATAGGTTGTACGATTAGAAGGCACAATGAATGTCGTACAATGTAAAAACACACTAGATGTCGTACGACCTGTAGATACTGTAAACTCCGTATGGATTGAATGTAGTTTGGTCGTCGTACGATTTGAAGACACTGTAGAATGTAGTCTGGTCGCCATACGATTTGAAGACATTGTAGATGTCGTACGACTTGTAGCTACTCTAGATGTCGTACGGATTGAATGTAAACTAGATGCCATACGATGTAAGCACACTATGGATATCATACGATGTAAGCACGCTATGGATGTCGTACGACTTGAATATATTGTGAGTGTCGTACGGTGTGAAGGAGTTGTCGTTCACTTTGAAGATTATGTGAAGGCCACACGATGTGAATCCCTATGCTCTGTATTTGCAGTTGCTTTTCCTGATGTTGATTCTTTTTATTCCTCCGCCCTAGTATTCTAAATGGTTTATATGACCGTGCGACCTCCTCTTTGGCCGAACTTATTTTTCTTTTTACTTTGAGAATTTGCCACATTACCTTTCCATTGTCGGTTTACCTTCTTGGATGTGTGATTTGACTCATGGCCACAACTTTTATTTTAATTTTAATTTTTCCCCCTCTAGTCAACGTTACCACTTTTATTTTTTATTTTTATTTTTCTAGTTCCATTCAATACTTCTATCTTACTTCTTTTATTTCCGCCTTGTTTTATTTTTTCTCTTTCTTCAATTTTCTCTCTTTTAATTTTTTTTTTCTCTTTTTGATATTTTTAATATTTTTCTATTTTCACCATCTTCTCTCTTCATCTTTCTCTTCTTTTCTCTTTTCGCCTCTCTTCTTTTTTTACATTTTCTAATTCCTCTACTTTATTTTTTCCATTTTTTGGCTCCAACACAATTTTTCTATCTCATACCTGTTTGGATTTGTGGGCTGGCATATCGTTCGGTTATGATATTCTTCCTTTGTACTCTTTATACTCAGCCGAAAGTGTTTGGCTAAACGTGTCGTTCTCTTCTTCCTTGATTTCCCCAATCTATAGCATGTTACACTCTTGATGGAACACTTCATAGTCTTCCATCTGCCAATGAAATAAACCATTCAATGAGCTTGTCTCGTCCTCCGACCAACTCTCAAGTTCCAAAAAGCCCTCGGCGTTCGGTTCCATTGTCTTGCTTCTTTCATCCACAGTTGATTCTCCTCCGTCCAATTCTGATTCGGAGGAAGCCAATTCTTCGCTCACGGCCTGGTTCTTCAAGTCGATTACGTACTTCCGCCCGTTGTTCTCGATCGAGAGTGTGTTTCTCTTCCAATTATGATTTGCCTTGGCAGCTATCAACCATCCTCTCCCAAGTAGTGCATCATACGCTTTCCTCTATAATGGGATGACAACAAAATTTAGCAAAAACTGTTGTGTCCCGATCATCACCTTTTGCGCCATCAACGTCCCCAATGGCTTGATACCATGTTGATCGGCACCGACGAGTTGGAATGTCAGTGGCCAAAGTGTAGGCTTCCCCAGGCTCTTCCATGTGTCTTCGGGCAGTACGTTGACTCCTGATCCTCCGTCGACGATAGTATTTGTCAAGATATTCCCTTTGATCTCCATCTGCACAACCGCTGGCATCTTCCCGACGTTCCCCATGAGTAGTACGGGATTAATGGTTTGTTCACCATACGGTGGTGAATCTGGTACCAATTCTTGCCTTCGGTCCTCCATTTGCAATTGCTTGACATCCCAGAGGACATTTGTCATTGCCAGTCCCAACTGTGGCAACGTCTAGAGAAGGTCAATTATTTTGATCAATATGGTGGTTTGCAGTACCTACCGTACGATGTTGGTTTCCGCCTCCGACCGCTCTGGCTTCAGAGATATTTTGTTCTCCTTCGCCATCACCAGTTCCACTTCAGCTTTTGCTTCCTTCATCCTTTGTTTTTCTGTACGTGGATCTCGGTAGGTTGCCTTCTTTGCTTGCGCTCTGGTGATCACCAGTACCTCTTGTTCTTCTACTTCCAGCATATGGATACCCTTTTGCTTGGGGCATTCACTATCTTCATGGTCACCTGATCCACACCACTTACACAATCTTCCTCTCGAACCTTGGCCGTTCTAGCAATCTTTGGCGAAGTGACCCCATTCGTTGCACTTTCGGCATTGGATCATGGGTCGTCCTTTACCGTCGTACTGCATTATGTTCCTCGGACTCCTGTTGCTCTAGTAACCTCCAAGGGATGCATTGCTATTGTACTGGGGCTTTGGTGGTGTGTCCGGCGGTGTCGACGGTTCTCCTTGAGCGAAGAGTACTTGTACACTTTTGGCTTTTAAATTGTATGGGCATTCCTTGACGGAATGTCCCATCACTTGGCAGATATCGCAAAATAACTTCTTCGGACAGTTCGCCTTCGTGTGACCTTCCCTATTGCAGTATGTACACCATAGTTCTCGTGCTTCCCTCGTACTCTCTTTGTCGGCCTTCAATTCTTTCATCATTCGCATCATATCTTTCCTGAGTGCTTGTACGGTCTTGGATTCACTATCGCTGTCGTCCGCACTCTCCTCGTCGTCCGTCTTCTTTTTCTCTCGGGACAATGTTTTGTTTTCACTTTCTATATCCATCGCCCGATTGTATGCTTCAGCGTACGATGACGGAGGCACGACTTTCATCTTCTTCCTCAGCGACGGAAGCAAGCCTTCAATTAACCATCGCTTCTTTAGCCCATCGATTGGTTGAACCTCCAATTTTCCCAACAAGTCTTTCAGTCGCCGATTGTATGTGCACACATTCTCGTGTTTTCACTGCTTCGTACTGTAGATTTCTGCTACAATCTCACTGTCATCCCTCAGGAGTTTGAATTCGTCCTGAAAGGCCTTCTTGAGTAATCTCCATGTAGCTTTATGTGCTTGGTCCAACTCTAAGTACCAGTCGATGGCACTATCTCTGAGTGTCGCTAGAAAGGCTTTCAACCAATGATCTGGGTCATCTTCTCCACTTGCTATCCAGATTGTCTCGCATGTTTTGCAATGTCGAACTGGATCCTCTGACCCATTCCCCGTAAACTTCGGCAACTTTTGTCGTTCTGGAGTCACCATCCTTCCCCGCTGTCCTCTTTGTGTATTCGACCCAACTGGACCGGTTTCCTTGTTACGTTCCGGTGTGTCACTTGCACTCTCGACCACGTACAAGTCACTTTCCCGTCCTCCGTCAGCGTCCTCTACACCTTGAGTTTCCTAGGTCCCACTCTAGTGCTCCCTCTGCCAAGGGGTCTTGGGCTCAGATCTCCCTGTCCTCAGCCCTTCGTCGTCGTCCGATATGGACAACTCCTGAATGCGTTCGATGCTATTCTCAAGTTCTTCGTTCAATTCATCTTCATTTTCTCGATTTTTATATTTTTCTACGTACAGGGTGATAAAGGGTTCCTCGTCCCTCCCTTCCACAAAAATTTGATGTGCTCTACTTAATCTTTGCCGTTGGTTTTCTTGCTCCTGTACTCTCAATGATCGCCGAATTCTTTCCTCCTCCACTTCGTGCCCGAATGGTATTCGGTTCTTGTCCTTGTTCGGCCGTACGGGCATTACAGGTCTTTCACGCGATCATTGTTGGTTGCCAGGGTACGTCTCTAGCTAGTGTCTCGTTCCTCCTCTTCCCGTTTGGTTCATTCTTTGTACCGCTGCAAGATTTGCTGCCTTCGACGTTCTTGATCCTCTTCCGCCCGAAGATCCTGTAAGATAATGTAGTGGCGTGCTATCAGTCTTGGCAGTCTGGTAAGAAGATGGTCGACCTCTTTGTTGACGCGCAATCTATCCCAAATGATCACCTAAGGGATCTCTCGCTTGAGAGCCTCCCTCCGTACGTGGTCCTTTAACGAGATTTCCCACAGACTGCAAAGGTCTTCCGTCAAACCGTCTTCACGATCCTCGTGTGCTTGTACCGGCCCTTCGATCGGCTGCCCTATTACAACGCCATTCTCCTATCTGGGTGGTTATCGGATTCGCTTAGGCAACGGCACCAAATGTTTACCTTGCGAGGTGTTTATATCAACGTACTACGTACACAAGAAGTAAACGGAACTATATGTAACATACAAAACAGAACAATACAATATGCTAGAATCATAAGATGTTTGTATTCATATCTAGTAAATATCACCATATACAATCACAAGTATATTCATGCTATCAATCATGGAATCATAATCATAATGGCAATGGTAGTGCCTTTCCCGACTACAAAACTGAGTACATATAACGTTCGGTGGTTGGTTGAGCAACCAACCGTCGTGACGTTCCATAACAACCCGCTACAACTAATCGGGACTTAATTACCCGAAAGTACATGCCAACAAATATTCCCACTAAGACTATAGTTTTATTGCATTATAATAACTTGGCCAACTATGGCCGACTACACTTAGCTCTCAGCACTTGGTACTGGCCAATCTGCCATTAATGGTTGTGAAGCTCCTAACTTTGTTCTTGAAAAATAAAAAATAGACCCACCAGAGTAAAACATGTTTTTTGATGATTTTGACTTGACCAGTGTGATCGTGAAGTCCATTAATCCTATCAAAATCATTTTCAATCCTTTTCGGGAAGGTCCTATTTTCAGGGGTTTCCTTAAAAATAGGGGCACGAAACCCTAATTTTCAAATTTTCAGAATTTTACACATATGTTCCTTGATAGAAACCCACAAAAACCTTATGTTTGGTTTGACCTAAAACAGATTTTTGACGGCATTTTTACATGATTTAGCTCAATTTAAGCAGAATGCCGAAAATTTATTTTGGGTAGAACATATGGTATGCTGCAATTATTCATAATTGCTTTATTCTTTTTTTATCTTTTTTTTTTTCTGTGATTCTCAATCAATGCTTTCGGAGAGGGAACATTACAGGTATGTTAATAAAAACTTGCATTAACATCATAGATATCAATTGATTTATCGCCATTGATTTGTCTCCTAATTCACTGATTCCCTCTTATTTCATAAAGTTGCAATTTCATTGAAGAGCTGTGGCGGTGATTTCTTCAGCTATGTCCTTTTTTTAATTTTATTTGAATCTATTATCTTTTACTGCTGGCTCCTCTATGGTATGCTGCAATTATTCATAATTGCTTTATTCTTTTTTTTTTCTTTTTTCTTCTGTGATTCTCAATCAATGCTTTCGGAGAGGGAACATTACAGGTATGTTAATAAAAACTTGCATTAAGATCATAGATATCAATTGATTTATCATCATTTACACTGGACAAATCAAGATCTCTTAGATGATATGATGATTATAAGGAAAGAAAGGTTACAAAACGGTACCAGTCAAAATTTCCCAGAGATTAATTAAAAATTGGGCCTAAATTTCCTGATTGTAAACTCAACAAACAACTATACTTTCAAGAATAATAACTCTATAATAGTTTACCTTCAACATAATACAAATGTGTAAAAGAAAACTTCAATTAGCATCGTAGAATCAATTAATTCATCATCATTTACATTTTACGTCCAACAAATCATGACCCATTAGATGCTACAACATTAGGAAAAAGAAAGTGGACACAACAGCAGCAGCCAAAAATCTAAAAAAGACATTTGGATAGCAGAATACAATTCCTGTAAATCATTTAACAAACAAGAGCAATTTAAGTAACTATAACTCCTTTACGTTTGGCCTCTAAAGAAGGAGAATGAAATATGAATCTAAGGGAATTGGGAGCAACTTCTAGCAAAAAAATTGTGTAGGTTACAACACTTGTAGATATTTCCCTGCTCTCTGTGTTTCATGCACTTTCTTAGGACTGCAAAAAGACATCCAAGGTATCTTCATCTGTGTTCTTACTACAAATATTCCATTAACTATAAAAGAAATCCATAAAGCTTGCACAGATTTTGAGAAAATTTTGTACACCAAATTATCCTTACAGAAACAATTATGTCATGTGTGTGGCAAGATGCCGTCCATTCAAAAGAATGTTCATAAGCTGAATACTTTTATATTTATTTATCAAACCCAACAGGAGATTTGTGCATTTTATATTCCTGATAATTGTTGATCCATAAACTGAACTGCTAAGAAAAGAACTCCTTACAGCAAGTCACATGCAATTGCAAACTGCCATAAATGTGACAAGTATAAAAATTTCCAAAGAAAACGGCCTGCAGAAAAATGAATTGATTCAAATTTCACAATCACAAATATTGACTGTAAATATTACAGAAACAATTTCTAGAAAGTTGAAGCTGTGGAAAACAATCTAGTCAGGTATTCCTGAAGCATCTACTTACAAACTGCCTGAATTGCATGCTTTGAGCAACTGTTATTTGACACAAACCAATATATGTTCTTCACTGGAAAAAGTGCACTTATTTTTCACATATAACAAGCAGCCTGTCTAGAATTTGTGATCTTTAGTCATTTGTAATTTTGCACATTTATACACCTCAAATATTACCTCACTTAACAATCATCCCTGCCCGAGACCACAACCAGACATGCAAGAAGTTTCATGCCATTATTGGTTGGGAGCAAGTAATTTTTTTCTACAAAAGTAACCATTCTATATGCTCGAAAAGGTGACTATTGGATTTGATGACTTTTCTTCCAAAATTTTCCTGTATGTGGAAATCTTAATTGGAATGGATGAGACTCATGGTCTTCACAACCTTTATGGTCAATCATGTCTTTTTCTTAATTCAACACCCACCTCTCATCCAAGGTCACAGGGCTCAAGAAGAGCCCACCCAAAGGCTAAAAGAATACTTTCTATTAAGAAATATAAAGGGTGGGCGGGGAAAGGGAACTAAGGTGTTCAAATTCTAATAATGAATGGTAAAATGTATGTTAAAAATTATAAACTAATGCTTGCAATATTCAGTCTTTGAATTATGTTTGTTCAAAAAAATAGGCTCAAAATAAATATTTTTCTACAATTGCTTCTAAATTGAAATATCTTGCCTTTCCTAATGTTTTTTCGTATTCAAAGTCTCACGTCCAACTTGGCATTCTCTTTTTTCCTTTGCAATCATCATCAATGCCTGTTCCACACCTAGGATGTCTGCAATCAACATGCCCAAACTTCATTATTTCTGTCCACAACAATTAGTCAATCCACTCTCCTAGTGGTGTTTGGTCCCTCACCTCCCTCTTTGCTTAAAGAATTCGTGTGTGCTCTCTTTCTTTCATTTTTCTACAATTGCTTCAAAATTGAAACCTCTTGCCTTTCATAATATTTTTTCATATTCAAAGTCTCACATCCAACTTGGCTCTCTCTTTTTTCATTTGCAATCCTCATCAATGCCTGTTCCACACCTAGGATGTCTGCAATCAACATGCCCAAACTTCATTACTTCTGTCCACAACAATTAGTCAATCCACTCTCCTAGTGGTGTTTGGTCCCACACCTCCCTCTTTGCTTCAAGAATTTGTGTGTAGCTCTCTTGCTTTCATTCCTAATCTAGTTTCCATATCTATAATGCTCAATCAGTATGCAGTTAATTGGTCTAAGGCACGGTCACTGATCTGTAAACGTGGATATTCCACTCCTTGCTTTGAATATCTGAACCTTAAGTGCCCAATCAACAAAAGACTGACAGTAAAACTTGTATATGACAGTCCTAAAAGTCTTAGCAATGAAATTGTATTAGCAAAACAGCATACAGAAAGGTAACAAAACAGTAAAGAGAATAAGCATGACATGAAAATGAAGTATAACACAAAGATTGACCTAGAGAAATCAAATGTGGGTGAAAACTCTACAGGAGTGGGATCAAACCCCATCAGGTCACTATCTCCAAATGCTGATTAAAAGGTTTACTATTTCATTGAGGCCTACACAGACATCTTGCAATGTGAATGGTCATCCAAACATCTAAAACAGAAAAAATTCACTACTCTCGGACATTCCAACTACCCTGACACTCATACAAATCTCTTATACTGCCCTCAAACAAACAGTTATAATCCAATAACATAAAGGAATGCCTTCAGCAAATTGGGAAGGTTTATAGCTTGCCCATTGGTAAAAAGATGAAAAGATGAGATCAATGAAGCTATACATTCCATGAAGATCCAAATAAAGCCCATTTCTCCTCTTGGCTCTGCGTGCATCTTTCGACTATAGGCAACAGATCTGACCACAGTCAAACATGTGACTTGCAAACTATATGATACTGACAGATTCAACGCAGTCAAACCTACCAACAATGGCAGCTTTTAACTGTTAGGAAGTCTTCAAAAGATTGTTTCTGAAATCAACTGTGCATGTTTTTATGTGTTTGGACTCTACTCTTCCTGTGATCCAAAATGTCAAAACATATTACAAATACATACACAGTTGACTCCAAAAGCAATGTTTCAAATACTATATTGACTGTGGAAAACCCATGCCAACTAATGTTAGGAAGTCCCCTGAGGTGTCCAGATCGCTCACGCAGCTTCCCTTCAACTGCCCACCTGTATCCCTCCTATAAACCATGTTTTGTCTTTTTCCTCCCAAGGTGATTTTGTCATGTGTCATTCACTAGGAAGGATCTAGGAAGTGACCCAAACAACTCAGAACCAACATGACAGATCCATTTCTAATCAGACACCCACAAACATCTCAGCCTCCAAGCTGCATGGACCATGCCATCTTTTTCTTATAAAGGGTCCTTTAAGATGTCTGCAATTACATTATGCAACACTACAGAACTGAACATCCTTTACCATCTTATTTCACAAGTCCAAAATCCTAATTCAAAGTTTTGATAGACCTTCTACACCAATTCCTAGTGTCTTCAAAGGGTATATGACTTGCATCCCAACATATATATCTTTGCAGATGAAACAATATCCCCTTTCTTTTGTTGCTCCTTCATTAGCTTTTCTATTTTAGGGAACATGCTACCAATACTTTAACCAAACAACCATATATGAGAGCAATGTTAAAAAAAATGTATACAAATCTTGGATAAATTAATAACCACAGCACAATGAGTGTCACATAAATGGAGACCATAATCAAACCACATCCTTCAGATAAGAGTTATCTAATATTCAACACCATATGGCATCAATAATTTGTGACTCCAAGCAACTCTTACTCCATTCCCATGCCGTAACATGATAGAAATAAGCATAAATCAAATGACTTCATAAAGTACAATTCATCGTTCTTTTCATTTCAACTTGATTCCAGCTTGTATACCACCCTTATGGGACAGCTGTCCCTGCAATCATTTGCTCAGAAATGGTTGGTTCCTTCATTACCCACTAAATGTTTTCATCACCAGCCACCTAAGTAACCGATTCGTTTTTGGGTTCAGGTACGGGTACAAGAATCCAGTATGGGATTCGATCAAAAAAAAATTTGGGGTTGGGTACATTTTGGGTACGTTAATACATAAATATATAAAATTCAAAAAATATAAACATATTTGCAGTAGTAATTAAGTTCAAAATACACCACCATATTAATAGTCAAATAATATAGCAAAAATACACCACCACTTTCATAGTCAAATATTAAAATATTAGTGATACTCAAATGTCATTATATAAAATTATAAATTAAAGTTCAAACATAAAAATGTCAAAGTGTTTACAACCAGCCATTATTGATCATTGATCAATCTGAATCATATGGGTCATCAAAAATAGCATCATTAGATGCTATATTTTGTGTAGAACCACAAATAGCATCAGTGGCACTCGCACAAGCACTACCACTAGCATTGACACTACCACTCTCATGCTCAGCAACTGCTTCAGGCTCATAGTCATCATCAATATCAAGTGTAGCTAAGTGACTTGTAGAAGCATCCAAGTCAAGCTGCTCTAGCTCAATATCCCCCACCTCCTTGTGTCTCCTTCTTTGTAGGAACTTTGCTTGTGTGTAAGGAGGCGCAAGTTTGAATGCACATACACCAAGTCCTTCGTCTTTTTTGAATGTAGCCTATTGCGCTTTATTGAGTGGATGGAGTATGTGCTCCAATTCCTCTCAGAAGAAGATGAACTAGCAACCTATTAAGACCAAATTAAATAGTTAAGAGTTACAAAATTTAACTAAACAAAATTAAAATTAAAATTACAAAATATAAAACTTAAATTTAAAAGATAAAAGAGTTTGACTATAAAACTTACTTGGGATAAAAAATTTATTGCAATAGGTTGGAGGTTCTTGTATTCTTGCCCATGGAAGTACCACCAACTATGAGCATCCTTGTACTTGTCTCGAAGAGCATCAAGATTATCAGCACTACCGAAGCATGCAAAAGCCATGAACTTAGCCCTCACTCGATCATGTTCTTCACGAGCACTAAAGAGTCTACAAAGTGTTGCCTGTACCCTTGAGCCACTTCAACATCTCTATATGGAGCTACTCTTGATGAAGTAGAAAGTATCTCAGCACTATAATATTTGGGACTCAATGCAAAAGCAAGAAGATGCAACGGAGTGGTCATTTTGTTCCATCTATCTACAATGATTTCATGTAGCTCTTTGAAGAACTTTTCTTCAGGATCTTCCTCTTTTGCATTGATGATGGTTTTCATCTTCTCACTCATTGAGTCAATACCATCATATACTTCGCCCAAACAAGGTCTATCCATGTCAGTGTAACGGATCATGCTCAATATGGGCTCAGTGAAACTGACGAGATACTCAACACAATCCCACCAACTATCATCTAGGATCCTTTGCTTAACCCTGTTTGCCCTTTCAATGCTAGATTGCCTCCATATGCTCCAATTAGGGTTGATGACCATATTACAGAGTGCCTCACAAACCTTGATAAGTCGTCTCAACACAATTGTGTTGGAGGAAAAACGGGTCTCAACAACCTGTTTGAAAATCAAAATTAAAATTAAAATATAATTTAAATTTACAAAATCCAAATTTAAAATTATAAGAAAATTAAAAAATATTGAGAATTAACTTACCTTCAACAACTCCAATTTTGAGAATTGTCTAAATATGCCTTGTGTCATATGCTGATTGGTGACAAACATTTGGATGTCTTCGCCCTCAGCATACACCTATTTGGTCCACTCAATTTTGGATCCAATTTTTTGTAGCATTAGATTGAGGGAGGGGATAGCACAAGGTGTCCAAAAAATGTGTGGATACTTCTCCTCAACCAATAACCCAGCAGCCCTACAATTTTTGGCATTGTCGATTACAACTTGCACAACATTTTGATGGCCCACTTCTTCAATAGCTTGACAAAGGATGTTAGCAATAAATGGACCATCCTTCACCTGTCCTTCACAATCCACTGCTCTCAAAAACATTGCCTCTTTAGGGGACATGACAATAACATTGATCAATGGGCGATTTTTTGCATCTTTCCATCCATCAAAAACGATGGTCACCCCTGTTTCGATCCACGAATCCCTTATGGGCTTCAAAGAGTTTGCTACATGTTTCACCTCTTTCTCCAATAAGGTGCAACGCACCTTCTCAAAACCTAGGCCCTTATACCCCTTCGGGGCCTCATTAATAGATTTCACCATTTTTTGCCAATATGGTGAACGAACAACGTTGAATGCCAATCCATTGGCATAGACACATCTTGCTATGTCTTGATCAGCAATCTCTCTTGCCTCATTCTGAAATGAAGCTTCCAACGGTCCCTTAGATCTTTTATTTGAAGAGGGCATGGTTTGCTCTTGAGGGATGGACATAAATGGATGGCTTTCTGTAGGTGGAAAATAAGAAGGCGATGTAGGGGATTTCATGGATCGAGATCCTTTCTTCAGCGGATGGCTTGTTTTAAGATTGGTTGCTTTTTAGTCTGCTTTTTCTTGCTTAGCAATATATATCAACACTATATGATCTGGAATGCCTTCCTTATTTTCACCTGGACAAGGTTTGATGCATGTATCAAGGATCCTACACAAGTGCGCTTTCACTCGATTGTATGACCTCGTATATTGAACATGGCAATGACTACAAATCCAAACATATACTCCACCACCTGGACATTGTTGAACCATTTCTACATATTTCCAACGGGGAGAGGTTGGGTTTATTTTGAAACAAGATTGGTGTGAACCTGATGAGTTAGAAGCGGTTGCCATTGTAAAACCTAAGGCACAACACATTGAAATAATTTTGGTATTGAAACTAAAAGACTTAATTAACTTCAAAAAACTAAAAAAATTGAACATGTGTTATAAACACTTAGAAGAATGAAAACAAAACAAAATAGTTCATTTGTTAAAAAAAAATGTAAGAAAAAAATCAAAAAACTCCAAACAAACCTACCTCTTTTGAACAAATCTTGCTCTACGATCTTCTTGGCAACGAACTGACACTTGCAAGTACTTAGGAATAGCAAAACAATCAATGATCAGTCTTCAAGTCTATTCAAAATTGTACAAGCAAGAGAGCAAGTTCAGCAATGGAGGCAAAAAAACTTGTTTTCATTCACAAATTGTTAAATGAGTATGTTTTTACCTATTTGATGTGTTAGGAGGCAAAGATTGTTTACTCGCTACGAGTACAATGACGTACAGAGTAAACGGAAATATAAAATAACATTGACAGCATATAATAATCACATGGAAATCACACAAAACATAGATATATTTCTTTATTCAATATTCAGCAATTACATCATAATGTCTCCAGACAAAACATAGCATAGCATAGTAGAACCATAATGTTTCCCGACTACATGACTCAAGTACATATAGTACGCTGGAAGTGGTTGAGGTACCAACCGTCGCATCCCTTCATTATAACTAATTGCTTCGTCAAGAACTTATTTTCGAGACAACTAACCAACATGAAACGTACATAAGTACATGGATTATTAATATTAACTAATGTCTTATTTACTTATGACTCACAGCCGACCAAGTACACTCTCAACCAACTACATCGACTCACGGCCGACTACATCATCCCCCCCTCAAAGTATTCATCTTCCAGATGACCCCTCAAAGTATTCATCTTCCAGATGATTGAAACCCAAGAATGCCAATTGATCCTTCTCTGCCAACTGATTGTCACTCTCACCCAATACTCCATCTCTCTCCGCCAACTTCTCCTTGAGAGCTGCAACTCTCGTCTGCTCCGCAGCCAATTGCTCTTGTACTATGATGGCTGGTGGCACTGCAATTTGGCAATTCCAATAAATACGATGGGGGTCTGGGCAAAACGCCCCCAGCGAGGTCAAGGGGCAGCGCCCCCAACGGGGTCGAGGGGCAACACCCCTCGCGGGGATATGGGGGCGGCACACCCAGCAAGGTCTGGGGGCAACACCGCGTGCCTCATTTTCATGATTTTTCCATATGTTCCGAATAGTGCTGATGAACCCGAAAAATACAGATTTTGCATTGTTATTCTAAGACTTCACTTTCTTCAAGTTGATGTTTGGTACAGTCTCCCTGTTGATGTGTATGGCTAGGAAATTGATCCGTGGTGCGGCCTCAAACTTCTTTTCTTTCCGTCATATGACCTTCTTCACCTTCACTCATACGGATTTCTTTTGTTTCAACCGTACAACTTTCTTCACATTCACTCATACAGGCTTCTTCTGTTTCAGCCGTACGGCCTTCTTTAGATTCACTCATACGGACTTCTTGCTTGCACGTACGACCTTTTGTTCATAGCGTACGGAATACTTATTTTGCCATACAACTTCCTTTCCCAATGTACAGACTTCTTTTGGCTTTTCCGTACGGCGTCTTGCTCACAGTGTACGGAGTTCTTCTCTCTCAAGCGTATGGCTCTCTTCACCTTCACTCGTACAGACTCCTCTTGATTGAGTCGTATGGATATTTCCACAATCACCCGTACGGGCTTCCTGTCTAAGCATACGGCCTTTTGTTCAAAGCGTACGGAATGTCTATTTTGTCGTACGGCTACTTGCTCACAGCTTTGTACGGGATACTTGTTTTGTTGTGCGGTCTTCTTTCCCCAACGTACAAACTTCTTCTGGTTTAGTCATACGGCTAATTGTTCCCAGCGTACGAACTTATGTCTTGGGTGTACGGACTTCCGGCTTGGGCATACGGACTTCCTACTTGCACAACGTACGGACTCCTTGTTCTGTCATACGGTCTCCTTCCCATGGCATAGGGTTTCTCCTGATTTTGCCGTACGGCCTCCTTCAACTTCCAGCATACGATGCAACCTCCTCATCGTCCAACCCTCTTTCTCTATGCCACCCGTACAACATCCTCAATCCTTCGTATGGAGTCCCTCTCCTTCCAACGTACGGAAAATGAATTAGCCCGTATGGACTTTCGTTCTAAGTTCTCTCCTAGCCGCCGTACGTGCTTTGTCTCCTGGCATACGGCTCCCTCTTTCCTTCTTCATACGGATTTTACTTTGGGCAATTTTATTTTTGCTTGGCATACTAACTTTCCTTTGTCATCTTTTCCTTCTTTGTCTTTGTTTTCTCTCTCCTCCATTTCTTTTCTCTCTCCTCCGTCTTCTTTCTCATTGTCTTTATTTTCTCTCTCCTTCATCTTCTTTCTCATTGTCTTTATTTTCTCTCCTTCATCTCTTTTTTTTGTCTCTTTTCTCTCTCCTCCGTCTCTTTTTTCTCTCTTCGTTTTTAACATTTTCTAATTCCTCTACTTTATTTTTTCCATTTTTTGGCTCCAACACAATTTTTCTATCTCGTACCTGTTCGGATTTGTGGGTTGGTGTATCGTCCAATTCTGATATTCTTTCTTTGTACTCTTTGTACTCAGCTGAAAGTGTCTGGCTAGACGTGTCGTTCTCTTCTCCTTCCTAGACTTCTCCGATCTACAACATGTTACACTCTCGCTGGAACACCTCATAATCTTCCATCTACCAATGAAATAGGCCATTCAACGAACTTGTCTCGTCTTCCGAGCAACTCTTGATTTCAAGTACACCCTTGTTAGGTTCCATTGCTTTCCTATCTTCGTCCATGTCCGATTCTCCCCCGTCAGATTCTAATTCAAAAGATGCCAGTTCTTCACTGACAGCCTAATTCTTCAAGTCGATCACATACTTCCTCTCGTCATTCTCTATGGATAGTGTATTTCTTTTCCAATTATGATTCGCCTTGGCTGCCACTAAAACCCCTCGTCCAAGCAATGCATCGTACACCTTCCTCTACAATGGGATGATGACAAAATTTAGCAAAAACTGTTGTCCCGATAATCACCTTTTGCACCATCAACGTTCCCAACGGCTTGATACCATGTTGATCGTCATCGATGAGTTGGAATGTCGGCGGCCAGAGTGTAGGTTTCCCGAGGCTCTTCCATGTGTCTTCGGGCAGTACGTTGACTCCCGATTCTCTGTCGACAATAGTATTTGTCAAGATATTCCCTCCGATCTCCATCTGCACAACCGTCGGCATCTTCTCGATGTTCGCCGTGAGTAGTATGGGGTCAATGGTTTGTTCACCATACAGTGGTGAATTTGGTACCAATTCTTGCCTTCATTCCTCTGCTCGCAATTGCTTGACATCCCCAAGGACGTTTGTCATTACGAGTCCCAACTGCGGCAATGTCTAGAGAAGGTCAGTTACTTTGATTGGTACGATGGTCTGCAGTACCTGTCGTACGATGTTGGTTTCTGCCTCCGACCACCAAGAGGTTTCTAGCTTTTGGCTTTTGGCTTTTCTAGAGATATTTTGTTCTCCTTCGCCATCGCGAGTTCCACTTCAGCTTTTGCTTTCGTCATCCTTTGTTTTTTCATACATGGATCTAGGTAGGTTGCCTTCTTTGCTTGCGCTCTGGTGATCGCCAGTACCTCTTGTTCTTCTACTTCCAGCATATGGATACCCTTCTACTTGGGGCATTCACTATCTTCATGGTCGCCTGGTCCACACCACTTACATAATCTTCCTCCCGAACCTTGGCCATTATGGCAATCCTTGGCGAAGTGACCCCATTCATTGCACTTTAGGCATTAGATCATGGGTCGTCCTTTACTGTCGAACTGTATTTTGTTCCTCAGACTCCTATTGCTTCAATGACCTCCAGGGGATGCATTGCTATTGTACCGGGGCTTTGGTGGTGTGTTCGGCAGTGTCGATAGTTCTCCTTGAGTGAAGAGTACTTGTGCACTTCTAGCTTTTAAGTTATATGGGCATTCCTTGACGGGATGTCCCATCACTTGGTAGATATCGCAAAATAACTTCTTCGGAAAGTTCGCCTTCGTGTGACCTTCCCCAATGCAATTTGTACACCACAGTTCTCGTGCTTCCCTCATACTCTTTTTGTCAGCCTTCAATTCTTTCATCATTCGCATCATATCTTTCTTGAGTGCTTGTACGGTCCTGGATTCACCGTCCCTGTCGTTCGTACTCTCCTCGTCGTCCGTCTTCTTTATCCCTCAGGATTCTATATCCATCGCTCGATTGTATGCTTCAGTGTACAACGACGGAGGCACGACTTTCATCTTCTTCCTCAGCGACGAAAGCAAGCCTTCAATGAACCATCGCTTCTTTAGGCCATCCACTGGTTGTGTCTCCAATTTGCCCAACAGATCCTTCAATTTCCGATTATAGGTATGCACACTCTCATGCTTCCCTTGCTTCATACTGTAGATTTCTGCTACAATCTCACTGTCATCCCTCAGTAATTTGAATTCATCCTGAAATGCCTTCTTGAGTAATCTCCATGATGCCCTTTGTGTTTGATCCAGTTTTGAGTACCAATCAATGGCACTATCTCTAAGTGTCATCAGAAACGCTTTCAACCAGTTATCTGGGTCATCTTCTCCACTCGCTATCCAGATTGTCTCACACGTTTTGCAATGTCGTATTGGATCTTCTGACCCATTCCCCATAAACTTCGGCAGCTTTTGTCGCTCTAGAGTCACCATCCTTCCCTGCTGTCCTCCTTGTGTATTGGACCCGACTAGACCGGTTTCCCTGTTACGTTCCAATGCGTCACTTGCACTCTCGGCCACGTGCGAGTCACTCCCCCGTCTTCTGTCAGCGTCCTCTACACCTTGAGTTTCCTGGGTTCCACTCCGGTGCTCCCTCTGCCAAGGGGTCTTGGGCTCAGATCTCCCAGTCGTCATCCGATATGGACAACTCCCGAATGTGTTGGATGTTGTTCTCAAGTTCTCCACTCAATTCATCTTCATTTTCTCAGCTTTTATATTTTTCTACGTACGGGGTGATGAAGGGTTCCTCGTCCCTCCCTTCCACAAAACTCTGATGCGCTCTACTGATAGATTGGTCTATCTTCTCAAGATAGAATTTGTTCTTTTTATACTTTGATTTATCTCAATTAAATCTTCATTCAATTCTTTGTCAACTTGCCTTAATCTTCGTCGTCGGTTTTCTTGTTCCTGTACTCTCAATGATCGCCAAACTCTGTCCTCCTCCGCTTCATGCCGAAATGGTATTCGGTTCTTATCTTTATTTGGTCGTACGGGCATTACAGGTCATTCACGAGATCATTGTTGGTTGCCAGGGGTACGTCTCCGGCTAGTGTCTCATTCCTCCTCTTCCCATTTGGTTCGTTCTTCGTACCGTTGCAAGATTTGCTGCCTTCGGCATTCCTGATCCTCCTCCGCCCGAAGGTCCTGTAAGATAATGTAGTGGTGTGCTATCAGTCTTGGCAGTCTAGTAAGAAGATGGTCAACCTCTTCGTTGACGCGCAATCTATCCCAAATGACCTCTTGAGGGATCTCTCGCCTAAGAGCCTCCCTCCGTACGTGGTCCTTTAACGAGATTTCCCACAAACTGTAGAGGTCTTTTGTCAGAGCATCTTCACGATCCTTGTTTGCTTGTATCGGCCCTTCGGTCGGCTGCCCCATCACAACACCATTCTCCTGTCTGGGTGGTTACCGGATTCCTTAGGCAACGGCGCCAAATGTTTACTCGCTACGGGTACAATGACGTACGGAGTAAATGGAAATATAAAATAACATTGACAGCATATAATAATCACATGGCAATCGCACAAAACGTAGATATATTTCTTTATTCGGTATTCGGCAATTACATCATAATGTCTCCAGACAGAACATAGCATAGCATAGTAGAACCATAATGTTTCCCGACTACATGACTCAAGTACCTATAGTACGCTGGCGATGGTTGAGGTACCAACCGTCGCATCCCTTCATTATAACTAATTGCTTCGTCAGGAACTTAATTCTCGAGACAACTAACCAACATGAAACGTACATAAGTACATGGATTATTAATATTAACTAGTGTCTTATTTACTTATGACTCACAACCGACCAAGTACACTCTCGACCGACTACATCGACTCACGACCGACTACATCGACTCACGGCCGACTACAAAGATTAGGGTTGGAGACAATATTTTATTATTTAGAAGTCAACTAAAAGTCTAAAAAAAAATTTAAAAATGTCAAAAACGTTGAATATTCCGCGGCCTAGGCATTCAAATGGGCAGATTCGGTTCGGGTACGTACTAGGTACGAAATTTTCATACCCACAAGGTAAGTTTTGTATCCTAGACGAATCCATAGGCCCAATTTCGTATCCTGGACGAATCCACAGGCCCAATTCCATATCTTGGACGAATTTGAATCGAATCCGAATCGAATCGTATCCGAGACCTTTTCTAGGCAAATCGGTAACTTAGCCAACCACCATAACCAGGACTTGGTTGACATAAATTTTAGAAATGGAATTTTTTCTTTCAAACTCAACCAAGCAAATGCAACATGTAGGTACATCAACATTCAAGAAAAGTCACTTATACAATTAAAAAAAGTCAACCAATAAGATACTTGATATTCAAGAAAAGTCAACAAAACAAATAAATATACATCTAATGGTGTTTTGATCAACTCATAATCTAGAAAGTCATGTTACCAAAATATGGTCAAACTATTGAAAAAGTTCAAAACAGAAATAATTTTGCACACCCTTGGTTAATGCAACCAAGAACAACAGTTATAGATATTAAATGCTGAGAAAATCAATGATACAGTCAAATTCAAAGATGGAACAGATCCACTCAGCACTGCTGTTGACGTTGACTTGCCAGTGCATCTGCTATTCTATTTTTCTGTCTCGGTACCTCTGCTGACAACTTGGGAAATTCCACTCAAGCTGATTGATGGTCAGATGGGCATTCCATTTGAAAATTAATTACAATTCCATAATGCTGGCATGCCAGTCAAACCAGCCACCTCTTATATTATTATATGAATCAAAAATTATTCTAAGGTAAGCCAATAAATTTGAGCAGATATGCCAGACAACTTTAACACAATGATTGAAAGAGAGAGAGAGAGAAATGTTAAGAGTTTGTTTGACCAGCAGTGACTTGTTGATGTTGTCAAAGTTAATGATTGTGAAAATAGCTCATATCATAAATTATTGCAATGTCAAACAAATGTCATCATCTTCCTCTATGTTTTGGCTCAGATGGTTTGTGTTTTGATAATGTCTTCCATCATCTTGACAATGTTGCTAATGATTGCATTGTGAATTTTAATTAAATGAAATGTTGCTAATGAAAAACAGCCTCAACTTTAAAAGACTCAATGTCCTTCATGAGTCCATATCTTGTAATGTCTCGTGCGTGAAGGGCTAAACCCCAGCAGATGTCCTATCCCATCATGCTGGCAGGCATGTACCTGCTAACCAGATGGTGGGGCTCCACGGCCATGTGTCCACTGTGCTTGTGTCTTCTATACCTTCACCTTTGAGGCTAGTGGGATGCAAACCTCACCCTTAACACCCTGGGTAGCCACCCTCACTACTAGGCCAATCTTTTGGTGTGGTGGTTGGGCCTTTGTGGTATCAAAGCCAACCCCACAAAGCCCGGTCAGCTGTAATGTCCCGTGCGTGAAGGGCTAAACCCCAATAGATGTCCTATCCCGTCGTGCTGGCATGCATGTACCTGATAACCATATGGTGGAGCTCCACGGCCATGTGTCCACTGTGCTTGTGTCTTCTATGCCTTCACCTTCAAGGCTGGTGGGACACAAACCTCACCCTTAACACCCTGGGTACCCACCTTCACTACTAGGCTGGTCTTTTGGCGTAGTGGTTGGGCCTTTGACTGTAAGATGTTGGCCCAACAACAACAAATATTCACATGTAAAATTCGAACTTGGTTCAAATACAGTAACAATGATTGCTCAAATATAAGTGAATTAACACCCAGACTTGAGGAACATAATTGATAGATCACAGCAGTACTACAAATGACAAAGATAAATATTGACAAATAGAGTAATGGTGCAAATTTGAAGTGTTCAATAGTCAACTCAACAAGTAGTTCCTGATTACTGATCACACAGCACACAATATCATCACATAGTACACCCAACGCAAATACTCGGATCTGTAGAATGAAAATTACGGTCCCAAATGACAAGGATTTCAAGAGCACATCAACTAGAATACAACACATATGCCCACACAAGGATAGCAATATAATGGTACCAAGCACTCTGATTTCAGATAGTATTAAACAGTAACTTGTAATGTCCCCTTTCTAGCCAGTGGTTTGGGGTTTTGGGGTTAGCCTATGACTACGGTTCCCGTAGGCTAGCGAGACATTTAGGGAACCCATTGGGGAGATTCAGGCTCTTCAAGAGGCGTGATGTTTCATTCTGGCTTATTCAGCTCAGTGTTCTAGCATTCAGTTGGCCGTTTGAACACATTTTAGGAGTTCACCATTGATACATGCTATTTATAGTAAGTAATATTATGCTCTGTGACGGCATACCTGCAGTTGGTAATGGTGATGGGACACTCTCGGGATATTATTGCTAGACTTGTGCCAGGAGTTATTGAATTAATAAGTCACGTTACTTTAATGATATTCTATTATTAAAGTGACATATTGGTTTAATGTTATAAAGTTACTTTGATAAAGTACTTTATAACTTGATCGTTAAATAAAGTAATAAAGTGACTTAATTAAAAGAATGCATTTTTTAGTCAATTTATCAATATTTAAGTGAAGGGGGTGCTTTTGAAGACAAAGATAAAATATTAAAATATTATGCAAAGGCAAGTTGGCGTGGGATTTTGTGTGGGAAAGATATTAATATTTTATTGTTGAAAAAGAAAAACCCTAATCTTGGGCATGGGTTTTGGCAAAGGCATAAGGAGACAATAGAAGATTGTTTTACATTAAAAAGATATTATTTCCAAAACAATGGTTGAGCAACAAGTTTGCACGTTTGAAGCTTCAAGCTGATCAAAGGATGAAAACCCTCAATTAGGATAGGATTTACATGCATGAAAGACCATCCAGGGGTTCTAGATTGAATGGTCTCCATCAAAGGTCATTATCAAAGCATCTCACAGATTTACTTAGCAGTTCTTTCAGCATTTACAGTTTACATCAGCAAGTTTGAATAAAACATAAGCCATTCTCAGTATTGCATCAGAGGCCATAGTATTTAGGAGACACAAGGAGAGGGTTTGAGCTTGTAATTGACTAAGGCTATTCTCCAAGCCAAGGCGTCCAGATCTGCAAAGGAAAAAAAGGTTTTCAAACAGCAAAAAAAAGCATTTAATTGGCACATGGGAGCTAGGAGGCCGTACAAGCAAGGCAGAGAAGCACGCGGGAGATTGAAGGCAAAACGTTTTGTGATTGAGGCTGCAAATTCCTTGTCTTGAGGCATCTAGCAACATTCACCCCATCAACATCAAAACACAGTTGAAAAACGAGCAAATTGAAGCATGGCATCCTTGCATCTGATTGATGTGACTGCCATGTAAAAACCCAGGTTCCAAACTGTTGATATTTGGGTTATGGGTATGTTCTAATTATGTTCTAAATAAATAAAGATTAGTGGGTTTACAATTATTTATGCAATTTCTCTTCCGTTATTGTCTAATGCAATTTCTTGAAATTTTCGGCACTGTCGCCGGCACCAAAAAAACTCAAAATTTAATAGAAAACTCAAAAGTCAGTTTTGAAACCCTGAGGGAACATCATATAACTCACAGAGAAGGCAACGTTACATTATTGTATGCACTTGATTCAATTGAATGTCAAATACAGTTTCAAAAATGTGGTACAATCGATCAAGGCTAAAATATTAATCTAACATATAGTGACGAATAAGCCTTGTGCTGTACAATGTCACTTAAAGGACATGGATTCACCTTACTGCTATTGGACTAAGGCCAAAACTAATGATGATGATGTTCCAGGCATAGAGACGCCCACGCAAACCTATAACCGATTAGTATGTGGAAGCGGAATGATGCTTAGCGAATGTTGTAACGATATGTGAATGTGAATAGAAATCACAACTTGCAAAATGGGGTTTTCGTCCCACTTCGTTGAAGATCTGCAGGCGGTTCTATCCCTACCAGATTGCCATAACATTGCATATCCAAATCCGTGATAAAGAATAATGGCAACAAACACCCATAAATACGCAATCCAGAATCTCTGACCCAAGGGGAGTTGGCTAGAAGAACCAAAATTTCGAATATTATTGAGGTGGCCAAACAAGGGGTCGACCCAAATATAAATTTAAATATTATTTACAATAATTTAAATTTATTATTCAATATTGCTTTAAATATTATTATTATTATACTAATATTATTTTAAATTAGCATTTAAAAAAGCTTTCTTTCGCCCAACAGGAGTAGGTCCCAATCGGGGACATGACAATCCTCCAATCCTGGGAATCACTTGCCCTCAAGCAATTGCAAGCTCGTGTCCATGAATGTCGAGATGACCAACAAGTGATGAAGAGTATGGCATTTGTACCCCAAACCTCTGCTACTCAACTCTAATGTAAACGTCAACAAGTCATGATCCCGAAGAAATACTGCAGCAAACATGTCAATTCTTGGATCCCATGTCATCGCACTATCACACTCAACAGACGCTAGAGGATTGATGTATCCCCAAAGGCCACCAACTCCCATCAACTTTTGGATTCTGAATGTTCTCCCATGGGTGCGTGAAACAAAGGATAAGGCTTCTTACTATCATTCTTGTGAGTAAAGGTTGCCAACTCAAGACCAAGCAAAATCCAAAGACTATTGTTCCAAATCAACAAAGTGGGGCAGTTGCCATACCTTTCCTTAGTGCCTACCTCAAACTTCTCTTTCCACATTGCTTCGTGCTTTGAAGCTTGGTTGGTGGCTTCTTGGATATCACTTGAAATTAGAGACACCTCTTCCTTCATCTCAAGCTCTTCAACAAATGGAGTCTTTCTCACCTTCACTTCATCAATTTTCTATTGGCGCCCACAATCATTAGGAATCAACAAGCCATCTTCATCTTCAACTTGCTTATGGGGTTCCTCTTGTTGTTGTTTTGTGATGTCTTGTAGCTTCGATTTTTCTTCTTGCTCTACTCCCATCACATCTTCCTTGACCCCCTCATGCATAGCTGAAATCTTCTCCACTTCAACACCTTCAAGGGACTCAATCAATTCTATGACTTCCTCCTCTTGTGCGTTTGGCTTTGATGTACCCCTCACTATTTCAAGTTTCATCACCTTGGGCTCTTCTTGTTTCAAGAATGATTCTTCTGGCTCCGCCCCTTTAATCTCTTCCTTGGCAGTTTCTAAATCTTCCTTTTCTTTCTTCTTTCGCCTTATGTAGTCATAAGGTCCTCTTTTGTGGGGGTAGTGGCACTCAAGTGCCTTCAAGTACACATCAAGGGGAACACAAGCCTTTGCATGATCTGACAAACTTTGGTATTGGTCAAAAATTCGAGCAACTTGAGATGGATACCCTTCTAGTTCTTTCTGTGCTTTTAGCAATACCTCTTGAACAGGATCTATGTCTTCTACCCTAAGTAAGAATCTAGGTCGCCAATCCATGCTCTTTCTCCAAGGTCCTCTTTTACTCTAGTCCAATGTCAATCTGTATGCACAAAAAAAATAGACTTGCATGCTGGCAAGACACACCTGCTCTGATACCAATGTAAGATGTCGGCCCAACAACAACGAATATTCACATGTAAAATTCGGACTTGGTTCAAATACAGTAACAATGATTGCTCAAATATAAGTGAATTAACATTCGGACCTGGGGAACATAATTGATAGACCACAGTAGTATTGCAAATGACAAAGATAAAATATTGACAAATAGAGTAATGGTGCAAATCTATAGTGTTTGATAGTCAACTCAACAAGTAGTTCCAGATTATTGATCACACAACACACAATATCATCGCATGGCATAGTTGGAAGACTCTGCTAGACTCGTCGCAGACTCAACGGACTCGGGAGTCTGCAAGTTGGCCGAGTCGACTCGGCACAAACTCGTGAGCCGAGTCCTAGGCTCGAACTCCCAAGTCCTTGGCTTGGACTCCCAAGTCCTGTGCCTAGACTCTTGCCGCAGCTGGAGACTGCTTTCTCAGCTTTAAAACTTCTTTTTTTTCATTTTTTTTTGCCGAGTCCCGAGTCCCGAGTCTGAGTCCTATTTTGGGTTGTCAAGTCCCGTTGAGTCCAAGAATTCAAATTTTGTCGCATAGTACACCCATCGCAAATACTCAGATCTGTAGAATGAAAATTATGGTCCCAAATGACAAGGATTTCAAGAGCACATCAACTGGAATACAACACAGATGCCCACACAAGGATAGCGATATAATAGTACCAAGCACTGATTTCAAATAGTATTAAACAGCAACCGATCAAAAGGCAACATTACATTATTGTATGCACTTGATTCAGTTGAATGTCAAATACACTTCCAGAAATGTGGTACAGCTGATCAAGGCTAAATATTAATCTAACATACAACAACGACCAAGCCCTATGAAGTGCAATGTCACTTACAAGACACGGATTCACCTTACTGTTATCGGACTAAGGCCAAAACTGATGATGACAATGTTACGGGCATAGAGACGCCCACGCAATCCTATCACCGATTGGTATATGGAAGTGGAATGATGCTTAGCTGATGCTGTCACGATATGTGAGTACGAACTTCGAACAGAAATCACGAATTGCAAAATGGGTTTTTGTCCCACTCCGTTGAAGATCTGCAGGGGGGTTTGTCCCTACCAGATCGCCATAACATTGCATGTCCAAATCCATGATAAAGAATAATGGCAACGAACACCCATAAATACCCAATCCAAAATCGCTGACCCAAGGGGGGTCAACCAAAATAACCAAAATTTCGAATATTATTGAGGCGGCCAACCAAGGGGTCAGCCCAAATATAAGTTTAAATATTATTTGCAATAATTTAAATTTACTATTTAATATTGCTTTAAATATTATTATTATATTAATATTATTTTAAATTAGCATTTAAAAATGCTTTCTTCCGCCCAGCTAGAGATAGGTCCCAATCAGGGACATGACATATCTAGTGATCATCAAATTTTCACAAGTTGCTTCTGCCATGGTTCTATCAAACAATCAACCATTTGTTTGGAGATTCTTTGAATTCTCAATTCTCAATTACATTAATCTTTTATTTAAAAAATAACTTACTGAATAATATGTTCAATGTTCAACTTCTTCAACCTCCACATAAGGAAGAACTGATATATTTTGGGATTTCTTTATTTCTCAATTTCATTGATCCTGAGATTCTTAGTGGGATGCGAGAATTTTAGTGGGAAACGACCTAAGAATAGATACTTGGATACTTGTGACCCAAAAGCATGTTTTTGTTATGTTAGTGTTTATTATTAAATGTAATAAACAATCAAGTTCTTAGATTGTTGTGAAGGTACTGTTGTGACCTATTTCACACATCGCCCCATTGCAAATGGGGACCCTCTTTTTTTTGCTTTTTGGGTTTTTGCCTTGGCAGCGCAACTGCTTATCACCATTTTATTTACAATGAGGAGTTAGAGTTTTGTAGAAATCATCTGAGCCAAGTAGAGAATTCAAGCCCGTATCAGTGCCTAGATGTCATGGAAGTGCTTAGAAGGACCGGTAGACGAGGAACTCCATTGCTTTGAGTCAATTTTGACACTTCCTATTTTTTAGGGATTCTACTTTTTTGCTTTTTGCTTTTTTGATTTTTGGAATTTTTAGGCCATTCTGGAGTTCCTATTTTTTAGGGATGCTTTTTGCTTTTTTCTATTTTTAGAAAGTTTCTATTATTGGAAAGTTTCTATTTTGGGAAAAGTTTATATTTCGAGGTCCCACTGATCATGAAGTCAACACTCCTCTAGATTGAGAGAAATCAACATGAAAATCAAGGTAGAAGGTAAAAAATTGATGAAAAATGACAAGTCTGAGAAGTTTGCCCATGAGAAGGAATGGCAGACATGGTCCAAAGGCAGGCACTGGCAGGCCAAGCTCCAAGTCCGCCATGTCTGGAGAAGCCTCCAAGTCCGCCATGCCTTGGAAAGAGTCAAAGTCCGCCATGGAATGAGCAAGCTCCAAGTCCGCCCTTGGAAGGAGAAGCTCCAAGTCCGCCCATGTCTTGATAGAGCATCAAGTCTGCCCTTGGCAGAGAAGGCACAAAGTCTGCCCTAGAAGAGAAGTGGATGGAAAGACAAGCCTCCAAGTCCGCCCATGGCTTGATGAAGTGCCAAGTCCGCCCTTGGACAGGTAAGATGCCAAGTGTGCCAATGTCAAGGAGAGGTTGAAGTCTGCCCAACTTTGGAAGAGGAAATTTTTCTAAGGCATGGATAAAAAAAATATATGCCTAGAGAGAGAGGGGATCAAGCTAGCATAAAATTCACTCCTCGGCATAAGGTAATATAATTCTAAGGCACGGAAGGAAGAATGTCTGGCAAGGCAAGCACCAAGTCCACCCAACTCAGCATGAAATAAATTCCTAAGGCATGAATAAAATACTGTTGGCGTAAGAACTAACACCTCTGGAGTGTGAGTTTGTACGGACAGCTATGCACACTACGTAATGAGTGCTCTTCAAATTAGGAGGGGAAGCTCCCTCGTTGTGCTGGAATGCATGAAATAGAAAACTAAACTAATGTCCTATCTTTTTGTTCTCAGCTGGTAGAGGCACAAGGTTAAGAAAACCTAGAACGTTGCAGCTAAGTATTTTCTGGTTTCGCAGATCATGTAACTACAACTAAGCTAACTTCTTTAATATCTATCCAATTTCCTCAAGAAACAGAGCATGAGGAAATGGAGCAGGAATGTATTGTACGATAAACTCCAGGTGCGGGCTCACAACATGAAGGCAAGGTAGGCGCAACTATTTGCTAATCCGGGAAGAAGTTTATTAAAACAAACAAATGAACGGTAAACCTGGTACAACTTCACAACATGAAGGCAAGGTAGGCGCAACTATTTGCTTGGCTGAATGAGTCTACTATAACACACATCATACGATAAGCTTTGAGTACAGTTTCGCAACATGAAGGCAAGGTAGGCGCAACTATTTGCTCTTCTGAATAGGCTTATAATCAACAAAACAAAAGGTAAGCAACTGGGACAGTAGATTGTATAGACGCAACACGCATGCAATAACGATCAAACCAGCAACCCCATTTAACTAAGGTCGAATAAACACCATAACAATAACATGAAGGCAAGGTAGGCGCAACAATTTATTATAACAGCAATTACTCTTTGAACAGATACAATAATAGCAATACTACAGGCAAGGTAGGCGCAGCATGTATGCTATCAAGCAAAAGTTAAATTACAAATGAGCTTAAAGCTCTTATTTATAGACTTCAAGGTGTAGGCAACCCTAAAATCACCTTGAGTCAACTAAAGTCTTGCAATGCATGCAAGATCTTATTCCTAAACCCTAATTGAATGAAACTATACAGTTAACTGGGAAACTATCATCAGTTAACTGAAACATCTAATTTAAATGGACAAGGTGCAACATGCACGTCCTTATTGAAAGCAAGTCAACTGGAATGCTATCATCAGTCAACTGAAAAATCTAATCTAATCTCCAAGTATATGTAGATATTTCCAAGAAAGACATGGCATGCAATGTGTAACAACCAGTTAACTCGGAAAGAAGCCTCGAGTTTAACTCCTGTGTCTAATGTCTATCTTGGAAAAGGTGGGACGCCTTTAACTGAAGTCTACTGGCCCTGATCTTGAGAAATTAACCCATCTACGAGGTCGTTGACTGCATCTCCATCTGGGGAACTAAAGCTCTGGCGAAGAATCTTATGTCTGTGCAGCATGTCTTCTCCATTAGTCATCTGACACTGGACCTCACCCTTTCTCCCGATTGCCTCATCAAACAATGTTGACATGGCTGTAAGCTGATTCATCTTACAGCCAACGGTCTCACCACTGAAAATACCGTGAATAAGTGCTTGGAGCTCTAACTGGATGTCAGCAAGCTCAACATAGTCACCACCCACACACTGATATACACATGGTAATTGAGACACAAAGTCTCTTATATAGCGGAGTGCACTAGTAACATGCTCTCTGCTCTCAGCCACCTCAGATGCTATCTTTCCTTCTATCTCTACCTTGAAGATCAACTGTGTTCTCCAAATGTAGACCTCTTCTTTATCTTCTGCCTCTGTGACTGAATCAAATGACATTCCCAAGTTGGCAATCAGAATCTCATCCCTGGGTCTACTAATGGCCAAATCACGTTCCTCATCTTGAAGTCGTAGACGAAGCTCACGTGCATTATACCGCAATTGACACAATTTTGTAAGTACAAGGCGGCCTCTAGCAACAAACTCCTCTTCCCATTCCTCCAATCGCTTACCATATGCAACCAAGAGATCAATCTGACCCTGCTGTGCTGGTGGTTCTAACATATGTGGAAGCGCGGTGACAACATCCCCTGTCCTGTGTACAAGGCTAGAAATGTACTGGCGAAACTGCTGTATTTCAGCCTTGAGAGCTGATTTATCTTCACCATCTTTCACCATCCTATCCTTGGCGCTATCTGTAGCAACTTGTAGGAGATCAATATCTGTCTGACGAATACTCTTACCGAAATGAACTGTGATAACTTCAAAGTCTTGAGCTTCCATCTCGTCTAGACTCTTATCTTCTGAAGGTGCAGCAGTCTCAACAATGAATTCCTTATTTGCACTTCTCCCAATATGTATCTGTTTCTTGATCCTCTTTTCAGGCACATCTTGATGGTCATGATCGAAATCTGAATGATCAAGTATGTAAGATGGTTGTCTCCTTTTTCTTCCTAGTTGACTCTCAAGCCAAGATGAATCTCGACTAATCCCACTGGAATGATCTGTACTAGTCGCAGGAGGATCTAATGAATGTGAATGTGTAAAAGAATCACTGCGAGGAGGTGAATCCATGTCCAAATCAATGTGAATTGGAATGGGAGGCTGCTCTAATGGTGTCGGTGACGGCATATGGGGCTGAACCTCAAGCTGTGGAGAAGTTTGAATAACTTCTCTAACTGGCTCTACATGTGGAATCGCAACAGATGCTTTTCCCTTCGAATTACTAGGTGTTGGATTCTTTTTAGGAGGATTACTCTTCTTCTGCTTAGGTTTTGAAGAAGAAGGCAATATAAGTCCTTCTAGTGGCGGCTCTTCTCTAGGCATGGATGCCTTTCTCAACCTTCTGCTTTCTAAATAAAGCGTACTATTTTGGATGACCCTGCTCGATCTTTCCTTTACTGATGTGAACTCTTTGGCATACCAGTTCACTAATGGCAGTGGTTGTCCATCAACCTGCTCTCTGTAAAATTGAGGAAGTGTATCTCCCTCATCTTCTGTCAATCCTTCCACATCTTCCGCCAAGAAAACAGAAACTTGTGGAAGAAAGAACCTGCTATAGCTACGTCTGCGAACCTCAAAATCATCATCACAATTCACCCAGTAATCTTCCATCGTAGGTTTGTGATAAGAGAGATTACCTAGGCGAGCTGCGTAATGACCCCAAGGATCATATGTGCGTGTATCCACCAGGTACTTGAGTTTGCAATTTTCTAACTCTTGACCTGCGGTCTTAGCATCAACTGCCGTCTTACACCAATACATCCCGAATTGCAAAGGAAACTCGGCAGCTGGTTTACGCTTGATGCGCAAACGTTTGTGAACTTCATATAGCTGCCTCAGGAACTCCATGAATATTGTTTTATCCGAAGGATAACATGGTAACATAGCTGGTTTTCCTGTGTATCCATAGACACGGATATAGGTGTATGTAGGGAACTGAATGTACCAATCTGCCCAATTCTTCATTGCTGCTCTAGCAACTGTCGAGATGCGAATATGCAACTCCCGGTCCAAGTTTCTCACTGTATAAGTCAAGAAAGCCTCTTGTACACGTTTAAAATGACTTTCAGCCTTCGTGAACTCAAGCTGGTCATAGTAACGATAGACTTTCTGTACACTGAGTATGCCCACCGTATTCAAACCGTTAAACTGATTCTGATAAGCAATCAAGTACACCAGGTAAGAACACATATGAAATTGATGCGCAACTAGGAAACCGGTGATTTGCTCGTGAATAGCATCGCTGATGAAGGATGCCCAGTCATAATGCTCTTGTCCAGAGATGATTCTACCAATGATATAATACATCCACTGGTGAAATTTATTTGCATCTGCATGACCTGAGACACGATTAAGCAGTGTAATCAAAATATTGTATTCATCCTTACACTCGCCACGACCCAAGTTGTTTGGCAACTTGCTCTTCTTTTGTTTCAGCCACCTCTCTATCATCTTGTTCTGACACTTATCCAGTCCAGCATTGAATGCCTACTCGCTCTAACTTATGGAAATGACCATCCCATCCGAATGTTGAGGAATATCCAGATTTCGCTCAATATCAAGGGGTTTGAGACTGCATATGACACATCCATCTATTGACCGTATCTCTCGTGTAGCGGAATTGTAATGTTTGATGCAAGATATTACAAACTCCACACAATGCACCGAAATAGGTATGGAAGCGGCCTCAAGTAACCCGGATTGCTGAATATTCTTGATAACTGAATCCCTAATTTTGAGTGGATCCAAAACTACCTCCGACAACACCTTATGTAGATCTGTATCAACTGTTCCGATGAAGTCGTGGGTTAAGACCGATTTGGTCTTGAATTCGAGTTGAGTGAACTGCATTCTGAAAAACTTGCCTGTTGACTGTGCACACGGCTATATTCTGACAACTTTTCTGGAAAGCCAAAAATAGCCTGCTGAGGCTAAAAATAGCTTGTCGGATGAGAATTTTTACGGAAAAATCTGAGATATGGGTTTTGTCCAGAAAATGATTCTAAGACAACCTAGAACGTCAGAAATGCAAAAATTTACCCTTTACTCAGCCATGCAAAAGAATTTCGGTTGAGAAAATTAAAGCTTCAAGAACAGATGTTCTGGAACAAATTTTCCTGAAAAATTCTGGCACATCGGTTTTGCTGAGAAAGCTCTTCTGAATCAACCCAGATATTTTGTTTTGCCAAAATCTGCCAACACTTCGAACATGCAAGAGAATTTAAGACGAGAAGATGGAAGAAATATAGAGAAGAAGAAAGATGTTTTTTAATTTTTTTATTTATTTATTATCTTCTTCTGTCAAAATCGCCACTCTGCCTTGAATCTGATGCTGAATCTGAACTTGTACCTGCAAAAGAATATTTTATCACCTTCGAACTTGATCCTTTGATGAAAATTCGCCAATCTCTTTGAAGAAATTCGAACTTTCAAAGCTGTGTGAATGATGAAAGGCACCATGCTTGTTTAAATAAACAATTCGTACCATCATGCATGCATAATGCAACCCTAATTTAGAAAAAAGAATTCGATTGGCTTCTCTCTAGTTGAACTACCACTGTCTCTGAGTCTTTAGACTAAAAATAATATCTTAATTTTAAAACATGCAAAAAACTAAAAATGGCGCCAATATCTGTCTTTGAAGAAATTCGTCACTTTTCAATGCTCTACATGCAAAATATTTTTTTTTCATTTTTGCCAAAAAATAGCATCTTGCTGTGTTCAACACACTTCCCTGATTCCAAAAAGTCAAATTTTGATCTTTTAGGCTTCCATTTCCAAGAGTTATGAGATTTTTGAGAATCTCCTATTTTATAGCTGACTGCAAAGTTACAACTGACCCTGTTCAACTCTGATTTCCGGATGATTGAATGATCCTGCGACCGTGCTGAGATATCCACCGCAAAGCTTGCATGACAAGGATGAAATGTCTGCTGGAAGCAACAACTGCTAAAATCATCATCTGACACCTTAGAAAATTAGGCGCCTCTGATTAAATTGATGTTTTGATTCCAGACTTAGCCATTTCTTCGTTCTGCCTTCTGATGCTTCAAACTGCCGTTGACGGTGAATGATGAACCCCACTGACTGAATAATGGATTCATTGCATGACTAGAAGTATTTTGCATCCAATGACTGTATATGAGGGATTTGAAAATTGTATTAAGAACCCCAAAAGAATGAGCGCCCCTATTCTGTGATAGCTCAAACACCATTTTCACAAAAGTGTGATTTTCATCTGAACACCATACTTTGACCCTTGATACCGGGAACTGGAATGTTCCGATATGCGTGCCGTCTGTCTTGCTGTACAGTTTGGTCAACTTGCAAGAGATGTTCTTGGAGATGACGAAGCCAAAAAATTGCTTTTAAGGCCTCTAAAAGAAAATCGCCTTTTTCAAAGAAAATAATATTCTTATACTTAGTCATTTTTTGAACTGCCTTCAATCAACTCTTCTTTACAGCATTATCATCTTGACCTCGCACGTATGAGCATTCGCCAAATCCCAGAGGCTGTCGGCTAGACTCGTTGGATAGCTTGAGTAATTGCACACAAGTCTTGTGAAGACTGTAATAGCAAATAACCCCGTCTGGCAGGCCTAAAGGAGAATCGCCCCTAGCCTACAGTTGTGCAGCTTTGTGTAGCTACGCTTCACCATCCTCTGTTTTACATGCTCGGTAGGACCTCTGTCACAGTTACTCAGAACATCGGATCGTCGTGTGAACGGATACACTGCAAAACTGAATTGAGCTGGAAGAGACCTCAGAAAGACCTCAATTGCAAATTCATCCATCAAACAGGTCTTATTCAGGATCGCCCCTGGGCTACAGGGGAGCGGATTTGCTTTGAATTCATTTCTTCTGACATGTATCCTGCCTGCAATTTCCACTTCTAACGCTGATAACTGGATTTCTGTACTGGATACGCTTTCGCTTGATAGCTCATTGAAAAGCCAAACTAATTCTGCAAAGACTGAAACCATCAAAACACACATGCATCTAGATCTGGGCCTTCAAAAAGAAAATCGCCCTTGGGCTAGAAGGGAGCGGATCTGCATTTCTAGACTGCCTCCTTGATGAAAACACTCTTCGTAACCTCTGCTTCTGTCTTCGTTTGCCGGAGTTCTGCAACTCGGATGATCCTGCTTCATGGCTAATCGGAAAGCTGACTGAAAACTGAACATAATGAATGTATCCTTCATCCAAAACACTCAAATCTTGACCTTCAAATGGAAGGGCGCCCCTGGGCTACAGGGGAGCGGATTTGTTTTGAATTCATTGATTTTCACCATTTTATGCTTTGCAAACGCTGTATCCATCACTGCGGTTGACCATGTCGAAGCGTTGTGACTGCTGAGGTGTGTGGATGACTATACTTCATCATTTTCACATGTACGGACACTATAAAGTTGATTTGCACGTTGATTGCGCAAGTGTCTACTACGTTACATAGTGAAAAGTTCCCAGACTTAGAATATTTTAGCACTTTTTGCCAATCTGAAAATCCCCTCCATCAAAAAGCATTATTTCCAACATCTTTTATCGTAGAGCGTTCCTCTTTGAGTTTCAGGCTTAGATATTGATACCTGGTACTGGCCGACTGCCATTGATGACCCCGAAGATCCTAACTTTTCTCCTGAAAAAGTGAAAACTACCCACCAGCCTTAAACTGACTTTTAACTGAAACTGACTTCACCACTGTGATTGTGATGTGAAATAAGCCAATCAAAATTAATTTCAGCCAATTCTGACAAGTTCCTATTTTTTAGGGTTTCGAGCTAAAAATAGATTTCAGAAACCCTAATTTTCAAAATTTTCAAATTTTGCCAGTATCTTCCTGGCATCACACTACTAAAAGCCCATACTTTATTTGCCCAAAAACTGAGTTTTGACCCCACTTTTACAAGGTTTAGACCATTTTAAGCAAAATGCCTTAATGAAGCAAAAATTTCGGTTTGGGTACAACAAATACAAAATAGCAGAGAGATCTTCAAGTTCGTCCAACCCAGAAGGAGAGAGAATTTGAAATTTTTGACTAAGTCAGATGGCAGGCACAAGGCAAAGTCTGCCTTCCAATAGGGAAGCATGTCCAAGCATTGGTGAAGCCCACCATGAAGGTGTCCAGCCACAGGGTCAAGTGCGCCTAGAGGAAAATGCATCTCGTCCGGCCAGCTTCAAAGTCCGCCCTTGGCATGAAAATCTTGAAGTTCGCCCCCCTTCCCAGCATGGTAAAAGTTTCTAAGGCATAGAAAAGGCGTGACTGGCAGGAAGACTCCAAAGTCCGCCCTCAAGCAAGATGGAAGATATCTAAGGCATGAAGTGCCTAGAGGAGAGATGTGAGATGGCAAAGAAGCTTCCAAGTCCGCCCACCCAAGAGGAAAATTGGCAAATCTATTGAGAAGTCCGCCCAACTTTGGAGGCAAGGAAAATTTCTAAGGCATTGGCAAAGTGCGTTGAGCATGAGAATGTCTAAGCGCTCATCAAGTTCGCCTAGTATGAAGATGGCAGGCCGAAGACAAAGTCCGCCCAAATGGAAGTGCACATGGTCTAGCCAAAGATGAAGTCCGCCAAAGCATATCTAGCCAACCTTGAAGTTTGCCATGCACTTATCCAAGCCAGCTTCAAAGTCCGCCTTGTCCAAGACACAACCAAGTCCGCCAAGGAGAAAGAAAAAGAATTGGCTTGCCAATGAGGAAGTCCGCTCAAGCATAATAGAAAATTGGCATGACATGTGCCAAAGTTCACCAAGGTTAGAAACAAACACGGTAAAATTTGCCAAGAGGAAGCAAAAAAATGGCTAAGTGTGGAATTTTCCTACAATAAAAGGATCAAATTTTGACTAAGTGTTGGAAAGAAAACAAGAAAAATGAAGAGGAATAAAGAGGAAATGAATAAAATTCTTGCCCAAGGATGGAGTCTGCCCTACTTAGCACAAGCCAAACTCAAAATTGAAGACAAATCCACAGGAAAAGTTCATTCGAGCGTAAAGATGGCCAAAATCTTGGCTAAGTGTTGAATGGTCAACATGAAGGCGTTACATAATGAAATTGAATAGCCAAAATTTGGCAAAGTATGGGAAATACTTCACAGAGAAAGTTCCAATTTCTTCCATTATGGTGAAGGCACAAGAGAGTTCTTCTCCAAATTCAAGGCACTTGAAGGAATTTCAAAGCAATTAGGAAGGAAAAGTTCAATAACTGCTCCAAGGGGAGACTTCCAGACTTCAAATGCAAGTGAGAAGAAGAAATCAACATCTCAAAGGAAATCCAAGATCAAGGCCAAGAAGAAACAAGCACAAAGGACAAAGTCGTTGGCGAAGAAAGATATTCTAAGGCAAGTGCATGAAAAAGAAAAGAACAAGGAGACCAAGGAGGACATCCAGCACGCTGAGGTGGCGCCTCGTCATCTTCGAAACCAATCAAATTGTTCCAAGTCAACATGTCTAGGTTCAATGAACCTAACTTATCCACGGAATTGGTTTATATTTAGCAAGAAGGACAAGTGTCCCAAAATGTAATTTTCTTATTGGTCGAGAGGTAGTTAATTATGACAAGCCCTAACTAGGGTTTTATTTTGTAATCTCGGTCATTGATTCAAAATCAATCTTGGCCATTGAATTGTAATTGGGGAGCCTATAAATTGAGCTCGCCCCTCATTTGTAAAGTGTGAAGTGAGTAATATGAAATTGTTGCATTAGACCATTTCCGTTAATAAAAGCTCTTATGCATGATTTGCTTAGAATCACTTTTATTTTCAAGTGGTGTGCAAGGTTACATATCTCCTTCAACACTTAGATTAGAATTAGAGTAGAATTTTATTTGAATGTTTGTTAAATGAATGATAGATCTAATAGTGGTGATTGGTGAAATCTAGCTCATACTTTCTTTGGATAGATGATTTGTATCCAATGCGTAAAGTTAGCCTGAGCTCTTAAATTGTGGATGCTTAACTTCAGTCTTATTTTGGACATGAAAATCATAATCACACCCCTAGAAGAGTGCACCCACTTTGGGTAGTTGTCCCAAGGAGGCGAAACAAAGTGTGGTTCCTTGTTTCACCCAATCATTGCTGTCTCTTGAATTCTTAGGATTAAATTAGCACTTCTAAACCCTTATCTTCTTTTACATTTTTTTTGGAAATCCTAAAATTGAGAAATACCCAATGAAAAGAGCCTCAATGTCAAAACCGTCTAAGTCCTCAACTTGCAAATAAATTTTAATGTAAGTCCCCTTGTGATTACCAGCAAATCACAACGCCCACTGATCTTATCCACACGTCAAGACCTGACAAAAGAAACCTTGGAATCGCCATATGATCTTCTCGCAATCTTAGCATACGCGGTGATTTTTCAAGAGAGGATAGAGTGTCTTTGAGCATTTTATTCTGTGTTTGGTGGGTATTAAAACGCACACCAACAGGTACTTCGAAAGTTGAAATAGTTCATGGGCAAGAATGGATTTCTATAATCCATTCTATACTTTGTAACTCATTCCCTAGCATAAAATAATTCATGTTGCCTCTGTTATAGTTGTAATATCCCATATTGTTGACCCTTTTTGACTTGTTATTCTTTTGCCTGTCCGTTTTGTAATTTGAATGTGGATTGGTGTATACTGATTTAATATTATGCTTATAAGATAATTATTATTGTTTCAATAAGTTTTTTAAGTGTATGGGTGTATTATTTAATTATTTGACATCAAATTGAATGAATTGAATGGATTGTTGGATTATTATTGTCTAACAATTGCTATTGAGGTATGTCAAGTTTGTGATGTTTCAAGAATAGATAATGAGGAAAGATGGAACTAGCTTTGGTTCTGAAGTATATAAACACATAATCCTAGGTTGTGAAGCAATAGTTTTATCTAATTGATTAAATAAGATAATTAGAATGAATATTAATTCTATTATTTGTTCATTCATTTGCAATAAATTATAATAGTCAAATACTGTTGACATGAAAATTGTAGGGATTTATATATTCGAAGTGTATGCAACTTTAATTTATGAATAAATAAAATTAATTAATTAGAGAAAGCATATTCTTTTGTTTTTGAAAAGTTAAACAGCATTTACGGGGCGTTGTACCCCTCACAACGAGCCACTAGGGCCAAAAAAGGACAAGACTTAAACAGAAAACATTAACAGAAAAAAAAACAAGAGACAGCACACAAACAACTGAAAAACAGTCGACAGACCAGCAACAGGAGCAGCTAACTGGCATCATCCCAGTTCTTAATCAAGAGGTCGACCGCCTCATCGCCCACCCACTCTTTGTTTTCCTGGCTATTATTCCCCTCCAATTCCTCTTTTATGACATTTGACAGCGCACTAGTAACAAAGTGGCTCAGTTTCATTGTGAAGCGGGTCAAGCCCCTAAATCTTTTGTCTAGAGTGTTTAATCTCTTTGCCACCATGTCCGAATCTTCCCCAACATCCCTAGTCTCTTGAATCCCACCAGGCTCATTCACCAGCGGAGAGTGCGAATCAAAGCCATGGCCAAGAATCTTGTTGTCCATCGGAGTAGGCAGGGGCCTCTCCCCCATGTCTTCAATCTCATCATCAGACTCTTCCTCCTTGTAGCCCTTGCTGTCTAACTGCTCCACCTCCGAGTCCTCAATAATTAATCTTTTTTTGCTGTTCTTGGCCAACCTCCCCGATCTCCTCCTAACACTTTCCCCACCAGTCAGCTCCATGATCCCCACAACCGTATCCCCTCTGGAATCTTTCCCAACCGCATTCTTGCGCTTGCCATCCTTAACAGTCGCAGCCTGCATGCATTTCTCCATACCTTTTTTCAGCTTAGTGACATTATCAGTCGTGCCAGCCTGAGTGGCCTTTAGCTCACAGAGCCCTTCCGTCGCACTGGCATGAGCCATACCTAACCCACCCTTAAGCTTTTTGGTGGCCAAATTGGTTTTGACACTCCCCACATTGTCAGTAAAAGGCTTCCGAGGAGGGCTCTTGGACTCGGCCGGGGAGATATGAATCGAAGAGAAGGGTTCAATGTTCTCAACACGGACAGTGATGGCTTTAGGCGAGTAGAGAGCAAGATGGAAGTGGTACAGGCGAAGGATAAGCCCCTGATGGAGCGGGAGAGGCGGAAGATCACAGGGATTTCGACAGGCCGCAGCATTACATTTGTCCACCGAGCTTTCCAGGTCCATAAGAAGGAAAAACAGAAAGCTAAGCAGCATTTTTCTAACCGGAGTCTCCTCACCTCTGAAGAACGCCTTAAGGCTCTCGTGGTCTGGCTTTTTGGTGTGTTTAGGATATTTTTTCCCCTCGCAACTCAAACCCATAGCCTGAGCAATGACATCCTCGCTAACTTCAAACGAAATCCCCCCAACGGAAACCCTTTTGTCTTTCTAAGAACTAGCAAATTGTCTCGAAAGAATAGGATCATGGCCGACCAGTCGTTCCATAAGCGGGGCAATTCCTCCGTCCATGCAAATGTGCTAGACCAGAGGGTTGTTACGGAATTCATCATGACTATCCGGCTCCGTCCGAACGCGATCTTCACCCATTCTGTCAGACTGCTCAGGAAAATCACAGAAATGCAAGAAACACCAAAGACAATCGTTGCGAACAAATATCACAAAAGGATGTTTAATGCAGGGCTTACGGCGATTAATCCCCTCATACCATTTACACGCGTGGAGGGGAAATATGCTACAGTGAGAAAAGACACAACAATTAATGATTTTTTGATAACAGTGGAGGAGGCAGAAGTTGGCGGATAAGTAGGAAAGGCACGACATCCCATGCAGGTAGACCAGTAAGCTAAAATTAGTAACCCACCATAAAAAGCTGAAGGAACCTCCAGCTAAATTAGCCGGCTCGAAGCCTCTAGAATACAACCAGTTCTCATCATAGATGGTCCCATCATTATTAACACACTCACTTCTCCAAATGTAATTAGGAGATAAAACAAGTAACCCCATTTCCCAAAACGTGACACACACAGTACCATCATACACCCGAGAAGAAAACACGGCCTTCCAAATAACCCGCATCATGTCACCAAATCTAAGCTTGATCACATCAATTAAGTTCCCTTCCTACCATCTCATCATTATTTTATAAGCCATACCCATTCTCCAATCCCAAAGAATCAACTCGTGGATGCTCTTTCCCCTACTCCACACCCGCTCATCTTTACCCGTAGCACTCCACCTATCCTCCATACCAATATTGGCATTTATCCACCAACACACCCAAATTAACCAATGGGCCCCCCAGTCAACTCTTGTCATCCAAAAGTTGCAAGTCATTATTAACCATGGAAGCCCTTTCCCGCTCTATCAAAGCTTGAATGTTTGGCGGCAGTCTTTCCTTTTTCCTCCAACATCTAGCCGAATCCCAACCCAAGCCAAGATTCGTCAACGCATCCCCCACACTATTTCCTTCTCTGTAAATATGAGTCACTTTTTTGTCTCTTAATTTGGACATAAGGAATCTAGCATCCATCAAAATGTCCTTGGTGTTCCAGCCTATGAATCTATCTTTTTCCACCGCATCCGTCACCACCTTGGAATCTCCCTCAATATGGAGATTAACAATCCCTAGAGAAACAGCAATTTTGAGTCCCATGAACAGCGCACGAGCCTTAGCAACAAGAGTCAACTGAACCCCGATGCCACCAGCAAACCCTGCCACCATATTTCCCATAGAATCTCTTATAATCCCACCTATACTTGCCCTTCCTAGGTTCCCTTTAGTAGCTCCATCAAAATTAATTTTAAACCATCCACAATCCGAGGGCTCCCATTTGGTATTTCTCCTAGCTAAAAGTTTCCCATTATCGAAGGCATTAGCATTTAAATCCTAGTGCCATTCCTTAGCCATTTTTATTTCAAAGTCCCTCAGCCCAAACTCCGGAAGTTTTCCATCAAAGAGGAAGATATTCTCCTCTATGAGCCGCACACCAATCCCAAACACCTCCTTGGGGCTCCGCTCAATATTCCTGAAGACCCGATTATTCCTCTCCTTCCATAAACACCAACCTATGATAGGGGGGGTCTGCCTCCAAATTTCACTAACCAGAGGATGTAAAAAAGGCCCATTCCAACCCATAATAAACGATAAGAGGTCCTTGCTCATAACCCACTGAACCTCAAGTTTCTCAATAGCCATCCCCCAAACTTCAGCAACATACGGGCAATGCAGCAAAAGGTGATTGACAGTTTCTTCCCCCTCTTTGCAGAGAAAACATCAATTGGGAAAGCACAATCCCTGGATTCTCAAATTATCTTGGGTCAGAATCCTATTGTGACAGGCCGTTCACCAAAAAAAAATTATTTTAGGGATCATGCGCCGATTCCAAACCCTCCTCCAGTGTTCCTCCATAGAACTATCATTATTCAGCAGTCTATAAGCGGATCTAATAGAGAGATCCCCCTGTTTATCTAAAGCTCAAAAGAATTCATCCTCTCTGTCATAGGAAGGAAATCTAAAACTGAAGAGTAACACCTAAATAGATCTAGCAAGACGACTAAGGTCCAGCGAGTGGGGGTAGCATAGGGATAGCTCTCTCCAAATCCTAGCACCAGAAGGGCCAGACACATAGTCACTAATATAAATCCCAAAAAATCTCTGAGCATCAATCATCACCCCCCGAAAATCGGAGCAAGCCAAAGGGAAATCTAAGAGCCAAGCATCATTCCAGAATTTAATTTTGATCCCATTCCCCATTTTCCATTTTATCCCTTTTTTTAGCAGGCCTTGAATGCTGCAAATACTTCAGATAACGGAACCAAGAGGGTGGAGTTCCAAAAGACAATCAATCAAAGGCCTGTTTTGAAGGTACTTAGCAATCAGGATTTTGCACCAGTCTTTGGAGTTCCTTAATTGATCCAACCCAACCTTGGCTATCAGTGCCCTGTTAGAGGGAGCAATCTTCCTTATTCCAAGCCCCCCATAAATTTTAGCCCGACAAACCTTTTCCCATTTAACAAGAGGAATCTTCTTTTTCTCTTCAGCACCGGCCCAAAGAAAATTCCTTTGAATTCTTTCTAACTTTTCCACTATATACTTAGGCATCCTAAAGATAGCCAAAAAGTAAGTGGGGATACCTTGTATGGCCGCAGTAAGGAGTTGTAATTTGCCAGCATGACTAAGTAAGGATCCCTTCCACCCAACCAACTTCCTTTGAATCCTCTCCAGAATAGAGTTCCAAAACTCTGGTTGAACCTCCTTGACCGTAAGTGGAAGCCCCAGATAAACCGATGGGAGAGAATCACTGACACATCCGAGAATCGCAGTCACCCTGTTTTCCAAAATAGGAGAGCAATTAAAGAAGTAAATCTTACTCTTGTTGTAGTTGATGCACTGCCCGGAGCAGGAGGTATAGCTGTTAAGACAAGCTTTCCATTTCCTAGCTTCCACAACAGAGGCCTTCCCAAATAGAAAAGTATCATCCACAAATTGCTGCACAACAATCAGACATAGGGAGGTAGCCGCTCTAACACCAGATATGGAGCCCTCTGACAGCAGACTAGTAAAATTCCTACTAAGCACATCGGTAACCATAATAAAGAGGTAGGGGGAGAGAGGGTCTCCCTGCCTTAGCCCCCTACCAGCAGAGAAGAAACCGCAGGGTGATCCATTCACTAAGACCGACAACTTAACAGTTCTAACACACTCCATAATGAGCTCAATAACCAAACTCTTAAAGCCAAACTTAGCTAGGACCTTAGGAATGAATCCCCACAGAACCTTGTCATAGGCTTTGGATATATCAAGTTTAAGCGCCATTCCCGCATTATTACATCTATCCATTGAGTGGAATAGTTCATGGGTAGTCAAAGCAGCATCAAGAATATGTCGTCCCGGGACAAACCCCTTTTGAGTGTGGCTAATAATTTTATCAAGTATAGATTTGAGACGGTTAACAAGAATCTTAAAAATGATCTTATAGATAGTGTTACATAGACTAATAGGCCGGAAATCAGACATTGAAAGTGGCTCGCTAATCTTAGGTATAAGGGCAATGAAGTTGTGATTCATTTGTTTAAGAATCTTACCAGATTGAAAGAAGTCCCTAGCCACAAGCACAAGGTCCCAGCCCACAGTATCCCAAAATATTTGAAAGAACGCAGGAGGAAACCCATCAGGACTAGGAGCTTTGAATGCCCCCATGCTAAAAGTAGCCAACCGAACCTCTTCCATGGAAACACTCCTAAGAATGCCCAAGTTATCCTCCAGAGAGATGGACGCAGGGAGATGTCAGAGAATCAAACAATCTAGTGTCGAGTTGGGCACCCCTGTAGGGGCTGAGAGAGCCTCCTTGAAATAATTAACCACACAGGACTTAATAAGAGCTTGATCAGAAATCACCTCCCCAGAGTTACTTATCAGTTTAGAAATTTGGTTCCTTTTCCGATGTTTGACAGCAGAAACATGAAAAAAAGACGTGTTCCTATCTCCTTCCTTCAACCATTGGATCCTCGATTTTTGCTTCCAGAATACTTCATTTTTTAGAACTTTTTCCCATTCCATTCTGACATCCTTTTCCTGATTATTAATCCGTTGACTGGCATCTCCCTCATCCATATTCTTCTGCAAGATCCTTAACCTCCCCTCAAGCTGTTTTTTCCTTTGAAAAACATCTCCAAACACATTCCTGTTCCAACCTTTAACCATCAATTTAATATGTTTGAGTTTATAACATAGCCTGAATATAGGGGACCCTTGGACAAGAATATTCCACCATTCAGCAATTTTCTTTTTGAAATCGGGATGAGAGTTCCACATTATTTCAAAACAAAAGGGATAGGGCCCGCTAGAAGGACGAATATTAGTGGTCAGCAGGAGAGGGTTATGGTCAGAAACCGTCCTAGGAAGAGCGACTAGGTTGGCTCCTGAGGTATTGGCCAATGGGAAGAACAGAGGAAACAGTCAAGCCTAACCTAAATCAGATCAGCACCAGCCCTTCTATTAGACCAGGTAAAACGCTGGCCCCGAAGATCAATATCAATTAACCCCGAAGAACACATGAAGTTTGCCAGGTCAGTCATGCTGTCAATGTAATCCAAGAGGCACCCACTTTTCTCAGATGGTAACAAGGGAGAGTTGAAATCTCCAGCAACAAGCCACCGACCTCCCTTATTCATATTAATTTTAGACACCATATTTCTCCAAAGGATATTCCTTGAGTTCCTCTGGTTGGGAGCATAAATATTAATTATAGACCAAACTTCTCCACTTACAAAGAGCGAAACCCCAATGCTATTTTTATAATGGAATAATTCCTGACCCTGTAAACAAGAAGGATTCCAAAGCACAGCCAACCCCCCCGAAGCTCCCTCAGCATCACTGTGAATAAAAGAGGCATTAGGCCAAATAATGCTAACAACTTTTTCAAAATTAATCATCAGCATCTTAGTTTCTTGCAGGAGACAAACATCAATCTTATGCTCCACTATATAGTTCTTCAGGGCACGCTATTTGTGCGAACTATTAAGTCCCCAAATATTCCAAGACATAATCCTCATTTCTGACTTTTTTTTTAGGACACCTCTAATGTCCTCTGCTTCCCTAGGGCAATCTCGTTTGTCGTTTCACGCGTTCTGGTGGATCTCTACGAGGGTCTCCCCGGCTTGGAATCCCCTCCCACATCTGCCTTCTTCTTCCTACCCTTCTTCTTAGGCGTGGTCCACATCCCTCCCTCTTCAACTTTCTCCAACTTTAAACTTTCCAAGTTTTCAGTAGATTCTTCAGCCAAGCCGGAACACTCTTCCTCCCAAATTTCACCCTCTTCAACCGAATCCCCACAGGTCCCCAGAGTAAAAGACAGCGGATCAACAACCGAAGAACCAAGGCCAAAGCCCTCATCAGAAGCCCCCATAGGCAAAGCAACGACAGCCGAGGATCCAGGATCCTGAGGCAATGAGACCTCCCGAGATAAGGTTCCCAAAACCGAAGAGCCACTAGGGTTCGAGACAGGGTGAGGAACACCAAGTGAAAGTGAACGCGGAGAAAGCACAGGAGACCGAACCAAATCTGGGGGGGCAATCTCCGAAACACCCGTAGGCCTCGAGGCATCCTCAGCCGAAATCTTGAGATCAGACACATCCATAACCTCCCTACTGACTGACGATTTACAGTCAGTGATAAAGTGCCCAACTTTGGCACACCTTTGACAAAAAACCACTGCGTTTTCGTAACAAACAGGTTGGACCCAGTTTCCCAACTTGGAGCAAAGGTTGATAGAGTTAGAAAGAACTTTATCTACGCAAATATTGACCTTGATCAAAAATCGTGAAAATGTGACCGACTCAGGGGGGGCCGAAAACGAGGAGGTCAGATTCCCACTAGTCAAAACATTCTTCCAAACGGCAGCCGAAGGAAGCTCAACCGCCGGCACAAAAGAGACGCCCCCGGAGCCGCCACATCTCACAAAATCCCCGTAGGAGAAAGCACAGATCCCATAGAGGGGGTACCCACCAGACACGTCCCCAAAGGAGGAGAGCACGGGTCGGGGGGGGCAGGAGGGGACCCTTGGGTACCCCCACGACAGAGTCCACCATGCAAGCAGAAATTCAAATCTTCAAACGAGCGGGAATGGGAGCCGGGAGAGGGAGTAGGAATTTTGGAATAAGCATATTCTTTTGTTATTAAAATAAAACCAAAATATAAATTGAAATTAACTAGAGGATATTATTAGAAATAGAATTAGATATTAATTATTATTTAAATACTGTATTCTTTTTATTTGGAGATTGTGCATAAATTGAAATTCTATTACTTAACTAGATATTCTTGGATAATATAATAAAGTTCATAGATTTTCTATAAATAGAGTTTCTTAGTGAAGAAGAAAGTGGATGAGCTTTAAGATTGAACTCTCATAAGAACATAGAGAACATTTCACACACAAACACAGGTTTTCAACAAGCAACTTTGAAGAGAATTAGAAAAGATTTGTTTATGAACTTTGAAGGGCTTTTCTAGAGAGAGACCAAGGGTTTAGCTTGAAACTCAACAAGAATTTCAATTAAGCATTAAAGGTTGGATCCTGTTCGTGGAATAATCATAGGAATCATATTTCAATTGGATTGAAGTATACTTTCACTAGACTCCCTAGTTTCTCAATTCAATAGATTTTCAAGATGAAACCATGCAATTTTGGAGACTTTTCGACTGGATTCAGGAGTTTCAGTTGAACCAAAGAATTTCAACAGGATTTTGGATGGGAATCAGAGCATTTTGGATGGAGTTTTTAGCTGAATCAGAGCATTCGATGATTTTCCTGTGCTTGTGCTAGAGCATTTTTTTTCTACAATTTTTAATGATTTTCTAAGAAAATCACAAGCAAAGCTTTTTCCCCAATTCCTTTGCCTTGTAATCATCAAAATATCACAATTAGAACATATGAATCACAAGTAACTGCAGCTGGGACAAATCCCTCATGATTTAAGGTGATTTTTCAGAATTTGGGTAATTTATTCAGCATTTCAATCTTTTTTTCTGATCCCTTTCTCAATTTGACAAGTTTTCAGGCTGAAACTAAGTGCTATTCGAGCATTTTCGATTGGATTTAATCTGAACCAGAACATTTTGACATGATTTTGAGCTGAACCAGAACATTTTGACAGGATTTTGGATGAGAATCAAAGAGTTTTGGACATAATTTTTAGCTGAATCAGAGGCTTCAATGATTTTCAAAGCATTTGTTCTTCGGCTTCAGATTTTTTTATCAACGTTTCCCTTTTTTTTATTTATTAAAAAAGTCCTTTTTTGTGAAAAATAAGTCCTAACCCAGAATCCTGAATGCTGATCTTTTTGGTAACGGTTAGAGTTTTATTTTAACCAGAAAAACCCTAACCATAGCCCTATATGTTGAAATTATTTCAGAATTTTTGGTTACAGTTAGAGCTTTTTCTTACCAAAACCACCATAAACATAACACAAACTTCTTTCTTTTCAGCATTTTGGTTATACATAGGGCTTTCTTTAAAATTAATAAAGCCCCAATCCTAACTAGCGTTTAGCATTAGGGCAAGGTTCTTTTCGTTATTGAAAAAGACACAGCCATAACTAAACACTGGAATTTTTTCAATATTTTTAGTGCAGATTTGGTTGGCAATTTGGCAATATGAGGTAGCGCTTAGGAAGATCAGCTGATTGACCTTAACAAAATTGATCCCAATTCTTAATGGATCACATATGATGATGAGGAAGATGATTTTAATCTCTCGGCTGATAGTGATTATGATTCCATGAATATTGATAAAATTACGAGAGGATCTACCCTAGGCGCTTCATCATCAGGACCTGCAAGACTCTAATCTAGCATACTTCGCAGCAGCAAGACCCATTTGCTCCCCCATTTTTTGTTATTTTGTACTTCAAAGTCAAGCTATATATTTGCAATATGTTACTATATATAGTAATGAACTATTATACTGTATTACTATGCATTGTGTAATGTAATCAGCAATCTAAAAATTAATTTTAAAAAGTACATATTTCAAATTCATGGTGTAAAATCTCATTTCTCTTCACTCTCTTAATCTCTATGTAATTAGTAATTACATTGCCTTTAAATTAAAAAATTGTAATTTTTTTTTTCTACATTTCTGGTTTCCAGATTTTTTGTCAAAATCTTTCTTTCAATTTGTTGAGTTATAGTCAATAAAGAGCTTTGCTACTATGCTTGACACTCTAGGTTTTTGATTTGAAACCCTAGGAGAAGAAAATGGACCTAACCAAAATTCAAATACAAATTTAAATGTTATACTATGTTTATAAATGATTTAATTGTTGTTTTGATGCATGTCGTATGTTCAATTGAATTTCTTTGAATATCATAGTGTTAATCAAGTTTTGATTAAATTGAAGGGTTAGGTTTTGGAAAAGTGATTGTTTGATTACAGAATAATGTTCTTTTGACTGAATAGAAAGTTTCCATGTATTTGCTTTCTAGAATTTCAGTGTCATTTGCATTCTACATGTCTTGGGAAACTTGTATTGTTTATTCATGTTTCTGTGCTTTCTATAACTGATTTTTGGGTTGATCAAGGGCCTAAGGGAATGCTGATGAGCAGATATGGGCAATTATATGTGAGAATAAGCATATGTGGGATTCCTACACCCATCTATGATGTAGGTGACCACCACCGTGTAAGGTCTTTTGTCCAAGAGAAGTCCCACTACGCTCAATGAGGGTCTTCTACACTATCACCTGCACTAAATAAGGTCTACCATGCCCATGCCTAGTATAGGTAACCGATCAAAGGATTTTTCCAGAGTTTTTGTTGGCAGTTTTGTTTCTTTCGATGTCTGATTTTCAGTTTTGTACATAAATTTGTCATAAAACAGCATATGCATCCCTTAAAGGAAATAAGTATCTGAAAACATAGGATGAGAATATAGATGGCTATCTAACTTCCTATCAAGATGGATTCTGATATGATTACTTGTTTAATAGTAACTATTGGTCTTGTGTATACTAGGTATGAGTGTGTAAACATTAGGTGGACCTCAATCTTTGTGCTACAACTATACCTAAGTACAAGTGTGTCATCTTGTGAAACCTAGAAGGTCATGTTCCCCATACAGACTGAGTTTTGAGATTGTTCGTCTCTAGATACACTGCATCACATGAGGATTTAATGGATAGAGTATAAGGGGAAAATATACTTAATATGGAATATATTCCAATGATCTACCAATAGATAGAGTGCTCTATGTGTGGTAAATTGATACCTTGCATTACTGTACTATCTCATAATGATGAGTATCTTGATGTTAGTCAGGGTGCATCCTTGTGTCTTACAGAACACCTAATTTGGTATTGACTATTAGTAAGTGTCACAAAGGAAATGAGCTCTAGGAGGTGCCTATGGTAGTGGACTATGGTTTTTAATCCAAGATATTTCAAAAACGTGTCTTATCTTGCATTATATTTTTCTATATTTGTGTATCTTGTCTTCATGTTGTCATGTCTTATTGTCTTGTATTTATTGACAGTACATCATGTTTGTTCTTGATTGGTGTGTATTCTTTTTTTATCTTTGCTGTGTATTTTGTATATCTTGTATACTTGTTTGAATGTATTCTTGTGTTGATGTTTGCTATGTGTGAGCTGATCTAAATGGATAGTAAAAGGTTTTGTGCTATGGTGATTAAGAATACATTCAGTATGGGATACATGATATTCTTTCTACCTTGAGGTCGGCGGGATAATTAAGATGTATAACATTGAAAATGGATGCTTTCATAGTATGGTGTGTGCAGTGTTCATTTGGTAGGTGATATATAGTCTTGTGATGTATAGAGTTAACTATCTTTGTTTGATTGCATCTTGCATGTTCGTTTATGTATTCTTAGTAAGTGTGGAATAGTAATGTGAAGATCTAGATGTTTGTTTATGATATATTGAATAGTGTTGAGCAGTGTTGTAATTGTTTGGTAAATTAGTTGATGTTTATGAATATACAAGTTGGAAATTGAATGAACCTAAGAAAATATTGTTATCTATCACTTCATGGACTATGGGTCGTTTGTTTATCCACTTCAAGCCAAGTTGATGGTTGGGGAGGATAGGATTCCTTGGACATATGGGTTCACATCACCTTCCTCATATGCAGCCAGAGCATTGGATGGAGTTGGAGTTCTTGGGCATTGCTATAGTAGAAATTTGGATACTGTACATTGGATTTTTATCTTTAGAACAATATTGTATATGTGGGTTACTCGGGCATGTTGCTTATTTGGGTTGTATATTATTTAATAGATGTATTATTGGATCTAGTGTTACTAAGATCTTATTGTACTTACTGACATTGTTATCTCTTTGTAAATGATCTATGGATCTAATCATTGTAGTGGACTTGTAATGGAAGTTTATCAGAATATAACTCGGATGTGTTTATGGTACTTGATATTGTTTACATGAGTTACTTAATCTTGTTGAAGTATGAAAAATTTTGTGGTTCACATTTTGGGGGTTGTTATCCTTCTTCTTTTCTGGGTCCCTGGCTCTTTTGATTGGTATTAGAGCCAAAGGAGGAAGATGGAAGGAGATTAGAAATTTTTTGACCAAGTTAGCAATGACATCTAACTTTTGTGTTGTTCCCATATTGACTTTAAGGGTTTCATGACAATTTCAGCTAAGTTTTTTTAATCTTGTGTTGTTAGAGGAGATTTTAAGGATTCTGTTACAAATTCAACCATCAAACTGAATCGATATGTTTCTAAGTGGAACCTTAAGGTATCATGACAAAGTTAGCATTGGAATTCAATTTTGTCATTATTGCGAGTATTTGAAGATTCTTTAAAAAATTTGCCCAGAAATTAAAATTCTGCTTTGTTATTGGGATATTAGGTTTTTTTGTGATAAATTTAGTTTTTAGCTTTGCATAGAAGAGGGCTAGATCTCACCTTTGACTCGCACCCTACTAGCTATATCCTCTGAACAGATGCTGCTATGAAAGTAGATACATGGCAACCATTTCTCGTTCCTACCTATCAAATACAATTTGCAGGAGGTTTGTTTGATGTAGAGACTGGAATTCACAGGGGAAAGTCGGTCCGCTGTTTTTCTCTAATCATTTTGAGGAGCTTTGTAAGGTCACTATGGATCAGCAGCAGATTTTTATTTTTTTTGACACCACTCTGTGTAATCGCACTACTGAATGTGTTGGTTTTAGCTTCTGAACCTCTATTTTATGAATCTTATTTGTTGTATCAAATATTCAAGAATTATCTTCTTTTCAGCCAAAACCTATGTTACTGGATCTGCCTGCAGATCGGCCGGATCCAAGTTCGGTTTGAACCAGATCTGTTATCCAGTCCAATCCACTTGTGGATACGGTCAGGATCCAAGAGAGTGTGGTTGGGTTCATCCAAGACAAACCCGGGCAAGATCCAAGGGAACCCAGGTGAATCTAGGGTGAACCTGTCCAGTTTTCTGCCCCTTTTTTGCTTTTTATTTTCTTCCACCTTTGATGTTGCATTTTAAAAAATTATGAATATGGTGTGCACGATGAAGGTTTATGTTGTTTTGAAGATCTTAATTTGCTGCCCTGAGACCCCCGCAAGGGGCATTGCCCCTTGACCCCGTTGGGGGCACTGCCCCTAGACCCCTAGACCCCCATGAAGTTGTGGGATATGGAGCCAAAGCAAACAGACTTGGATGCTTCCACTTTTCAACATGCTACACTTGAGTTCGAAAGGTGAGCACGCTTTTAGTGTGAGTGGCAGTGGCACTACTTGTGGTTCTTCAAACGCTCCTAATGTAAAGAAGCAAATGATAAAAAATTGATTGATTTACAAGAAGCCAATGCTTCAATAAATAATTTACAAGGTTCAATGTTTCTAATATGAAACAATCGAACAGAGACAAAAAAAAAACTTTCTAATATATACACTACGTTACACTATTGACCATTAAAGAAATAATTTTAATTATTCTAATACCCTCCCTTAATGGTCAATCTGTCAACTACACCAAGCTGCCCCCTGAATTTGACAAACTTATCTCGATTGAGGGACTTGGTGAGAATATCTGTTGTCTGCTCCTCTATCAAAACATATAGCAACTAAACTGATCCATCTTCAACAAGCTTTCTAATGAAGTGGCAATGAGTTTCCACATGCTTGGTTTTTTCATGGAAGACTGGATTTTTGGCAAGTTTGAGAACTCCCTGATTATCACAAAACAAAGGAGTCGGACCTGCTTGAGATATTTGCATATCTACAAGAATCCAGCGAAGCCAAACTACCTCACAAGCTGCCTTAACTGCTCCTCGATACTCTACTTCTATCGAGGAAAGAACCACTGCCTACTGCTTTTTATTAGTCCAGGTGACTGCACCAGATCCCAAACTGAAAACATACCTAGATGTTGATTTTTTGTCATCAACCGAACCTGCCCAATCTAAGTCTATGTAACCACTAAGTCTAGGATCGTGACTCCTAGTGTAAAGAAGTCCATAGTCAAAAGTGCCCTTCACATAACGCAACACACGCTTTGTTGCTACGCAATGATCAGCCTCAGGGGCTGTTATGAAGCGTGAAATGTAGCTCACTGCAAAACTGAGGTCAGGTCTTGTGGCAATGAGATAGATGAGGTTTCCCACTAGTTGCTTGAACAAGGATTCATCTACTACAAGTGAGTCTGATTTAGCTGACAACTTCAGCCCTTTTTCCATAGGGGTGGAGGCAGGTTTGCAATCCTGCATTCAAAACTTATCCAGTAGACTTCGAGCATATTTGGACTAGGAGATGAATATACTGCTCTTTGTCTAGCAAACCTCAACACCTAAACAATAATGCAGAAGTCCTAAATCTGTCATGTCAAATGAGCTGCACAAATCCTATTTGATCTCATCGATCAAACGTGTTGAGTTGTCAATAATGATCAGGTCATCCACATAGACAACAAGAACAAGAATAGCACTACCAGTGTTTTTGACATACAAATTAGAATTAGATGGACTCCTCTGAAAGCCATGATCTATGAAGTACTTGTCAATCTTGATGTACCAAGCTCGAGGAGCCTGTTTCAAGCCATAGAGTGCTTTCACCAATCTGCACACCTTGTGTTCTCTACCGGCAACCTTGAACCCTGGAGGTTGCGTCATGTAGACTTCTTCCTTCAACTCACCCTTGAGGAAAGCACTCTTAACGTCCATCTGATGGACTTTCCAACCAAACTGGGCTGCTAAGGCAAGGACGAGCCGAATGGTACTCATTTTGGTTGTAGGAGCAAAAGTCTCCTCATAGTCAATGCCTCCCTTCTGTGAGAACCCCCTAGCAATGAGACGAGCTTTGTACTTGTCAAGGGTTTCGTCAACTTTATACTTACCTTATACACCCATTTGCAGCTAATGGGCTTCTTCCCTGGAGGAAGATCAAAAATGACCCAAGTGTAAATTTTTTGAAGACTATGATATTCAGCCTCCATAGCCTTTTCCCACTCAAGAATTTCTTTAGCCTCTGAATATGTCTGAGGCTCATAAACACTGTGAATGTTGGCCATGAGAGCAAAATTAATTGTATGTTGTTGTTTGCTCTTGTTTTTGGACGTTCTACCCTCAATGAGCTCATCATCATGAAGATCACCAATAGTCTTAGCCCACCATTTAGGCCGGAGAAAAGACGTGCCAACATCAAATGTAATAGGAGTAGGAACTAGTAGTGGACCTGGAATAGGTTCAGCAAGTGGAAGATCATCATCATCTAGAGGAAAATTAGGTTGAGCATCATCAAAAACAGAATCTGCATCATCCCTCCCATCAGGTGGACCTAATAGAAGACGGACACCCAAATCAAAAGCCTTCAAAGGTTGTTCCTCAGAATGCTACACATATGAGGAAAGGTGAAATGGTCCTCGTTCTTGATCAAAGACAACATCCCGACTGAAGATAAGACAATCAATGTCTACATCAATCAACCGGTAAGCCTTATGGTTGTCACTATACCCTATGAACATAAGCTTTTGACTCTTGGAATCCAACTTGGAGTGTTTGGCATCTGGAATCCATACATATGCTAAAGAGCCAACGATTTTCAGATGACTGATCCTAGGTTTGCGACCAGTCCAAGCTTCCTCAGGAGTCTTTCCCTTAACAACCTGTGTAGGAGACCAATTAAGAAGATAGACAGCAGTATAGACCGCTTCTACCCAATATTTATTAGGAACACTCCTGTGTTGTAACATGGAACAGGCCATCTCAGTGATTGTACGATTGTGCCACTCGACAACATCATTTTGCTAAGTGTAGGGTGTGGTTAACTAGTGTTTGATGTCGTGTGTATCACAGAAGTTGGAGAAAGCAGTAGAACAAAATTCCCCCCCATTATCTAACCTAAGAGTGATTATGTAACAACCAAACTCGTTTTCTACTAAGGCCTTAAACTTCTGAAATACAGTAAACACATCTGATTTTGTCTAAGAAAGTACACCCACATTTTACGATTGAAATCATCAACAAAAAGCAAGAAATACCTACAACCAATAATAGAAGGTGTATTCATTGGCCCACATACATCAGCATGAACCAACTGTAGTACCTTAGAGGCTCGCCATGAGTCACCATCCACGAACGGTGTCTTGTGTTGCTTCCCAGCCTAACAAGCTCCACAAACTCCATGATGTTGAGTCAGGATCTCAGGTAAACCAGCTACAAGTCCCTCCCGAGCTAGCTGAGAGATATAGTGCACATTTAAGTGCCCATACCACCAATGCCAAAGACTAGTGATGGAAGAACTTCTGGCTGCCATGGCTAACTCTAGAGAATCACCTGTATCCACAAGTCTATATAGACCATGATCCTCAATACCAACAGCCACAATGGTGCGAGTCTCCTAATCAACAATAGAACATTTATGTGCGTTGAATACCACATCTAGCTGAGGAGAATGTCGCATAATCTGACTGACAGAGAGAAGATTTAGTTCCATGCCAAGAACGTAGTATACATTGAGGAATATGAGATTCTTCCCACCAGACTAAATCTGAACAGTGCCCTTATCGACAATGGTATACTCTTCACCTCCTCCAAAAATAACTAAGTCACTGAAAGGGGAGAAGTCCGTGAACCAATCACGTCAACGGGTGAAGTGTTGCGAAGCACCTAAATCAATGTTCCAAGCAGAGGACTTCACATGATCTGCAAGTCTTTTAGCCATAAAAGCGTAAAAGGCAAATTCCTTCTGCTCAATGTGCTCGGCAACATTTGCTTTTTGTTGAGACCCTCCCTGCTTCTTTTGTTCAAAAACCAAACACTGACAACAATCCTTCTTCATATGAACATAGTTGTTGCAGTAATTGCACTGAATGTTCTTTTTCTTAGGGCTTCCCGGAGGTTGACTTGAGCCTTTCTATTGTGAAGGCTGACCTTTCCCTTTATTCTTAGCCTAAGTCTTGGCTGCAAAAGCTTGCTATGTAGAGGACGAAGACGCACTACTACCAAACTGTTGTTTACAGTGTTCCTGCTGCAAAAGGATGGTACAAAGCTCTGGAAACTTCAAATCAGCATTAGTCGATGTAATGTTGAGGGTTTCAACAAAGTGCTCATAAGACTTCGGTAGGCTTTTCAAAGTGATGACTACCATGTCTTCTTCCTCCATCTTCTGACCAATCGCCTCCAACTAATCATGGATGCCTTGAATCTTTGTCAGATGTTCCTGTAAGGACATTCTCTCATCCATCATGATGGAGAACAGTTGGTTCTTTAAAAAGAACGCACGGCTCTTGTCGGAGGTCTCATGCAAGGTTTTCAAATGCTCCCAAATCTCAGCAACTGTTTTGTCAGATGGAACCTATGGAAGTTGATCATCAGTAACTAAAAGCTTAATGAGCATCACTGTTTCACGATTTTTCTCATCAAACTTTTCCTGAGCTTTATCCGCCATTTGGGACGAGTAGCAATGCCTAGAACAATCTGATCAAGGCAGCAATATTCAAAGATAGTCACCATCCGCTGCTTCCAGGTATTATAATTTTTGTCGTTGAATCGTTGACTACCTTCCAACATTATGTTGGTCAAAGATGCCATCTTTCACGCTTTTCAAAGCACGAAAAATAAGATACATAAGAGGCTCAAAAAATTGAATGCATAGAACCCTCGACACAAATTCCAATGTATTGAGGCAATTTCAAGCACAGATTTCAAGACAAATCCGCTTGCACAAATTCCAAAGCACGGATTACGATGCACCCAAAAAAATCTGATGACTACCCATAAATCTTCTCGAAAAACCCAGAAAGAATTTGTGATTAAAAAAAAATTGGCTTGAAAAACAGAGGATTTTTCAAAAACCCTAGCCGCTACACCCAGAATCAAATTCTACTTGTGATTTTTCAAAAAATCGTGTCAAGGAAGAGCAAAAAAGCGGCACCAAAAACTAGTGAAATCACAGGGTTTTTCTTTAGAAAACATGCCCAAAGAAAGCAAAACAAATCGCGACTAGAACACCACTAAAAATCGCGCCAAACTACAGAGGAAAATCCCATCCAGAAAAGACTGAAAATTGCATCTAGATTCTGCCCAAAAAAACAAAATAAATTCCTTTCTTTGCGTGCCTAAAAACTGAAGAAAATCACGTTTCAAAAACCCTCTTTTCGGCAAAAAAACGTTTGGAAAAGTCAATTGAGAAATCACGTAAAAACCCGTTTCTGAGAGGTCGCGTGCTTAGGAAGAGAATATATGTAGCAAAAATCACACGAAGAAAGACACGATTTATAGATAAACGAACTCCAGAAGACACGACAACCACGATTAAAAAAATCACCCAAGCTAAAGGTCGCGTGAAAATTTTGAGGAAAAATCTGACGCCAAAACACAACCATGATTCTTACAGGAGAAGATTACACACAGAAGAAAATCACTCGATCACAAAAAAAATCGATTTTCAATATCTTCTTAAGAAATCAGGAATGGCGCCAGAAACCTTTCCTACTCTGATACCATGTAAAGAAGCAGATGGCAAAAAATTGATTGAAGCCAATGCTTCAATAAATAGTTTACAAGGTTCGATGTTTTCTAATATGAAACAATCAAACAGAGACAGAAAAAAGAAACTTTCTAATATATACATTACATTACACTATTGACCATTAAAGAAATAATTTTAATTATTCTAATACCTATATCATCTAATGTCAATGATGATGATAGTGTTGATGATTTAGTAAATCCTTATGGCGCTAAAAATTAATCGCTGAACTTGATATTATTATTTTAATATTGAACTTGAAGTTTGAACAATGAACATTTTATAATATTCAACATTTATGTTTTAACTAATATTAGAGTTTATGGTGGTTTTGTTTATTATGTTATGCTATATGGTATTCTAAACTTAAATCATGTTTTTAGTCTGCAAATATATATATGATTTTTACATGTTTTTTGTATGAAGGAATCCAAAACAAACCCAGCCCCAATCCATGAACCTGAACTAGGATCCGTACTAGAACCGGTAACATAGGCCAAAAAGTGTGGGCAGACCAAAAAAAAATGTGGTTTGTGGCAGACATTGTTGAACCCTCAAGTGACAGCAAGGAGTACAAGAGGTGTCATACCACCAGACTAACCAAAGAACAGCTATGCAACAATTATTGTTGATGTTAAGATAACTTGACTCCTTTTTCTTTTAGTGCTTCCTTAACCAAGTTACCATCTAGGATTTGCCATATATTTTGATTTATTTTTCACAGGTTTATATGGCCCACTGGGGACAGGAATAATTACTTTCTTTTTGTTTTTGCATATATTGCATATATTCAGTTAAAATTAGATTTTATTTCCTCCAGTCCAAACATAATGGATATGGAAACTTGAAACTGGTTGCAACCGCCACCTTCAAATTAAAAATGAAGACCTGTGACATGTCCCTTGTACTCTCAGAGCTATTGAAGTTATTACAATTGCATCTAGCAGACAAAAACTAAGAGGGGCTCTTTGAGTAGGTTGGAGGACCCACCAAGAGTATGGAGGCTTATTCCAATCTCGATTTGGCAATTCACTTAGAGATTGGGTAAAATGCTTAAGTAGCATTTTTCGTAGGAGTAACTGCCTTTTTTCAGTTTCTGGTTTAGTGTTGCAGTTTTGGTTGGCCAATATGGTAGATGTTGGTGTGTTCATGTTACAGTTGTTGCATTAGATTGAGTTTTAGTTGTAGTTTCTATTTTCAGTATTAGCAGTATAGTGTTCAGTGTAATGTTCATAATGTGGTGTGCTATTTTAGTTTTCAATTTTTTGAGCTTTGATGAGCAGTATTCTAGCAATAGGTAAGTCATCATGTTTCCTGCCTCATGATTGATAGGGGGAAAGGAAGGTCTTCATGATCAGTCTACAACTGGTGTTATCTTAATTTTGTGATAAGCGTAATCCATCAAAGATGTTGGTCATTGTAGTTGGACAATGCCATATCTTGCTCATACTATGGTATTGTCAAAAGTATGCTGAATAATGTACTTCAGCATGATCATGTCAACAAGGCATTGGATGTACAGGATTGACAAGGGTTGCTCACAACAGAGTGTGGAGCAAAGAGTCAGACATCAGGAGGATGTGTACAGGTGTCAAAACAAGTTGATCAAAACCAGCAGAAAGAGGACCAAGTTACAAAGTGGCAGAGTTGGTGGTTGACCAAATTGTCAGATGCTCCGATTTATGTTAAGTGTTTATTATTATATTATTATATAGTTGGGTGGATAGAATGTTGGGTAGGTACTTAGGAAGTGGAAAGTGATAGGTATATTTGATCAGCTCATTCACTTGCATGTGTGTTTTGTCCTACTATGGCACAATCTATGTAGTGTGCTATCTTCAGTTAACTAATGCAAACTGTGATCACCCGAAGACATACTTACATATTAAGGAACTCTAATGGATCTTTGTTAATCATTTTTAAAGTTATCTTCAAGTGTTACTCACTTTGGAGCTCTTGCATAACAGTTATATAAATCACCTTTCTCTTCGACCATATCATGATCGCTATGTAAATTGAAGCATTGGCTTGTAACCTTTTTACACTACTTATGGGTCCCAATAGAGAGACCCAAATAGATTTTCTACAAACTAGCCAGCGTCAGAGTAAAAAAAAATGTTAATGTATCCAAAAATTAATGTATTTTCCAAATATCCTGAAAACATTATCAGTGGCACACACTCCTGGTAATTCCTAGAAAAAATGACAAGTTAGCAAAAAAATTAAAACCATACCCTTGTACAGCTCGGTGCAGAAAGGCTGGATTCCCAGGATCTAAAGGCAATCGCCTAAGAGAACTAAGGGCGGCATATTGCAGATTACTTTGGATGGCAGACTGCATTAACAACACAACAAGAATAACAAATAGCATCGTTATAAAATGGCTAAAGCAGAATGGGATGAAACAAAATTGAAAAGAGAATGCAATAGACAGAAGCAGTCAATACAATAGTCTAACAAGAAATTTTGAATATTTAATTAAATAAACAAAACCTAATGATAGAACACACCCACTCAAAGTCTTTAGAACAGGAAATTTATGCATTAGGAACAACATACAAGAAGATGCAATAGGAAGATTGCAAATTTACAACGACATAGAAATTTGGCATATCGATTTCACATTTGCCCCTTAATTGCACAAACATCGATACACAGCTTGTAGCATCCTCACCTTTCTCAAAAGTTAAGGTTGCTGAACAGTGAAGTAATGACACCCTTAGAAGTCAAATAAAATTTTGGATATGAATGATATCAAATAACATAATCTTATGGATATGTGGATTTTATGGGCATATATTCTCTTTGCTGTTACCATCACCATACTGCTCTTTGATGATGACATCTCTTTGTTACCAAACATAGCAGAAGGCATTGAGAATACAAAAATGATGGGTAAAATAAGGGCACGCAGTATAACAAAAATTAGTCATGTCCAACATGTTATCTAAGAATAATAAACATAAGAGGACTATCCTTGCTTAAATTGTATTGCCTAAGTTTAAAATGCATCCACTACTGTAAGCAGCATAAGGGATTATCGTGTACATTTAGTTGCATTAAAGTTAAGCACCAAGTACACAGTCTGATTATGCTGATAGTTTATTCCAATTTAGCTAGTATTTTGAAAAAATGTCATCAAAGGTGCAACCTTTGATGATAACCTTATATATAGATGAATTCATTCCAAGTTGGTAAATCTTCAAGATAGATCAAGCTAATCAATCAATTCTTACCTGTTGTTGTCATCTGCATTCATAGCTGACTATATCCACTGCTATATTCTGTAATATGTTGTTGCTATAATATTGCTTTGTGAAATTTTTAAGTTGTAAGAATGCATTAGGCTAAAAGTATGTTATTATGGCAAACGCAACATAATAGCATGAGGAAAGTTTTCTCATTGTTCGTAAACACCAGCCAAGTGGCATGAAAGTGATTACACACAAAAGCGTAAGTGACTACCCAAGCACAAAATAAATGACATCAAGTAATTGATAAGGTTGTCAAAAAAGAATCACTCAATGAATATCAATATCATTCAAATTCTTGTTTCAAAAACAGAAACAGGCTGTACATTGCTCTTAGAAACTTCCACAAATAGGGGGATTGGAACGTCATCATGTGCAACACCCAAAGTTCCACATGTTGTTGTGAATGCTGAAAAATGTCCATCTAGATTCTGACTACCATCACCTAAGAATCTTGGAAATCCCTTTCTTGATCTATAAGGAAGATCACTTATAGGAGCCAAACGACCAAATATTATTTCCCCAAGGCAAAGGAGGAGAGGGATTGTTGTTTCGATCAGCCATGGCTTGTAGAGATTCTCTGCTGAAAACTGAACTTAAACCAACTGGCTCTGCAGAGGATGGAGTAGAAGCTCGTCTACTTTTATACGGCAGAGAAAAATTGTAATTGTAAGACTTTAAAATTCATAGTAAAAAGAACAAAATTCTGCCTTACACCTTGATCTTGTGTAAATCTTGTTCATCAATTTTCTTCAGTTCCAATCATCCAATGTTGATGGGCTGCTGATTTTCTGTATCTCATGCTATCCAAGGGAGAACCACTCAATCACTAGGTAACAAAAAAATCTAAGTCTTCACTTTACTTATAATTTACAATTATCACTTGCTTACAAACCTTTGAATGTTTTCTTTGCAACTACTTGGTGGAGAGATTGAATCAGAAATTACCCAAATCTCCAAAAATTAGTCTTTTAAATTGTTTCAACTTTGTAGCGCTTTTGGATGTAAGTGCAACTGGGGTTTGTTTGAGGCCATTCACACAAAAAATGTAACAAGTTAACACAAAAGCACCTCAATGACCTGATCTTCTATAATGTCCCCTTTTCCTAGTCAGTGGTCAGGTGCAGCGGTTATTCTACCAACTGGTCCCTGTAGGTTAACAAAGTGTTCAAAAGACCCCTTCGAGGGAGATCTTTGGTTCTTCAGCAGGCCTTTTTGGTGCTTATTTCAATACTCTTCAACACAGTGTCCCAGTTTATTTGTGGTGTACCTTCCGAAGGCCATTCTGGACACTTTGATCCACACTATTTTTAGTAGGTCACTCGGATGTGTTGCTCATACTTACTATTTATAGTAAGTCACTAGTATGGTCAGCTAGCAGAGTTTCTATATTTGGCGTGGTGGCATAATTATATCCTAGAGTTATATTGGTTAATATTGGTTTTATGCATTTAATATTAATAACGTCAAATAATAAAGTTAAATTAAATAATTTAACTTTATGCATTATTAAAATATTTTTAAAAAGGGCTTTATTATAAAAAAGATACAAGTGATTTTAAAGTATACTTTATAATATAAGTTAAAATGTCATTTTAAAAAGGGAGATATAAGTGACTTTTAAAGTATACTTTATAATATTATATTATTAAGTTGTGCACCAAAATTAAAAGAAATGAAAGTTAAATTAAATTAAATGAAAGTCAAATGTAAATTGAGAATTATAAAAGGGCATTGGAAGCTCATTTTATTCATTCATGATTATTATTCTTGTTTTGGAGAAATTTGGTGAAGAGCTTCAGCAAGGGTTTGCTGTGAGTGAAAATCTCAAGCTTTTTGAGGAGGAAATCCCTCAGGAAGAACAGCTCGGTACAGGAGTGAGAGATTTTTCAAGCCAGCTTGCAGACAATTCCATTTCAGGGATTGTGCTTGTGCTTCAAAGAAATTATAGGAAAAACTTCACAGCTAGGGTTTGAAGAATTTATCAGGAGTTTGATAATTTACTGAATATCGGAAAGGCAAGGGTTTGAATAATATGGCAAATCATAAGTATTCTTTTATGTAGAGACAAATTGGTTTTAGAGCTGGAGTTTATTTATATCTCCGGTTTTCTGAATGTGTTCATTGTTGAGCCTTATTGCTGCATCGATTCACTTTGCACAGAGATAATATCAGACCTTTATTGCAGCCATGAGACTCATTCAAGAAGGCGTGGTAATGTTCCAGGTTAGTGTTTGTTGCTGATAATAGATACAGATTATTCTATCTTGTGCGTGAGATATTGGAGGCACATATCTGCTCATTGAACCTGAGCGACTATTACTGCCTGTAAGTGCACATACCTGCAATATTATTCAGATTTACCTAGCTGCGTGAACTTCCAGGTCAGATTTGAATTATCTATTGCTTGTATTTGTTGTCATAACAAATCTGGAAATGCTGGGCGTGTTCATAAATATGTATTGAACACTGAGTATTGCACTGTAGCCTGTATCTTTGCAAAACAGTTTGTAATAGACATCCCATAGTCTGAAGTTGATGTAAAGGCGTAAACTCAGTCATTATTAAAGCAGTATGGCCTTATCAATCTGCAACTTTCTGTAGCAAATTCTGGGCGTTAATGGTGATGTTATGTTTCATTTCTGAGCATAGAAACTTCCTATCAGCAATACATTTATAGCTGAGTCAATTCTGTGTAATCCTGGCAACTTCTATGACCATTTTCTGTTGTACTGTGTTATGAGAATTCTAGATAACATAATCAGAAAAGTGTTTGCTAATTTCTTGCATCAATACCATACTCAATCATATGTAAGAGATGTGTAATGTTATGGTTGATTATCAAATCTGTATAAGCATTTCTTTTGAATTCATTATCATTAATGCAACGTCAATATTCTTAGTATGATGAAATAGGACATCAAACATACAGAAAATATCAGGCAAAATCAGAAAATTAAATATCCTATCAGGGGTGGGATATTACATCTTCATGCAATACAACCTTCATCTTTGCAAAAAAAAGCTAGAGCACACAACTACTCAACTGTCGATTGACTTGGATGAGATTGATCTATATAGCTACTGGACTATGCAAGATGAGGACATCCCTTGTTTACAAAACATATAAGTGCTGATTTTCAAAGGGAAGCAAAGAAGGATCCAGCAAAAGCAGCAACTATTGGATTAGATGGCATCAAAGTAAATGATGATGTAAGGTAAATGATGATGTTGAGCTGAAGGATTCATTTCCTTCTAGTTCAAGGGTGGAGCCACAACCTTCTTGCACAAGGGTCAAGCATAGCCAACTACAAGGAGCTGAACCCAAACTGTCACTAGGATGTATATAGTGAAGAGGAAATCGTAAATTGTTGTAACTTGCTTGGATATGTAATTTTTGATGATGATTTTCAATCATCACAATAAATATCATATTTATCAATTGTTGTATTCGTAGTTTACATAATCACCAAGTAATCTCCGAGTGCCCGATTAATCGCCAGTTTTTTATGAAAACGAGTATTTTCTACCTTTACTCGTCAGGTTAATCGAGCCACGTTTTTTCTGCATTTTCGATGAAATTTCAATGTTTTTTCGCCCTTCATTGCTGCTTTCCCCGCCACTATTGGTTTCCACTCCTCCAAACTCTTCCTCGCTGGTATTGATCTTTCACTTATCCAATTTGGCGAGCTACAAGCTGAAAGTAAGGTTTCAACAACAGTTTTAGAGTATGTTTATTAAAATGAAAATTACAGCCAAGATCCTAATAATGAGCACATTTAGGTTTTAACACTAGTTAATTATATATTAGCATAATTAATATATAATGTGTATTTTATATAATAAAAAATAAATTATAAATCATATAATTATATTACTTATTACTAAGTTACTGATTCGGTTTTGGATTCCGGTACGGGTATGCGAATCTGGTACGGAATTCGATCAAAAAAAAATTGGGGTTGGGTACGTTTTGGGTACGTTAATACAAAAACATATAAAAATCAGAAATATATACATATTTGCAGCAGTAACTAAGTTCAAAACACCACATAGCATCATGATCATTTAATTATAATAAACAAAACCTCCATAAAAATTAAAAATACTACAATGTCAATTAGTCAAACTCAAAGGTCATAGTCTATTTGTTTCCTAGACGTATCCAAATCGAATCAGAATCAGAACCCGAATCCAGCACCTAGGGGAAGAATCCGGTAACATAGACTTATTATTATTATATATTATATTCTTTAACAAAACCATTAAATACATATATAAAATTATTATAATTAATAGTTAATAATTATTAGATTTTTTATATAATACAAATGAGCATATTTAGGTTTTAACACTACAACATTAATAATTAAGTATATATTAGCATAATTAATGTATAATGTATATTTTAAATTTTTTATATAATAATAAATAATATAATTACACTACTTATTATTATATATTATATTCTTTAACAAAACTATTAAATATATATATATATATATATATATATATATATAATTATTATAATTAATAAGTAATACTTATTATATTTTTTATATAATTCAAAAAAATTAATATATAAATATAATACAACATATAATTAATCTATTATATATATTTTATATAATTAATTGTAATTGCCTATATATGAAATTTATGATGATGATTTTCAAATACAATCATCATAAATTCATTATAGTTATTAACAGTTTCACTATGTGGCTTCGTATAATGATGCCATTTTGTAATCCATATGTATTGAACAATGAAATTTAATATAAAACACTCCCTCATGGGTTTTAGACTCATTGGATGCATTTTGTAATTGAATTTTGCAACAACAAAAAAGTGTTTTTATAAGAAATTTTGCTACTTTTTAAGTTGCTGAGTATTTACTAAGTCAAAAATTTTGGGCTTGTTGAGTACTCTCCGATTCCAAGTACGTAAACTATGGTTTTATTTATATGTCGATGTAATATTGTACTCTTTTTGCATTCAAATATAATAAAATACACATCCCCAATGTTCTATATATTCATTTCAATGTTGTGCAGTTGTATTTTACATGAAGTTTATGATTTTTTAAGAAATTTAAGAATTTTTTTAAGCTGCCAAGTTGTCAAATCTGAGTTAAAATTGGGTCTGCCGAGCTTTGTCAAGTTGCAAGTTTTTGAACCATGGTACAACCAAATCAGCACCTAGAAAATCAAGGACACATCCCCATGGAAGATGCAAAGCACCAAAGGAGATAGGTAACATAAGACGGAGTTCTTCTTCATAACCTATCTCCAAATTACCCCACTACATATATAATAAAAGAAAATGTATACAATTTTTAAAGGTATTTATTTGCATAATTAAACATCATTAGACGTTCTAAAGAACTACTTTGAAAATATAAAAAAAATATACTTTTCGATGTTTATGTTTTTTGTGGTTTGTTCTTCAGATTACCGTGGGCCACTAGGGACATCTAGGTGTCTTCGAGATGCTCAAGGGGCATCCTAGACTACTCAAGATGTGCCAAAGACTTCATGATGTCCATCTGCATTCTAGGAAACCCTTTGAGCATCCCAAGGATGCCTAGACATTGTAATGACCAACCCCAAATTTTATTTTTTTTTTGAAAGAGCTTCAACACTGCTGTTATAAATTTCTGAATATGTTTGCCTTTGTTCTTTCCCATGTATTTGTCATAGTTTCATCATGCAATGATAGAGAACACAGAATAGAAAATAACATGAAACTTGCTTGAAAAAAGATTTCTTTCAACAATGAGCTTGCAGCCTTAATACCCAGGTAACTAACATAGAAAATTCTTCTTTACAATACTCAGAAATATAGTGACAGTTAGGCCCAGCTTAACAATGAATAATAACAGATTTAAAATGCATTATCAGACCTGGATCAAAGTAGCATATCAGCAAATTTAAAGCTTCCCAAGGGCATCGAACAGCATCAAGCAATTGACCTTTTATCTCCTTGTTTGTCCACGACAGAAAAGCTCTGTAATCAGACTTCAATGGCGACCAGAAACAGCCATTACCAGCAAGTGGGAAACTGAGATTCTTCACCAGCAAAGCCGTCCCCCTTGAAGTTCAATCCTCTCCATAAAATCCAAACCTCACTCAAAAAATGTATCCTAGTACTCTTTAGAATCGCCATGATGAAATTCATTCATTGATACAATACCCATTTTGATTTCTCAAGACAACTCTGAGATATGAGCAAAAAGGTGAGTCTAAGTCCAGAATATCAGTGCACAGAAATTGATTTGAAACACACCAAAAATCACCAACAAACCACACCAAACTGAAACTAAGCCAATCCACACCAAACTGGAACAGAAAACTCCTCAAAAGAAATGGAAAATCTTCATTTTTTTTCACCCAGATGTGATTCCTGATTGAAACCACCATTCACCAGTTTGAGCAGGTCTTTCACTGCCAAAACTAGCCTTAGATATTGAGGGTTTTCGTCCTCAATCCTGTTCTCAGACCCTCTGGTAACAAACCAGCAGCATCTCTGTAAGTCGTCAAAGCATCCATATCCCAGAAAGAAGCTTCAAAAAGAACTTTTAAAGGCTTCTTAGCAAATTAGGGCGACCTCCAAACCTTAAACCCTAAACCCCGTTCAAATCCACGCCTTAGGAAAGAAACTTTATGAATTAAAATCAATTATCAACTCAACATTACCTTTTTATTTTAATTTTAACTTCATTCCTTAGCTTGGGTGCCTATCCCTTATCCAACATAGAGAAATGTTTTAGTTGCTTTAAAAACAACTTAAAGTCATTACACTAGGTGCCATGGTACTTTTTGTCCCCTTTTTGACCCTCAACATTAAGATATAAAGTTACTTTATATTAATCCAATTTTGAAGGGGAAATCAAATATTTAAATACTTCAACATTAGAAACTGAAGCCTCAACTGAAAATGCTACTGAGTGGTAACCCTGACCAGGTCCAACTTACCCTAAAATTGACTTACTATTTTTAGTAAGCACTAAAAATAGCCAATAACCACAAAATCTCAAACTGGAGAGGTACTGAGATGCACAAAGGGCTCACGGAAGACTGAAGCCCAGAACTAGACCCCCTACTAAACATAGCACTTACTGAAAAGTAAAAATAGTATGTGTATCTGAATCCGACTAATCTGAAAGAGGACATTGAAAATGGGGACATTACAAACATCCCCAAATTATAGAAACAATGGGACATCCTCAAAATGTCCGTTAAGGAGCCAAAATGTCTCAAAAATCAATGTCAATTTCCATGTAGCTAAGGGCCACCAAGATGGCATTTTGTCCAAATCATTGGGTACAACCAAATCCACACCTAAGAGCTGGGGACACATCCTTGTGGAACATTTAAACACCTTTAAGATACTGCAATTTGATACACCAAAGGAGTTAAGGTCAAAGAGGAGAAGTGCCTCTTCAGAACCTGCCTCCAAATTACCCAGCAGACATTATTTTGTGCCTATCCCATAGGGTTGACTAATCTTTGGCTACAAGGAGAAGCATAAAGGGATTCTAGGACAAATATCCTGCTTGATCCTCATGATATCCATCAAAACTCTCCCAAATTAGGTTGTTCTCCTAAGGTCATTACCAGATCCAATTTTGCCTGTTTCATCGTGATTGAATAACAAAGTGTATCCTCCTACTATGGACTTCAATATAGATTAGGACTAGGTCTGGTCTCCACTACTCCAATTTCAGTCCCCACATTCTCCCTGTGCATGGTTTTAATGAGGGAATTTCTTATCACATGTTTATCTGTATTTGTATCTGTATCAAATGGCTTTGTCTTTTCCAACAAATCTATGATCTAGGAGGTTTGGGTTCATACTTCAGAAGGGCCTTTTGTCATTAAAGTGTTAAGTCATGTTTCAGTTCTTTTCTTTTTCAACATTTATACCTGCTATTGTAACTTGTCATACTTTATTCATTCATGAATATTACTATAGTTTTCTTTATTTTTGTCTTATTGATATTTTTGTGTCAATTTATATTTGCTAATGGTACAAGAGATGCATCAGGTTATCACTTTTGACTTGTATCTTTCTACAGTCTTACTGGCCACTTTCAAACAGCACTCATGGTTTAGATGAAATTAGAGTAATGTTTTAAAACTTAAAAGGGCCAAACAGGATCAATGGAACAGGGGTATGTTAACAAAGTGTGGTTTCTTTGCTGCCCTATACTAATTTTTGTGTCACTAGACATGGCAAACGTTTACTTTAGAAGCTTCTAGATTTGATTTTGCCCTTTTGAGCTACTTTCTCCTACTGTTCATTTTGTTTGACGGTACAATCCTCCTTCTACCCAATGCTCAGGTTCAGGTTAAGCTTTTTTGTCTTCAATGTATGAGCTTCTATCCTACATGACATTGTGGCTTGTTGGCCTGGTTTTGCCTTCATAAATCTATTTTCATAGCAGTAAAGTATTGTATTTATCTATTTATATGAATATTTTCTCCTTCAAACATATTATAAACAATAATATCTTACTGTGCAGTTTTAGTAAGGGGAAGAAGATAGATTTTCATAGCCATCATTAGAGGCAGATATATTGCATAGTCTAATATAAGGCATGTGAAACATGCTTCTCTTTCTCTGCAACAAGGTATAACAGTATAAATTTATGAACATGTTTTAAATGATGGTAGACCTATTAAAATTGATGAGCTACACATATTTCATTAGATACTGTTATCTGGCTCTGTAACTCATCAAAAGACATGAATAATACTTTACTCATTAATTTCTTCATAATTAAGAATGCTAATAAAGGGAGCAAATGAAGTTGCCAATTGACTTTCTACTCAGGTGTTTCCATTCAAGAAATCAACCACCCACCAGGCCTAAAAACCCTCTCAATACTTTATATAAATTTAGACATTCTGGCAGGTTGTTATGTAGAAGAATCATTTTGAGAAAGGTAGCATACCTCTTTATCTAATGTCTGCCTTCCAAACATTCCCTTTTTTCGCCTTACTTTACCAGCATCAGCCACCTATCAACAAGAATATTATTTTATTATCAAGCTGTTTTTGTGAAGGAGATAGCAGAAAAAAGCAGTAGTATTTAATTGTTGTCACAAAGGATAGTAAATTAGAGCAACAATTTTTTAATAGCAAATAGCTTGTGATCCGAATATTGAAATATTCCATGCTGGTGACAGGACACACATACAATGCAATTATTAATTCCTTTTCATGCTATGCTAACCTTATCCAGAATCCCAAATATAATTTCATACAACTTGTCCAAGAACTCGGTGTTGCTTATTGGACCACATGTCAGCGCCTTTAGTGCTGCAACACGGCGAGCATGAACTGCAAGTATCAACAGAAAGATGTCAATAAAGGAAGATTAAAATTTATGATATCTCATAAAAAGGAATAACTAATCGACAAATTGCTAGCAAAATGACAGTAATCAAACACTCTTTTTTTAGAGTTCTGCAAGCTTTTTGAAATTGTATATAGAAATGAAAGTGAGAGGGTATGGAATATTGTAATGATTTTTGCTAGGGTTTCTTTCTCTAGTTGATCCTCTGGAGCCTTTGCTTCCTTTTTCAGTTTTTGGTATGACTCTTCAAAAAGAGTTCTCTGGTTTCATCTGTCATGAACAAAGCTTGGGAGGATTACCAAGCTTCAGATGGGTGCTTGCAAGTCCCAGATCCTCACTTGCAGAGAAAGAGATTGAGGCTGCCATTGTCCAAGCAGGTAAAAAGAAGATCACCTCCCCTGAGAACTCCTCCAGCCATTGCACATCTGCAATGGAATTGAACCTGATCATCAACCCGGATATAACAGAATTTAAGAAAAATGTCTCATCTCTCCATGGTCGTAGCCTGATATAAAGATTTCTGAGACCCTAGCTCTCCCAATAGAAGTTGTATGTATGGGTTTGATGTTTCTGTAAAACCAACGGAGAGTATGAAATCAAATCCTTTGCAAAAGGTGTTTTCTTAGCTGTCTTTGTGGGGTGGGCCCTACCTTTTTAGAAATGCAGATTTATTCATGAAACATTGGCACCTCAGATTCAAACCCAAGGAAAAGATCCCAACAACCGCCCTGGTCCGGATAAAATTGTTTGCCTTACCACAAGAGCTTTGGTCAATGACATGTTTTTTAGTCCATAGCGAACTCCCTGGGAAGGGCAATTGATATATTGAGACCATACCATAGCAAGGGTCTCTCCAGCTACCTTCGGATGTAGGGGATGTCATGAATACAGCCATTAAACCAGAGAATTCCCTCACTAGAAAAAAATCGGCATGCAACCAAAGGAGCACATAGCTGAAGAAAGGGCAACGATGGCTCATCAAACACAAAAGGAAGAAGATGATCAAGAGCAAAAATGTGAAAAATGGAACTTCAACGGAAGGAAACCAAAGCAATATGGAAAATAGTAAACAACTTAACAAACTGAGGAAATGGGAAATGTCTTTGAAACCCAATTCCTTCAATCACAGCTGAAGGAGAAGAATGAGAATCTCTTGGAGGATCTGGAAAAAATTATGAAAGATCCTAGTTCAAACTCTGAAGTGAAAATGAACAGAGATAAGCAAGTCAAGCTGAAAACAAAGCTCTGCCCTCCTAATGGTGACGGACCACAAAACTAGGAGAAATTGGCAGATCCCATGGAGGAATGAAACTCAGATCAAGGTGGAAAAAGCGCCCCTTCAAGATGTAAACACATTGACAAAAGGAAAGGAAATTTTAGAAACATCAGGGCAGGTAGACCAATGAAACATGGTTTTCCCCAGAATGCAGTTATGGCAAAAACATTGCGTGTGGAAATCATCCCAACTTGAAGATATAATGGCAAGCAACAAGAAAACTCCATGAAGGTAATCTCTTGGAAAATCAGGGGCATTTCTCACAAGACTATTGGATAAATATCTACCTGATATTGTTTTATTGCAGGAGACTAAACTAGATTTAACTCTTTCTAGGAAATTCAGTTGAGGCCTCAGTGGGAAGACGGAGATAATTTCTAGGAAGGCAGAAGGAACTACTGGAGGTTTAGTGATCTGTAAAAGAAAGGATATTCCTCACATGACCCTCAGAAACAGATACTTACTGAAAACCCCTTCAACAAAAACCCTCAATACCCCCAAAAACTAACCCCCTTCCAATTGTTTCCAAATCAAGATATCACATGCAATCAAAGAAAATAACTTAGAAACATTACACAAGTCACAAGCACACAAGTTTTCCCTGAGAAACACTTCAAATGGGAAAAAAATTCAGCAAGAGTGAGCTATAAGCTCCCTATGTCAATACATTACAGTCACTTACAATTGTTTGCAATGCCACCAAGGCAAAAATGATATCCACAATCAACAACAAGCCCTTAGAACACCTGCAAAACCTCTGTTACTATGCAACCCCCTGCAGCTCTGCAAATATGATTTCCTCCAAGACACAGTTATGGCAAACATTGTGCTTGGAAATCATTCCAACTTGAAGATATCTTGGCGAGCAACAAGAAACCTCCATGAAGGTAATCTCTTGGAATATGAGGGGCGTTTCTCAGAAGACTATTGGATAAATATCTACCTAACATTGTTTTATTGCAGGAGACAACTAGATTTAACTCTTTATAGGAAATTCAGTTGAAGCCTTAGTTGGAGAATGGAGATATTTTCTAGGAAGGCAGAAGGAACTACTGGAGATTAAGTGATCCATAAACAGAGAGGGTATTCCTCATATGACCCTCAGAAACGGATACTTACTGAAAATGCCTTCAACAAAAACCTTCAATACACACATACTGACCCCGTCTAATGGTTTCCAAATCAAGCTATCACATGCATATTGAAGGAAACAACTTGGAAAACAGCACAAAAGATGCAAACACACAAGTTTTCCCTGAGAAACCCTTCAAAAAAATCAAGCAAGAGTGAGCTATAAGCTCCCTATATCAATATGTTTCAGTTGCTTACAAAATGTTTACAATGCCACCAAGGCAAAAAATGAACTCCGCAAAAAACAAGAAGCCCTTAGAACACCTGCTACGCCTCTGTTATAATGCAAATCCCAGCAACTCTGCTCGTTACAGTCACAAGATGGACTAAAACCACCATACGAATGAGAATCAACAACCTTACACTTTGTGAAAATCCATTATATGGCACTCTGTCATCCTCCTATCCTCAAAAAATGGAAGATCAAATGACAAATTGGAAAACCAAACAATAAAAAACTTTTCATTTTCCACATTATGTCTGAGTTTTGGTAAAACCACCGATTCTGTCAAGGGGTGTTTGCATAATCATCACAGTCTGGAAGTGTTTGCTGCAATAGATCACAAATTCGTCACACATGAATCTCCACTCATTTCAAACGTCTGAAACTTGCCTTCAACACTTCTTGAGATGCTCCTGATCACTCCAATCAACCATATGACATCTTCCCATCCTTCTCTAACCTGTAACACATCATTTTGCAACAAACTTGAACTCTCAATCCTATAAAAACACTCCAACAAACATCGAACATCATGACCCCAATGGTCCAGTATGGTTTTGACCCAATTCTTCAAATCATTTACTTATCCTTTGGAATATTCAAAAGTTGGAGATTGTGGGAATCCACTCTTTGAAACGTATGCCATCTGGCCAGATCAAGTGTTCAAATTCCAGTTAATTTCTTCCTAGTCAATGTCTATGGTCCTCAAACCAACAGTGATAGAAAAACATCGATCCCAAATTCGGCATCTAATCGAAACCTAGGATGAAGCTAAATGGATTGTCATAGGAGATTTTAATGTCAAATTAGGCTCCTCAGAAAAGAGAGGGAGATCCTTGAACTCTCAAGAAAGAGAAAGCTTTAGCAACTTCATTGATGATGCAAAGCTTTGGGAAATCTCCAGCCAGGCTAGTTTACCTGGACTAATAGAGGAAAAGGGGAAGTGTACATCAAGGCTAGGATAGACAGATTTATTGCCTCCACTAGCTAGATGGATAAAGATTAGGTGTTCACTTCTGAAGTTCTTGTAGATTCAAGATCTAACCATTGACCTATCTGTTAGAATTGTGAAAAAACACAAAACCACGAGCCACAGGATCAAACAACGAACAAAGACACCTTCCACGCAAGAGATTCTGCAAACAATATGTGCAATATTCCTCAACAAGAAAAAGCTACAAAAGAACCTCAAGAATCTTCAAGGAAAACAAAAGTCTTCAAAGGTTGAGAGTTCGAGAGTAAATCTCCAGAGTGATAATAAAATGAGGGTTGAATGCTATATAGGAGCGACCCTAAATGGTAAAGGGATTGGATCAGGACAAGTGTCAACATTACATGCGATGAAACAGAATGATCTAATAATAGCTCACTTCAGTTGACATAGAAAAGCACTTAGTTAACTTAATAAAGAACTCCTAAGTTTAGCTTAATTGCATGAGAATAAATTAAACTAATAATCAATTAAAGGTTAATTAATTATTAACTAATGCATGATTACTCTAACACCCCCCCTTAAGATGAACTTAGGAAGTAGCTAAAAACCCTAAAAAGAGAATGCATGATGGGTCCCGACAAACAAGGCCATGTTAAGTACCCATGTATAAACAGAAGATCTCTCACAACTGGAGAAAAGGAGAAAACCACAGTGGGAGAAAACTCCTCTCCAAAAGAGAGAAAAGGCGAATGAAGGACTGAAGAATCCTCCAAATCAAGGTGTGAAGGACTGAGAAGCCTCCAATGAAACAAATTTCCCAAAAAAAGAGGAACATGTAGAACAACACTAAAGCACGAAGAAGTTGTAGACTGTTGTCCAATGATGACTGATATAGTGCTGAAATGAAGAACCTCCAGAAACATGAATGCAAGAGTGTCTATATGGTAAATGACCCATCTCATTGAAATTCATGTAACCAAACGCTAATGTATGTTGCATCTAAAAGTACAAAGGAACAAGAACTAGATACATAGATCACTCAAATCGCGAAACCAAGGAAGCATTAGCACCAATAGTAGAAACCCCCCCATAATGCTGAAAAGGGAGAGTCGTGACAGGTACACTGAAACTGTGAAACCAAGAAGTGCATGTAGGAGAAACAACTTAAAAATAAAAGGGTGTGCAAACTAAGGCACACACGCATGAGGCAAGAATCATTGGGATTCACTGTTGTCGTGGAAGGGACACTCACTTGAGAAAGGTGTGATGGAAAACCAAAGGCAAACATCAAACCCCCCCATGGCACTTTATATCATAGTGCGAATACAAAAAGCACAACAGGATGTGCAAAATCTCCAAAAATTATACACTAGAATGGCACTTTATCTCAGTGTGTCTATAAAAGAGAATGTGCATGAAAAAAATGTCTACAATGTCCAAGTAGGACTAAAAACTGGAAATACATAAAGAACAACCAAAAACGAGTTATCCCATGCAAAAGAAAAGTTTCCAAGAGCTAAGACGTCCAAGTAATTCACCAGAGTGCGAAAACACAAAAATCTAAATAAAATGTACTTAGAGAGAAATCTGGAAAAAGTGCATGGATGGATATGAAGAACTCTGAAAGATGGTTCCAATGTCGCTAGAATCGAGAAAAACGAAGAAACTGGTCAAAAGTTGTGAGTTTGGGACTAAAAACAGCACCTTTGACTTCAACAGGCAACAACAAAAAAAAAAAACTAGCTCCATTGGATAATGCTCACAACTAGCTTTTCGTCGATATCTTGTTTGCCCAATTTCAATACTCAGGTGAAAAGTATGCCCGTTTTCCCGATTCTGCCTTTTTTGCAAAAAAAACAAAAAAAAATTAGCCCCCCTAGGGGTTGGGCACTAGTTGCCCATATGACCCTAGGGTAGCAAAAAAAGTAAAAATTAAAGAAGATTTCAAATTTCCTCTTGTAACCCTAGTTGAAGAAAAAACCTCATAAATTGAGAAGGGGTTCGATGAATCCACACTCTGATACCATGTTAGAATTGTGAAAAACCACAAAACCACAAGCCAGAAAAACAAACAATGAACAAAGACACCTTCAACTTAAGAGATCTGCAAACAATATATGCAATATTCCTTAACAAGTAAAAGCTACAGAAGAACCTCAAGAATCTTCAAGGAAAACAAAAGTCCTCAAAGGTTGAGAGTTCAAAAGTAAATCTCCAGAGTGATAATACAATGAGGGTTGAGTGTTATATAGGAGCAAACCTGAATGGTAAAGGGATTAGATCATGACAAGTGTCAACATCACATGCGATGAGACAAAATGATCTAATAATAGCTCACTTCAGTTAACATAGAAAAGCACTTAGTTAAATTAATAAAGAACTCCTAAGTTTAGTTTAAGTGCATGAGAATAAATTGGACTAATAATCAATTAAAGATTAATTAATTATTAGCTAATGCATGATTACTCTGACACTATCTTTCTAGGGATTAGAAGAAGGCAACTTTCCTCATTGGAACCCTTTCAACTTTGAAAAGGTGTGGCTTGAACACACGGATCTTGAGCCCATTGTAATGGAATCCTAGCTTGTTCCTACAGAAGGGTATGGCTCTAAAATGGATCTTTTTTCCGTAAACTCAATGGATCTGAAAGTTAACTTAAAGGAATGAATCAAAAATGTCTTCAAAAACCTCTTCCATCCAAAGAGCCTTGCAGAAAAAGAGATTGACAACATTTAGTCTTTTAGAAGTATATCTATTGATGCTCTTGACTCTTAATGACTCTTCAAGAACTTGGAAAAGGAACTAGCCCTCCAGCTGGAGGAAATTTATAATTGGTGAGACATCTTTTGGAAACAAAAATCTAGAGTTAAATAGTTGAAGAAATGGGACAAAAACACCAAATTCTTTTACCTGTCCTATAAGATGAGAACAGAATGATGACATTTTAGATAATCCTAAGGAGATCAAGAGGACCCTTGTTTCTTATTGGATGTGATGCTTACTGAGCTAATGAAAACAAAGAGGAGCAAAAAAAAATTCTTCAAAACTTTCTAAAATTCATCAACTAGGTCAGAAATGAATCTGTCATGGCAGAAAGCACAAAAGAATAAGTCAAATCAGCTTTGTTTTCCATTAAGGGGAGCAGTACACAAAAACATGATTTATCTGCCCAAACTTCAAATCATGACTAAGGTACTTGATTTCTCTGCCCAAATCCAATGAACATAGCAAGTGATGAGAAAATCTGTGCTTAAGGAAGAGTATGGGAAAATGACCAACTTTGTGTGCATTTTTTGGTGGCAAGAACCAGGTGAAGCTCCACCTGAAACATGAAAGAGCAGTTAAAAAAAGGAAGTGTATTTTGACAAGGCCAAACCATGTAAAATCAGCCCTAAGACATAAGAAACTTGGCACAATTTTAAGGTGGCTTTGCTATCTCAAAGTTCCACCATACACCAGCAAACAGAGCTAAAACATTAGTTATTCATGCTAAAACAGGCCACTTGAAACCTAAGTCAAACTTTGCATGCTTTATGAGCGACTTTGCCACCTAAAATCTCCACCTAAGACATAAGTAAATGGGAAGAAACATTAGTACAGCCCACCCATGAAATGAAAGGAACAGTTCACAAAATAAGGCACACCTTTTTGTGGTTAGAACCAAGCCAGATTCCACCAAATCATAAGAGAAAAGTGATTGAAACCTTTGTGAGCATGCCTAATAGAGGAACAAGTATATCATCAAAAGAGGGCACACATTATAAGTGGCTTCTCCATCAAAAAGTTCTGCCAAAACTTTAAAAACATGGCTAAGCACATGCCAAGGAAGAATTAGCCATGGAAACAAGTCTTAGCACATATTTTAGAGGGTGAAATATAAGCAATGTGCACCTGGGATATAAGAAATAACAGCTAAGTGAATTAGGCACACTTTGAAGATTGCCGCCCAACTAGCAAAGAAGACATGAAATTAGTTTTAGGTGCACAGCATCCTTGGCTTAGCAATGCCAATTCTCCTGCACACAGAAGGCTAGCATAAGCCATGAATTTATCTGCAAAGCATCAAAAATGACACTGAAACAGAGTGTAGCGCACTTCAGAGGTGGTTGAGCCAACTAAAAACTCCACCCAGTCAATCCAAAAGTGGCAGATTGATTAGTGATTTCCACTTTCCCATCTCAGTCAGCCTGAAAGCAAAAATACAGGATAAAAGATGCAAAAGATAAGAATTTCAGCAGCTATTCACTGTTCAAATTCAGAAAGCAATTCATTGCTGCTGTCCACAGCAGAAACAAAGGTTTCATTCTTCTATATGCAAGTCTGCAAAGCAGTTTACAAGTACAGCAGTAGGAATGAAGGGTTTTCAAGTGACAGTTTCAGTCATTTAAAGAGGATATAACAGCAATTTTCAGTGTATTTGATTCATTGTCTTCATCAAGAGAAACGCTAGGGTTTTGCCATCCCCCTATTCGAGGGTTTCAACTGCACTTTCAATCTTATCAAAGCCCTAAGAATTGTTCTTCATCTTGTAAATGGATAAATAATGTTGAGAGTTTCACTGCCTATCAACAGAAACCTTTCAAATTTTGGTCATCAAAGTGTTTCCAAAATAGGTTTCCAAATTCAAGCGTGCAGCATGTCATTGTGTTGGGGTATAATTGGATTTATCACTGTTAGGGTTTTGGAATTCTTCAAAAGATCTGGTGGATTTCAGATTAAAAATTGTTACAAAATTATAAAGTTCATTCATGTGCAGAAATCTATTTTAGCAGTGGCCACATCCAGCAATGGCCATTCTTGTAGTTCTATTTTTGGGCAATGAATGAGGGCCTTTTTAGGCATTTTGCATTTTATTATTTATTCTAGGAATAGTTTTCTTCAAAACTATTTTCTTTCTGCTTTCTCTGCAGCTGAGGATATATTCGTTTTAAAGTGGCCTTTTTTAGGATATTTATTATTTCTTAAATCCCTGTAAACTATCCTTTGTAAGCCTATAAATAAGTGCTTTAAGCAAGTGAACTCTTGATGATAGTTGAAGCTAAGCTTATTCTGCAAAGATAGTCATTCAAGTTGTAATTTATTGTAACTATGATTACAATTTCTCTAAATAAATTGAAAGCAGATTGTGTTGAATCAAACTTTGTAGTGGCAATATCTATTAATTCATAATTGTAGCTTTGAATGCAATTTAGAAGTTTATTCTTTGAAATTGTGTTCTTATCCTTTAATAACTTGTTGCAACAAAATACTAGTCTTTGCTTTAGCCAGTTCGAAGTTGCGCTTGTTTGTTTATACTTAATAGTTTGTTTTCCTTAAATATTAAAAATCTCCTCTGCGAGGCTTGACTATTGTCAGTCTAATGCATGTGGTATCCAAAGCCAAGAACATAGGTAGGCAGTTATTTTTATTTATTCAAACCTCCTGAGTGAAATCTTGTAAAGTGTGCATACCTATAAATTTTGTCTATAGTTTTAGTCTAAGGTTCGTTTTAGGTTTAGTTAGATCTTAAGCAGCTTTCCCTTACAACTTGAAGAATGGTTCTACCATACACACTGTTTCATTTTGTATCGTCTTACAAGAAACAAATTAAAACACTAACACAATTTAACAGCTCTTACAATATGAAACATTTTAATTCTTGATTGGCAACTTATTAGTTTTGCAATTTTACAACATTTCAACAAATCCTATGTTACTGGTTTCAATAGTATTTTGTGTCCTATTGGACGAGTTCGAGTTGGGTCTGATTCCAAGGCCAAGACCGCCCTAGGTTCACCCAAGGTCCAACCCAAACACCCCAAGTTCCTTGTGGGACCATCCCAGTCATACACATCACTAACTTGCAAGAATAAATCGACATCAGCATAAACAAGCTTAACAAACACATCCTCAATGACAAACATGCAGGTGATGCTAGAAGCAACAAAGCAACCATGCATACAAAGGAAAACTTGGGAGGAGTTGGACAATAAGCAAAGCGAAATGCAATGCATGAGATGCATAGTACAAGATACATTCAAAATGCACCAAGGAAGCATCTTTCTTATTTCTCACCAATCCAATACTCACAAGCTTTGAAATTCTCACCAACATGTAGCTATTCATCAACACATATGCTCTCAAATTCCTCTCCAACCATTACATGGCCACCTCCCATGTCAACATCAGCCACAACACAGTTTCTAAAACTTTGCCTTTCAATCATATATTTATAGATTTATATATATATTTGTAATATTTATTTATAATAAAGGGGCTAATTTAATAAATGAATCTATTTATAAAATTATAAACTTTTTACTTATTGTTAATTTATTTTATATTTTTATTATATTAATATATTTCTATTATATAAATATATTTATATTATTAATTATATTTATATTTGTTTGTTATTAATATATTTATATTGTTATTATGAGTATTTTTATATATTTTTAATAGTATATGCATAGTATGGCCGTACCAAGGCATACCAAATTGGGGGGGAAATTGTTGTACCAAGGAACCCAACCCCATACATGAACAGCAACTTAGGCAAATATTGTCATTTACAACTTTTCTTACCAAATGGTAAGATTGCTTAACAATATTATCTTTAGACAATGTTTTTTGTCAAGCTAACGCCTTTTGTAGATACCCAACAATTCACAAGGCAAGTAATTTGCCTAAACTTTACACAAATGGTAAGTCCTCTTGTCTTCCAGTTTTACTAAATATTCATCAATTATATCATGTTCCTACATTTGAATCTTCTTCTTTTTCTCATTTTGTAGGAGCTCAAGTTGAATGGACATCAAACAATGAACCAGATTGGTAGTCCCTCTAACCTCATAGACATGAAGAGTTCCCTCATCCATCATTTTACAATGGTTTTGCTTAACAAGTGTTATGCTACTCCTGATTTTGGTTTCATTGCTTTTACAAGACTCCAATGACTAAGGCCAAATGGGCCAAGACCCTTGATCCTTGCCTGACTTTGAAAACGGTGCTTGCACATTCATTGCAATGCGTCTATTTCTACAGGGCAATATGTAGGTACCCATATTTGTTCATTGTTGCATGGGATCAACAATTTGGGTTCCAATGGTGATTAAACACCAATCCTAAGTCATTATGGAATAAAAAGAGGAAATTGACCTCGATTACCGAGACATCTCCCATCGATTAAGTCTCCTAGGTCTCCCTTGTTGGCTTTCAGTTGTTTATGTGTTAGTTTGTCCTTGATGCCAAAACTGTTTTATGGGGTTCATGTTATCATTGGTTCTATTCTTTGGATTCTTAGTCTGATGAATGCATGATATGCAGATTCACATGGTTGGTAATATGCAATTACACAGTTAAAGGATTGTGATGATATGCTTGATGGATGTTGACAGGATGCAAATTGGTTTAGATGATGCTGGCTGGTGAATGTTTCTTGATTGGTTTTGTGATGTTGCTGACTTTGGCTATAATGGTGTTCAACACTGAGTTCTTGAGATGTTAACAATGATATTTGGTGTGGCATACATGGTACCTCAGACATGTGTTTTTGATCAAGCATCTTAGACACCATGGACATGAGTTTCAGGATATTCATGACCATTCATTTTCAGATTTATGCTACTTCACATTCAAGTTAATCATGTTCATGATGCTTCAGTTTCAGGTTATGCATGATATTCATTTGCAGATGTTTATGATCATATTGGACTGATACTGTTGATAAGGCATTGTACAGGTTATTCAAGTTGATCATGGTACAGATGGTTTCATTTTGACAGGATGATCCTTCATTATTGCATGTCACAGGTATATTATTTCAGTTGCTCATTATCAGTTTGTTTTTGCCTTTATTGATATTTATCAAGTTGATCTTGACACCTTTGTCATTGGCACTCAGTACATGAGCTTTTGATTATCTCTTCATGGCATTTTTTTATTTCCTTGGTATCAATGGTTATGACACATTGATTGATATACATGGCATATGAAGTCTTTATCCGGTTTCATATAATTCACATTATAAAGGGTTGATGGCTTTGCTAAAAGAAAAGAGGTCACATTGAACATGTAATACCGGGTCTCTTTGCATTTTTATTGACCATGGAAGGTGACTTTATTAAAATTCATGAAATTTCGTTCATAGTTTATGTATTGCTTTACAAGCAATTACCTTGTCTAAGGTATCGGGCATTATGATGATTGGTTTACATTGTTTTAAGATCTCATGGTCATCGGCATTCTTTAAGGATCTTGGTTTATTGTTGACCTCCATTGGCACATCGGGTGGCTATTTCATTTCATTGGAGCTATCTCTATTAAAGTTTTAAAAGCTTTTTTAAAAAGCTTGAGTATGTTATTGGTTTGATGCTTATGTTTTGATTACATTAATCATGTGACATCGGATGCTTTGGATATAAAGTTTTTGACTTAGTTTAAAGTCACTTGGTGGAGACATTTTTTGATATGGCATCGGGCAGGTTTATATGATGTTTATTGGGTCAATGTTTGTTGATTAAGTGGCATAGACAGCTATTATGATGTAACTTCACCGTATGTTATCGGCATTATGTGCTGATTCGACATTCTTAAGGTATCAATGTTGTTTTGGATAAAAGCTTTGATCATCGGGTTTTGATTTAAGTCGATGTGGCAATGATGGGTGTCGGCATCTGTGGTAAATGACTTTGACAATGGACTCATAAGCATTATGATAGGTTGTTAATAATTGTGTTTTGATTCATCGGACTTCAAAGTAATATTATCCTTGGCAAAGTCTTCGATAGACTTGAAAGAAAGAATTTTTAGGGCAAAATCTTTTGTTTTCACATTGCTTAGGGTTTGGAACCCTAGTTGCTGCCATGGAAAGGTTGTGATTGTTGTTTCTCTGGAATTTCTTTCTTGTTGAAGCGCTGAAGACAGAAAGATAAGCTCACTGCATGAGCTAGGATGAGTATGGTTGCTCGGTTTGCTATCTCTCATTGGCTAAGAGCTCGAATATGGAAAAAGATTCAGTGAGTTGTTAGAATCTTTCTGACAAATTATCATGATTTTCATTCGGTTTTTCTTTCTCCATTTTGGTATCTGCAAAAGCTGTTTGATTTATTCAGGCCTTGTGATCATTGTGTTATGAAAACGGTTATCATCCTTGGCAGTTTTTAGCAGTGTTAGTTTATGTTTAGATCTTTGTGGGTGAAGACGTTTTGTAATGGCAAAGATGCTTTATTTGTAGTCCACCTATCACTGCATTCAGGTTCTTGGAACAAAACGGTTACTGTAATCAGTTTCATAAAAGGTTCGATGAAGATTCATGACAAATGTGCATATTGTTGTATACATATAAATACAGTTACTAATCACTGTGTTGATGTTGGGTTTTCTTTGAAGTGTTAGTGAAAAGTTCTGTAATAGAAATCCTGCAAATATGATGCAAAGAATATAGCTAATATGTCTGGTATTTTGGAGATTCCAGAGTGAATCTTTAGGATATTAGATATGTTAGAATGAGAGGTTTATGAGAGCTGTATTTGAAACAGAGAAGTCCTCTGATATATTATTGTTCTAGGTTTTTGAATATGGGGTTGGTGCTCCTTGAAATGGGTGTTTCTAAATGTATAAGGGGTTGGTGCTCCTAGAGTGGGTGCTCTAAAATTTGCCAGTAAGGCATTGTAAACAGTGGTTTTAGAAGTTAAGCCAGTGAGGCATCATTTTCTAGAGTGGTTTTTCTACCCCAAGAGGGTTTTCCACTCGTCACATTCTTTGTCTTGTGCTCTCATTTGTGGTTTCATTGCTTTTAAGTAATAATGCTTCAAGATTGTTGTAACGCCCCGCCATGCTAACCCCAAAGGACAACCTAAACTAACAAATTTCTGCACAATTTTTGTTTTTGAAAGGAGAACATTACACTGGTTGCACATATTACATGTAAATAAATTAAATAATTACACTATCAACTACGTACCCTCGGATACACGCGACGACATTACAAATCCTAAAATCATACTATATTGATAATGAATGAACCAAGATTACATTATACACCATCAATAAGAAACATCCACAGATGATAATTCAACATAACAAGATTAACTTAATTCCGATAACCATAACATACTATTATCTTGAGGACTCAATGGAGCATAATTCCATAGATACAACACATCGAATAACAGCTACAACAAATCATCAACCACATAAAGTTTACAAGGTGCATAATACATTACATCCATTTCATTTCATTACATCATTTGAGAATTACAATAATACAAAAGTGATCCCCAACATGAACAGGAACAATACAATATGATAGGGTAATACAACTAAAAAGAAGAATACGATTAATAAGACTGGATCCATCTACGACACAACTCTGAAGTCACCGCAAGTGGCACTAATCTCCACATCTCGATCCTCGGCTGGGGACCCAATGGGGTGCATAGCACGTTCCACCCGACCATGTGGACCCAAAGGCCCACCCCCCCGTGCTAGGAGATGACAAGAAAGGACCCACAACCAAGATAGTCAAGCAGAATGAATCCCAAGACCAAACTATAAGGTCAACCAAAACATAACATACAACAATTTCAACGACCACTTATAAGGTGACTGCTTCCAAAGGCATACAAAAGAAAAACAGTAAATATTATGGGAGAGTATCTTTACATGGTCCTAATACAAAACTTTACAACTCAAAGGTGTACCAAACTTATAACACCAAACTTTACCGGTTTGAGTACAAATGCAAGGCATGGACCATCTCGCCAAACAACCATAACAAGAGGCAAACTACGAAATAAGGTAACACCCACAAGAGTTCAAAATCAAATCAAAGAAATCCAACATACACCCATTACCCAATTCCTCAGGAAGCTTATAACACCAACTTTCATAAACTCCCAATTGAAGGGTACGCAAATACTTGGGTTCCCAAAGAACTCACATCATGGCTTGGCTTATAAACTCGTCAAAACAGAAAATAAATCAATGAAGAATTCAATCAATCAGGAGAACGCAAAAATCAAACTTTAATCTCCTAACACAATTCCATGTAATGAAACTTAAAAGCATATTTGATACTCCACTTGTTTATACATTCCTATTCAATTTGACAAATAAACTAACTCAATAAGAACATGAAAGGATTACTCATTTGTTAATGATCTTACTTCAATGTTCACTTCCTTAATTATAAAGCTCAAATCAATCAAATCTCTCCTGGTAATTTTTAGATTATTAATATTTTATTTTATTTACACCTCTATATTGAAAACCCTTAATTAAAATAAAGAACTATGACAACCTACAGTATGTAACCCATCAAATTTCTCTTAATATGTGATTCCTAGCATATGCATTTGTTTATTTCAAAATAATTAAAATCAAAACATAATCTATACCTTTGTTACTTCAAAATAATAAATTTAATTAAAATGTAATATGTATATTTGTTTACTTTTAAACTGAATAAATTTAATTAAAACCCAAATTTTTCATTTGTTGACTCCACCTTAAATAAATCTTATTTAAATCTAACATAAACAATTTTAAGCAATTCACAATCTAACAATAAGGATTTGTAAATAAATTTAACTTTAAATAACCTTAATTTAAAACTAATTTAAATGCACTCAGAAATAAATCTAATCTTTTCTATTTTAAATGCTTCTCAGAACAATCTGATTTGAAATGCGTTCAAAAATAAATCTAATTTTAAAGATAATTGAATAAATCTAATTTTAACATACCAGGATTTGAATAAATGATACTTAATTTAATTTATAATTCTTTTCAGGAAAACAATTCACAGTAGCATGACCATACGTATATATATATAAATATAAATTAAAACGAAAACACATTCCAATATCTATGTCCAGGCATTCCCAAAATAATCAATTTATATTTAATCTATACGTTCAATATGAAATTATATAAAATCAATAAAGAACGCATATTCCAATCTATCTATTTACAATATATTTTAAACATCATTATTATATTAAAATATTTTAGCACTATAAATATATCATAATTTACAATATATTTTAAACATCATTATTATATTAAAATATTTTAGCACTATAAATATATCATAATTTATAATCTACTTTAGATTGGAATATGCGTTCTTTACTGATTTTATATAATTTCATATTGAACGTATAGATTAAATATAAACTGATTATTTTGGGAATGCCTGGACATAGATATTGGAATGTGCTTTCGTTTTAATTTATATTTATATATATATATACGTATGGTCATGCTACTGTGAATTGTTTTCCTAAAAAGAATTATAAATTAAATTAAGTATCATTTATTCAAATCCTGGTACGTTAAAATTAGATTTATTCAATTATCTTTAAAATTAGATTTATTTTTGAACCCATTTAAAATCAGATTGTTCTGAGAAGCGTTTAAAATAGAAAGGATTAGATTTATTTCTGAGTGCATTTAAATTAGTTTTAAATTAAGGTTATTTAAAGTTAAATTTATTTACAAATCCTTATTGTTAGATTGTGAATTGCGTAAAATTGTTTATGTTAGATTTAAATAAGATTTTATGGTAGACTTAAATAAGATTTATTTAAGGTGGAGTCAACAAATGAAAAATTTGGGTTTTAATTAAATTTATTTAGTTTAAAAGTAAACAAATATACATATTAAAGCTAAATGAAACCCCAAAGCAAAGACTATATATATGTGTGTGTGTGTGTGTGTGTGTGTGTGTGTGTGTGTGTGAGTATTAAATTCTTTAGAAAAAGAAACAAAATCACAAGTGAACGCTAATACTTGGAAAATGAAGTTTGAAGGTGGTGACGGAGTTGAGTCAATCTCTCATTTGTAAAACGGATTCCTCCAAATTCATCTCGACTATAAAATTCTTCTTAACTTTTACCAGAGCCCTCTGCAGAGTGAAAATTGCTTTTTCTCTTTGACAATTCCCGAATCCTCATTTCATCGAATTCTCCAAAAAGAATTAAAGATGAGTTTTCGAAAGTTTTTCGATAACAAACAAAATAGGTGGCAAATTCCTAAATTCTTTTCCTCCACCCGTCAATTCACTTTTCACCTGTTTTACCACCTGGAGGGTAATCTTTACATCTAGAAAAATCCTCCACCTAACTCCACTAACCTTTAATTTATTAATTCTTTCCATTCTGTAATAACTTTCACCCTTTTTTTTCTCTAATATTTTATCTAATGTCATTTTATTTTAATTAAATATAAATATATATATCTATATATATACCCTTTTTATTTATAGTAATTAACAAAATATTTATTTATCATTTTTGAATAAATCCATAATTAAATAAAGCAATATTATAATTAAAATATTATTCTATTTAAAATATTTAATATCGACAATTAAAATAATATTTATTTAAATCTACAAACATTTAAATTTGCAACTAATTTAATATTTGATTAAATTCTTGGTAATTTCCCAAATCACTTTACTAATTAAATTTAATGCTTAATTAAATTATTTTTCACAATAATAATAAGCATCATTAAATTAAATTAACTAATTAACAATAACGATAACGCATTACAATCAACAATTAACACATTAAAAATCAACACTTAAAACGAATGATATAAAACAAAACGATACCAAACAAAACAGAATATTGGCGAACAACATCGTCAAACAACGAAATCACAAACAAACACTTACTCAAACACCTAGAAAGGCCAATACAGAGGGGCACTACAATTGTAAAGATCTCCGATTTGCTTATTTCAGTTCTTTAATGGTTGCATTCAATTTATGAATGTATTTATCTTTGTAATATTTAAATCATAAATTGATTAAGTTTTATGTGACAAAAGTTAAAATTTGTTTAAAACACTAACTCACCCTTCCCCCCCCCTCTCAATGTTTTCTGACTCCAACATCCCTTAGTGTGCTTTCTATCCAACCTTATTTTCTTCTCCATGCATATCAGTGTAAAAACACAATGATCATTGTTTGGTATTTCCTGTGATTTTTGGCCTTGTTTTTCCAGCCAGGTTGAAACCACCACTTTCTAAAGAGAGTGGTTGGTTGCAAAGCCACCATGGTAGTTTTGCAATCATCGCATTGATTTCATAACCAACATGGTGGTATCTAAACTGTTCGTCTGCTGAAATCAGCAGTTTGGCCCAATTTGCCAAAATTAGAAGTTTAAGCATCATCTTCTCAAACTTTCTCGGATTGGCGTTTGGTCTTCCACCCTTTGAACACATTTTTGTTGTCTTAGCATTTCGCTTTCTTTATAGTCACACTCTTGCAACTAAATTGAGGACCCCTTGGAATCACTCCATTTTCTTAAATTTTAATCTAAAGAAGCAGCCTATACTCTGTTTTCCTACATTGCAACATATTCTCTAAATTCTTTCATTGAGAATTCTCTCTTGCAGCTAGTTCTTTGCACCATTGTTCCTTACACTTAGATTGTAACCAACTCTTTGCATTTATTCCCCTACGTCAACATTCCAGCAACCTGTCTGTTGTTGTTACTTCATATTTTCCATACTCCAACAGTTATGTTTCTCCAATTTACTGTTCAAATCTTGTTAAGATGCTTCCCCTTTGTTACACCCCATTTTTTATTTACCAATTTACTTTTAACTTTTACGTTAAAATACAATTTTGATGCATAATGATGTCATTATGATATTTAATGTTTTGATGAAATTGTATGCAATGAGATGTATTTGCATTTAAATGAATATATGTTATTTAATCAACATTATGATTATGTCATAATTTTTAGCGGCTAACTACATTGTTACATCCCCTCTATCTTGAACATGATTATGGCAATGAAAATATGATTGTTATGTTAGTTGTGATTAACTGCTTTTCATGAGAATGTGAAATTGGGAAAAGAATTTTAATTTCTAAGTTGTAATTGCAAATATGAATGATTTTCTTTTATATGCATAAATGAATGTGTTCATGAGTTTATATTTAAATATATATAAGTCAAGAACGGTCTAACCCTAATTTTTTGTCAAGTGGATGTAGGATTGCCAACACCTCGAGGGAAAGGGAAATATCATCAAGGAGAGGTAGTAGTTAATAAAGGATCAAAATTGTCATCAAGCCTTGAGTTGGTGTAAGATAGCTATATAGTAGTCGTAACCTTGGTTGAGTATCACCTAATTAAATAATTATCAAAACAAGTCAATTTAAGATGTGCATCATCGTATATCTCTAGGAGTCTTATAAATCTTATTATGCACTCCTTGGAAATTATTATTATAAAATATTAAAGTTAAAAATTAAAAGACAATCTCTTAAGCCAATGGTTAAATATTAAGGTTTAATTAAAAGAATTAGTTGGCCGTCGATATGATGGGCCCGCCACCTTGCCACCATTCAAGATTGAAACGTCCAAGAATGTTTCATGCAGTCACGCTCGGGAAAGATCTCAACTCGATAGCTTTGTGGAGGTTTTCTCCCTTTTCATCGACATTCTTTAACTCTCTCTCGCTCTCTCTCCTATTCTTGATTATTCGTTTTTGGGGCTTGGGGCTATTTTTCTTCTTCACTACAGCAATCACCTAAGATTGCAATCGATTTTTTATTTTCCATCAACTGGCTTTCTCATTTTCTTTTACTCTCGAGCTTCACACTCTACTTGTAGACAAGGAAAATATACAGATTGATCCAGAAAATATATGGATTGATCCTACACATCCGATCCTGATCTTACTAACATCAATTCGTCCTGAATCATCTCTTTCTAATCATCACATTTCATCTCTTAATTAAATAAATCAAATTTATTTGATTAAGTCATCATCTTCTGTTAATTAAATAAATCATTTTATTTAATTAATCCTATAATCTCTATTTTAATTAAATAATTCACTCTATTTAATTAAATCTCTAAGGTCATCTCTTTAAATTAAATAAATTAATCCTTATTTGATTTAATATAACATCACCCTCTTTAATTAAATAAATCAATCTTTATTTAATTAAATCTAAATCATTATTCCTCTCAACTTTGATTTATTTAAATCCTAAAATCTAAGTCAAAATTGTCAAATCATCTAATCTTCATCTAAATTAATCAAATCATGATTAATCCTAATCCTAATCACTCCAATCCTCTAGATTTTGCAACTTGCACCAATAAATCAATTTAATTGATTTGTTAATTCATCTATTTTCCCTCAACTTGGCATCAAAAGGGAATATTCTTCAAATTTGAAAAATCCCTCCAAAAGGGATGAGTACATCCAACAAGCCATTAAAAGCCTCTTACATGTCCTTTGCCTTGAGCCAAGTGACATTTACTCCATTCCTCTCTCCCTCCAACTTGTCATTTCACCAAATTCAAATTTGAATCTAATAACATTTATGTGCACATTCATCAAAATGTGTTCATTCCTCCTCCAATCACATCTTGACAAGTGGCACAATGCCATTAGTCCATCTTTAATCCCGCATTGCTCCATTTTGCCTCTTCCTCCATCATTCTCTTCTATAAATAGAAGGCTCTCATTTGGAATGAGGATCCACAACTTATGCTACATCATTATCTTCAAAGTTTTCATAGCATCTTCATCCATCCTTAGGCATTTTTATCAATTTTCATGTTTTCATAGCTAGGTTATGAAGAAATTTCATCAAGGAAGCAACAATCATCATCAAAGATCATCAAATCACATCAAGGAGATGGGAAAGGGCCATTTTCCACATCAAAATGGCACCAATTCCCCCATGGGATTGAGAGTTTGCATGCTTAAATAAGATTTAATTGCTTTTCATGTTTTGTTCTTCATTTCTTTCCTATTTTGAGCATTGTAGATTAATTTCATGGGGAATCTTAGTTATAACTTGCATTTGGATCTAATAGTGTGTTTGTTTGCTATGTTTGTGCAAGTCTAAAATTGGGGTTCACACTACTATCTTTGTTTGGACGTCGGTTGTGAATAGTTTACATATTCTCATCATTGGCAAAGTCTCTCGCAACCTTGTCATGTTACTCTTTCTTGGTTCCTTGAAGCCAAATGATATTCTGTTTGCATCCTAAGATGTCAAGGCAATCGGCATTCTTATAAAGTTTTCTATCTCAGTGAATATCTAGATGGCAGAGTAAAACAATATTCTGAAGTTGAACGTGGAGTTACTGGAAGAAGCATCAAGTGTTTAGTCGGGATTCTAACAACTTGCCAGGCACGTAATGTGAATCTTTTATTGATAAATCTTATCATCGAAAGGTCTTTATTGTTCTGATAACCATTAGGTTGAAAAGAAAATCCGTTCTATTCTTGTCTTAATGAAATCTCATTGGAATCAATTCTTACTATTTTACTGGATCATGACCAATGGTAGACTCTTTCATGTTTGATGCAGTACCATTTCTTTTTGATCTTGCTTTCGAACAACTCTTCCTTAATCAATTATGAACCTGAATATTGGTTCGAGCTTTCACTATAAAGCTTTGTGCTCTATTTCATCTTGTCATAGCCAAAGTCTCCTTATTTCTCTGTTCTTAAAAATTCTGAGTTGGACTCGTACCTATATCTCCTTACAATCTGAGTCCATTTAATTCCGAAGAGTCCATCAAGGGTGACGAGTCTTTTTTTCTATATCTCCATATTTGTTTAAGCAGATTATTCTTAAAAAAAGTGAAAGATAATGAGCCTAGTCTCTTTCTATATATGCTTAAAGGAAACAATTTAACCTTAAATTAAGAGAGAATATTCTGAACGAAGTCCTTATAATATAAACCTTGAGTCAAGTATTATAATGTCGAGCAAGGGTGAGAGTGTTGATGGCATAGGTGTGCCCATTAACTTTAAAATCCTTGGCCAAGGTTAAGATGCTTAGATTAAGCACTTGTCAACTATCAAGAACCGGATATACTCCTGGTCAGATTGGTCTTTCTAGTTAGGAGTGCCCTATAGTGAAAGATCGACCAGGTTGTATAGGTCCTTGACACCAAGCTCAGATGGCATGATGGTATTATGTGATCCTTTATTGATTACCCTTATGAAGGGTCGAGTTTCTTCAATTGAAGAAACATGGGAGACCAGTAGGTCTTTGGTTGGGAGGAAAAGCCCTTGATGATATTTTTTTTTCCCCTTGATGATAAAGTCTTGCTCAAGCATACCAGCAGGAAGCTTTCAAACTATACATTCTTGTAACTCTTTCTCTCTCTTAAATTCAATTAAATGCTTTAGCATGTTATTTCCTAGTTGTAATTAATGCTCTTCCATTTTGAAAGCAAAGAAAAGTTAGTTATTGTTCTACTCTGATTCAATTATATGTATTCAGTTAATTGTTTTCTTTTCAACTGAAATTGAAAACTAAAAGTTAGTTGATGAATCGAAAATGATGTAATTGTTTCAGTTGTTTATCTTTTCCATTCTAATGCAAAGGAAACACTAACAAGAAAACTAGTTAGTTACATTTCAGCTGAAACTGGTAGTTAGTTTCTATTTCTAAACTGTAGATCAATTAGAGTATTACATACATGAATGTTTTTCTAAGTGAAATGCAAGATACTATTTCTTGCCCTCCAGAGAAAGAGGGAGGGTATACCCCGAGAGAAGAGAATAGACTTCGGAATAACGAGTATTGTCATCTGAGTTTTCACACACTTGCATAGGTCTATTTTAAACCTCATCGAGTCAATTGGAGTATTAAGTTAAATTGAGTAATCAACCTACATCAATAGCTTAAGTCTAACATAGTCATTGACTCTTGTTTATCCTTTTTGAAAAATAAAATTAATAAGTGTTTAATGTTTATGTTGTCGATGTAAATCGGGTAAAATGATCTTGTTTTTCGACAAGTTGAGTCGATAATAAAAATATTATGAGAAATTGTTAATTATATATGTAATATATATATATATATGTGTGTGTGTGTGTGTGTGTGTTATATGTGTGTGTGTGTGAGTTAAATACTTATATATGTATGTATAAAGGATTTTTTTATCCTTGGAAAGTGTACATGGAGGATGAAATTAGCATTTATCCTTGTGCAAAGACATTTTTTATTTTGGAATTCAAATCTCTAAAAGATAAGGAACTGATCCTCAATATAGGTCCTTGGTTCTACCAGAGAGAATTTTTATGCATTAAGCCCTAGTTCCCCTCCTTTGATCCTTGAACTGAGATGTTTTCCTTAACATTCCTTTGGGTAAGATTGCCCCATCTTTCTCTGCCAATGAACTAGGTAAGTATCATAGCATTTCAAAAGAAACTATCAATTATGAAAACTCTACTTGTGCTCGTTTATATGTTGAATCCAATTTATCCAAAGGCCTACCGACCGAAATCTCATTGAAAGCCGAAAATAGGCGTTGGAGACAACTGGTAGATTATGAAAAGATTGCTTTTAGATGAAAAAAATGTTTCTCAACAGCCCATGGTACCCCACAATGCAACAAGAAGCAAGCTAATGTGCAAGTTGAAGGCCCTAATCAGCATTCTTGGTGGAATGGGGCTGATTCCAGCCACTATGTAATTGATCCCATAGTGAAGGATTCTTCGTCTTCTCCAAAATCTTTACAAGAAGTGTCTCCTATTCAGTGCTCTCCTCCCTCAATGGTTCTGCAAACTTCAAATCAAAGGTGCACGTTAAACAGTGATCCCAGGGTAGTTGGAACCTCTGTCAAGCCTCTTGTACCAATTTCACAAGCGAGATCTAATATGCAATCTCCTGAGTCTTCGGTGATCATATCTAAAGTAGACTCAAAGCAAGAAAATGGCATCGAGTAGAATATCTCCAGCAAGCCAAAGCAAAAATGAACGGAAGTAAAAAGGAAGAAATCTTCGCCCTCAAGGGCCAAACACTCAATGACATTAAGTTCAACAAAATCTAGGGTGAAAATTAAGTATTGAATATGTAATCGTGTTTTTAAAGTAATAGAAAGAGTGTTATCCTCTCTGATAGCAGTTTGCCTATATAGCAATTTGCCTAAATGTATATATATATATCTCCTCTCTGATAGCAGTTTGCCTAAAAATATATACATGTATAGATATGATAGAAGTAATATCAAAACATATATATATAAACATTCTTTGCTAATTAAAACTTTTATTAAAATATGCACTTCGTGGGCATTATGAGCCACCATTGAAGGCTAATTAAAAGGTTTATGTTTGGATATCATATCTATACATATATATATAAACATTCTTTGCTAATTAAAACTTTTATTAAAATATGCACTTCGTGGGCATTATGAGCCACCATTGAAGGCTAATTAAAAGGTTTATGTTTGGATATTTGATAGCGCCACCTTTTCCATATTATAGGTGGCAGTTTGAAATGTGCTAGCCAATTTTTTCAAGTTTTATCACATTAATTTCACTCGTTAACGTTAGTGAAACCATAAACCAACTAAAGGGGACCCTTTCTTTTCTGATCAACCCAGATCCCAGTATGGGCAAGGTGAGAGCATACTCGAAAGGGGATCGTTAGCATAAATTTGAAACTGCTAGAAAGTACAATGAGAGGAAATAACAATCAACTCAGCCACTTATTCAGCGGGAGGACTAGAGATAGAAATTACATTGCTGAAAGTAACAATCAACTCAACCACTTATTCAGCAGGAGGACTGGAAATAGAAAGTACAATGCTGAAAGTAAATATGCAACTCGACCACTTATTCAGCGGGAGTATGTTGACGGCTCAACCGATCAGCAATATGTAAATGCAATATAATGTAGACTGAACATGACCAGTCTCTTCCACAAGCATGGGAAAGCAGTGTAATAAGCAAGATAATAAGAATGCTAACAGTACTACTGTTCAGCTTACAATATGATAGAACTCTTGCCAATATCATTTTATTTCATTTGTCTCAGTGCTACAATAATAGAATAAGTCTCTCCTATCATCAAAATGACTTTCCAACCCAAAACCCCACTCAAATGACAGACTTTTACAATCTGATATGACAGACCAGCAACTAGAAAATGCAGATCAGCAACTCTATGACCCACTAAAATGATCATAACTCCATCAAAACTACTCCAAATGACATGAGACTAAGTGCAATGAACTCCAAGGAAGATGGCGACCAAGTTATGACCAAGAAACAACGGCAACAACTACTCAATGAATTTTCTAAACATTTGCCAAGCAAGATGAAGTGGTACGGCCTCAAGAGGGGCGACTTCAGCAAGATACAATCCAAATCTGCATAATAAAATCTGAAACTCTCCAAAAGGGGGCGCCCAAGGATGACAATGACATATGCAAACTACCCAGAACAATATAAAATTTATTCTAAGACTTGTGAGCAAAAACTACTTTCAGCTATACTAAACCAGCAACTCCAAAAACTAACAGAAATGCAAGAAAACCCAACTACAATGTGCTCAATCTGTTCTCAAGGATTAAGAACAACAATATCTCAACTAGTTGCTATCTTTCAAGCAAGAATTCAAGCCAAAGCTACGAGGTATGCATCCCTCGAAGCAACTCACTAACCATTTCGGCAGGATAACTTTACTTTAGATATCTAAGATAATGAAATTTATAACATTTCCTGCTCCAAATTCAAATTCAATCTCCCTCCAAATGGATGCCAAAACCAAACTCAAATTCACAATGCCCATTAATGTCATTTGCATTTCATTTCTCCAAGTCATCCTCCTCCAAGAAGCATTATACTTAATTAAAATGTCAATAAAGTATATTATGGAGTCCAAAATAATAATAAAGTGAAACACTTTATTAAACTGATTTAATTCCTCCAGGCTAAGCGTCAAAACAATAAAGTGAAATATAAATATAATTGACCACTTATTTTTCCAAGGCATCCAAACATGCTTTTTAAATATTTCACTTAAAATAATGTTCTCATCAAATATCAAACTTGCCAAAATAATCACCTCAAATGCTAGAGACCAACTGAATATATTGCCCTGCCCGAAATAGCCATAATACCAAGTTGTTGAAACACTGCCAAAAATAGCACCAAGGGTGTTGGAGACCAAACTGCTCAAATTGACCTGCCAGATATAACCATTGAACTGAACTGCAGAAACCTTGCTAAAAATAGCACTGCTAAAAATAGAACTTACTAAAAATAGCATACTGCTAAAAATAGTAAATTGTTCCAAACTCATTTTAACCACAATCCGAGCAGCCGTCGTACTTACTAAAAATAGTAAGTCTAGAAAAGTTCTCTAATTCAATTGCATGTCACACCGTCGCGAAGCTCTCTAAAAACCCAGAAGGAATTCAGAATCCGAACTGTAAAAATCCAACATGCAACCGTCGTAACTTACTAAAAATAGTAAGTCTGGAAAAGTTCTTTGATTCAGTTGCATGTCATACCACTGCGAAGCTCAGTGAAAACCCAAAAAAAATCTGCAACCAATCTGCAAAACTCCAACATGTGAACCCCTGAATCCTCAAAAGGAACCTCCAAGTAATTGGAAACCCTAATTTTGCCTCTGACTAGCCTACGAGCATCTGAGAATAGGCTAACAGTCACTAGAAGGTGTAGTGCTAAAAATGGGGACATTACATAGTTCAAACTAAATTTTAATGATTTAAAGTTTCCTATGCTAAAGCCATTATGTGGCAGTTTTAGGAAATGCATTAAAACTCCCTTTGAGAGTCCTATCACCAACTTCTTGTAGTCGTGGCATGAAGGTTGTTAGACTTTCCTTTGGCCAAAAAGTGGCAGCAGCAGCAGCAGCCTATATTCAAGCATTTCCAACTGACTTAATAATGCCACATCTTAACCTTAAATCATGGCAGTTTTAAGTGTTAAATAGAAGCCTCAAATCTTGGCAATAAAGCCATAGTGGAAACTGCCACTTATTTTAAATGCTTTTGAAAACCCCATGAAGCCGTGGTAGTTAGAGAAGGATAGTCGAGCCCTTCAAGGAGCGACTACCTTCTATTTTAAGCAAGTATTTAATGATTTCTAGGGTGCGCTAATCTAGTAATGGCAATTGAAATTAAATGCCCACGGCATTATGGAAGGAGGGTACGACTTAATCAAGAAAGAGAGTATTTTTGGGGGATCATTATGTTTTTTATCACATGAGTGCAGAAGGGGATTGGAAAGTTTTGTTTAAGACGGAAGAGATTATTGGAGATCACAGGAGAGAAGAGGTGTGGTTCAGAGAACAAAAGATAAAGTGTTTTCTCTGGAGTAGCATTAAATCACATTATATTTTTGAAAAGAGAGCTGAGTATTGAGAGGTGTAAAAAGAAGAGTTTTTCATTTTGGAAGACTTCATTTGCTCCTGGATGCAGGAAGCATTCAGTAAAGAGTTGAATCTACCTGACTACTGCACGTAAGAGGAGAAAGGAGTTACTCTTCTTGTCTACTGGTGTTGGGCCTGAGAATTGTTTTTGGAGTGGCTGTGTTGGTTTATCTTTGAGCGCAAAGAGTAAATTCTCTTCTTAAGCTATGAGAGGCCGCGACATAGAAGGAGACATAATCTCTTTCTTGTGGATCTGTATTTACTGAGCTTAAGGCAAGAAGGTTTAAGTGCAGAAGTTCAGGAAATTATTAAGGCATGTTCTTATTCTGGCCTACCTGTGCAAGCATATAGTTATGTTTTATTATTTCTCCAGTTAAAAGAAGAAAGATTTTCTAGATTTTCTTGAGAAGAAATAATACATGAGTATTAAAGGTTTAACTAATCTCAGTTTATTACTGTTAGAGACAGAAAATTAGAAAATAGTTAAATGGCTTTAGAACTTGAGTTTTAAAGTTATTTTACTCAACAAGAGCTTATATTTCCAGTTGGGTTAAAAGCAGTTGATATACATATATGTATGTATATATGCTCTCATTTAGAGACAAATATACGAATATGTATATATATACACATATATTGAATTTTGTTCCTGAATTTTTATATAGAAGAAACTAGTTAAACGATTGAGAAATAATGAGAGTAGATAATTCTTCTCTCAGTTGAGTTGCCCAAGTTTGGACAAAGTATTAAGCCAAATCAATGATGAATAATCAATACTTCAAGTAGATATCTTTATGATTATTCAAACGATATTATTATCATGAATAACCAAAATTAATATGTTTTTACACTGAAAACCTAAAACCTTATTATGAGGAAATATCCATCTATATAAGATGTTTTATTATTACTGAACTTATTGAATATATTGTCAATATTATTAGAGTGAGACCAAGAAAATCGAGTCAATGACATTTAGTCATCATGTATAACAAAAGTGCTTAAAAGTAGGAGACTAGTTACTCTCACGGTTATTAGAAAGGACTTGAACAAGTGGCCCTGAAACCTTAGTTATAAGCAGGGGACTTGCCAAGTAAGCTGCTGTAAAAAATTGGGGGTGATTTGAAATTTCCAAGTAGGATTTTGAGAAGTGCAAAGTGAGTGCTCAACTACTGAGTCCTCTCCCCTATCTAATAATCCACCATTCTTTCATTGTAGTCAGAATGCTCCACCCAAATGGCATGAGAAACAAAGTTAAGAGAGCAAGTGCAAGTTCCAAGTGATCTTAGCAGAAGGGCTACCTTTGAGACCTGCCATCAAGTTAAGGAAGTTTGCACCATGCAATATAAACTAATAACCCAAGTTCATTCATAATACAAGAGAACTGTATATAAAATAGTTTAACACTCTTTTGTCTTTTATTGTTTTATGATTTATCTACAATTGCCCTTTGAACTGATGCTTGAAAAATTGTGTATCAATAAACACAACAGATACCACTGCTCCTAAAGAATTTATAAAAAATTAACAATAGTATAATCATTGTGCCAAAGAAATCCTGTTGAAAAACTAAAAAGTATATGTGTCCCAAACATTATAGAACTGCCAAGCCCTAGTGCCAAGGTGACACCTTAGACTAGTTGTTTTGGTGGACCCAAACAGATGTTTTAATGTTTAATGATATGTGACTTGGTTTCTTAAACAGTAAACTACAGTTAAATCACAAGCGAGATGTCTAATCGAGGTATTTACATTTGAATATGTACTTGTTGAAGAAGTGAACCACACCCGATCTATAATAAGAAGCCTTCAAAAAACAAAGCAGTCACCAAGCAGATCAGTAACTCAGTCAGAGAGCACCACATCATGCACATGGGAGACTCTAGGTTCAAGTTCAAGTTGGTCCATGGAAAATAACATTGTATCAGAGCTAGACTAGGATCCCCAAACACCAAAATGTGGCTAAGGGGGGGTGTTGGAGAAATGAGCCACACCCAAGCCATAATAAGGGATCTACTAAAAAAACCCCTAGTCACAAAGAGGCTGGTAGCTCAGTGGTAGAACACCTGAACATGCACATGGTGGGTCCTAGATTCAAGTCCTAGCTGATCTATGGACAAATAACAATACTTGCAAAGAAAAAAATGAACACTTGTTATTTTATGACCATCTAATGCTTAATTGCTTTCCCTGTTGAGAATTTTTTATTTTAATAACATGCAACTGTATTTGATGTAGCTTTAGATGGTCATATTTGGATAAGGAAGCTTTGCATTTCAGGTTTCTGCAGGATAAAGGTGTTCATCTTATGGTTAGCTGTGATCTTGAGTTTAGTTGTGTCCCTGTGGCTGAAAAAGTCAACCATAACAGAGGTTAACGTGGTTACAAACTGTGAAATCAGAGTAAAAGAACATCAGAAGTGGGTTATTCAAAGTAAGAGATTTCTAATGGTATATGAAAGGTAGGTTTATTGCAAAAGGTGGAAACTGGTCTCTAAATTGGCCCATCGGTGGCACAGTGCCTACATGGCAGCTGATTAAGCATACAACAAGGCATGGAGAATGACATATCATGACTTACCTGTACCACTTACAGGAAGATAAGAATACAAACAAGATCAGATCATAAAATCCATTTTTAGAGGACACTGGAAAAGGGAAAGGTAAACATTTCTAAAAGAAGAAACCTCCTAAAGAATCAATTAATCAACAAATAACAGATCTGACATGTAAAAATGTATGACCTGATGTACATGGCAAAGGCAAGCTAAAATACCTGACAGTACTTCACCATGGTATTCTATGTTAGCATAAGAGACAATGTCACACTTTTGTCCGTTCTGTCATGCAAAAAAGACTTGACAAATCATTTTTTTAACAGAAATGAGAGTGGAGTTTTGTGGAGCCATGGAACTGATATTTATGAGTTTCCTTGGAGCACTAACTTCTGAGATCCAACTATGATAGTAATGTTCCATTCTGCAATTCTTAGCACTAATTTGAGATGTTCCCAGCAGTGAAAATGTGCAGAAATGGAGATATTCTGTGTGCATTATTTTCCTCCTAGTTGTAATGATTATTCATGATATCTTGCCAGTGCAGAGAGATTTGAGTTCTGTTGAGTTTCCTTTCTCCCTTAGTGTTCTGTCATGCCCCCACCAAAATTCAAATCTAGATTGCAGCATGTGAACCGCTAAGAAGTCAATGAAAAGTGGTGCCAATATCATCGATGAGATAATGCTAATAAAAGTGGTGCTAGTGTCATACTAGCAATTTAAGATAAACATAGTCAAACTAAAATTAAACTATAATTTACCAAAGGGCGGCGGTTGTGTGAGAAAGGTTGTGACTCTTTCAAAAATAAGATATATATGGGAGATCATTTCATGAGAAGAAGGGACGAATCCATTGAACACGAATATTATGACTTATTGCAAGTGACTATTACAGCCAAAGAGGACAAAACCCCTCCAAGGAAACTTGAAATATTTAAGGACGAAAACCCATAACTTGACTAGATATTAGGGACAATCATTCAAAGAGAATACTGCAAATTGGAAGGAGAATTATAGTGGAAAATCAAGATAAATTCTATTTTCAGAATTATGTCATAAGTTATAAATCTGAATATTATAATAAAATTCATAATTTAAGATAATGTCATGTTTATAAATAATAAATATAATGCAATTATCATTTTGAGTTAGAATTATTGTTTAAAGGCAAAAATAAGAAATGTTGTAGAAAGGGACATTACATGTTCACATTTTATGCTTTGAGTTTGTGTCTCACAAAAGAGAACAGATTCCTCCACCACAAAAATTTATTAAAAACCTGACAATGTCACATTGATGAATTTATGAGGTAGAATATGTTTCTTCTGTTAGCATTGAAATCTACCTTAAGAACTTGACAGGTCAATCATTTAATAATCATAGATTGCAAAAGAGTTTCCAAGAATTGTATAGGAACACAACTGCCAACTATCATGCAAAAACCTTACCCAGTGCACAAGTCTTGGCAAAACAGCTAAGAAAACTAATAAAAAACTTCCATGGTTGACCAAATATTCTGTATACCTATACTTAACTTCTTCCCTAGGGTTCTTATAGCTAATTTGCAATCATCTTCAAGGTAACAATTAAGCAGAAAACCAAGTTAAAGTTCTGCCAATAAAGATCTGCCACTGAATGTTTGAGCAAACATACCTTCAACATCAGTATTTGATGCTTCAGCAGTAAGCTGTCCAATAATACGAGGTACAACATCTGCCCTTGTCACTCCTCCTACTGCATCCAGGTCAGCAAGAGCATCCCAATTAGGAGTGGGTATTCCACCACCAGCGCTTATACCCTGTGCACCTGTATCTGATAAAATCCTGGCCAAGTAGTAGTATATATAGCGCAAAACACTCCTATCTTCACATTGTTGATGAAGCTGAATATTGACAGAACCACCCATTATAAATGAACAAGGACAGAACATGTTTTTACCAATACAAAATGAAAACCTGGTCTAACAAGGTTTATACTTTATTATAACAGCTGCAAGTTTGCAAAGAATCTCAATACAGTACCAATATCATATCTACTACTGAAATACTGAAAAGATGAGAAAATTTTGGCGGAATGCATTCAACTTTTTGAGTCATATAATTGCAAACAAATCAAGGAGAAATATTCAAATTGAAATAGCTTGTTAGATTTACAAATTACAAAAGAACGTGTACCAAAAGATGCAAAATCCAATAACTGGTTGACAGTGACATACCATGACAAGCGAAGGGGCCAATGAAGGGTCAACTGAATTATACACAGCAAGTTTGGGAAACACTTGATGTACTAGCTGCTTTTGTGAGCTTTTCTGTATCAAAATTGCAAGACCGTTAAATAATGATACAGAAACAACAAACCCAACCTACAATTACCAATGAATAACATAAAATGGAAAGGAAATAGCAACCATTAACCTGATCAGCCGATGCAGCAAGTTCATGGATACTCCTTGCAAGTTGTGAGTAAGACAAAGGCTGCAAATCACAGTGTCCAATAAGTCTACCTGGCAAGTCAGTGGAGACATTCCAAGCTATGACAGTTCTTGGTGCAGTCCCCGACTCATAGAATGCTCATGACAAACACAAGAAACTAAGAGATACCATTATCAATCATATGTATTCATAATCTTATATTTTATTGCCAACACTGGTGATAACGTATTTTGTATGTATTTGAAGCTAAAATTTATTCTTCAGTGCTCTCCCACTCTTGACTATCTCTGCGAGTGCTATGTGTTTGAGTGAGGTACTTCGTGTAAGCAATATTTTATAGAGTAAAACTGACCATACATATTTTGAATGCCTAATTAAGGATAAATTTATCTACTTATGCTGCACGTGGATATATCATATAAGGAGAGAAACCTGCATCCCCTATCAACTTCAAATGTGTTATCTGATTAAAAAATGGGAATAGAATCTATCAAAATGGATAGTACCTCTACACATGAATTTAAAGCTATGATCTGCTATAAAACATTTAGAACCAACTACATAGCATATTGTACATATAAAATTTAATAAAACAGATATTCAAGAAGAGGAACAAAACTGAAAATTTCAGCCAATCAAGCATTTGTTTTGTCATCTTTGATAAAGAATATTCCAGGTCAAGTCTTCCTAACAAAATTTCTGCCTCTAAAATGGACTGATTATAAAAATAAATGTGGTACCAAAGAGAAGTCCAGTGGCAACAAAGGAGCCCCTTCTTCTAGGGCTAATAAAGTATATAGTATAAACCAAGTAGAATCTTGGACATTAAAGCCTCTGAAATTAGGTCTCCACTCTGTCTTTGTTTCCTGTGTTGTTTCATTTCGTTTCTTAAAGCACAGACATAGTGACATAGAATATGAATTTACAAATATAAAAGATAATGGTTTCTAAGTGGCAGGTCCACAGGAATTTTATTTCAGGAAATGTCTTATCATGAGACATTGTCCCCACCATAACTACCATAGCTCACTTCTGCTTTTATCCTAATAGTCATGCTCATAATTCATAAGTACATCTTGATTTATTAACTAACTTTAACTCACCGCTTACTCAGTCTTTGGTAGATGACTGGTTCTCTTTTCTATCCTCCAATCCAAAATCTGTTCTAAAATGGATTTACCACAGGGAAAATGATTAATGATAATTTACACAAAATTCCTACATCTTGGAGGCTATATCCTATTATCTAGTTTATGTCCAATTTTATTTTCAACACTACGAGTAATACTAGCCACATCAAATTTTCATCTAGGTTCCACTTGATCATATATAATGGAAAGGCTCCAAATCATTTTCCCCGCTTCTTCACCTCCGATATTTTGAAGGTAATGTTGTGGAACAATCTACATAAATAACTTCCTATGTTGATCTTGCCTGAATGTCCCAACTTGTAGTCATATCGACAATTCTTCTGTAATATCCCTTAAAGTTTATCCTTTGTAGCGCATATACTATAATCTCTCTTTCCAATCTTACAGGTTTCTTGTAACCAATTTCAGGCCGGATGTCATAAGCACAAAAAGTTCATCAAATCCTGCATTCTCTTCCTTGCATGCTTCCTTTCAAGCAAAGTCCAGCCCATAGAGAATGCACTTGATTACATATCATCTTTAACTTTTGCTCAGCCATATCGTAATTCATCCAAATTCACATGAACATGAATTCCTAAGGACCAATTTCAACTGATTGGAGCCAAAGTAAACAAAGGGTTCCTAGATGATTAAAATTTAAGATAAAACTTCATACAATTTCAAAATTAAGATTGGGATTTGATCGCTGATGTTGTTCTCTACCTTTTCATATGCCAATTATAACTGATGTAGTAAATACATCCGACCCTATATACACCTCAGTTGCAGAGTGAAGTACAAGTACTTCGATGAAGCCGGTTAAACAGAGCCTCTGACTGTTACGTCCTATGTCATTTAGGCTCTTGTTCTGGAATCATTCTTTTTGGATGAAAATATAAATGATCATATGTCCAAAAGCGTGCAATATGATACAATGTTGCCCTAATTCGTTTTAAAGTCATTTATATCATGGTTTCCTCCATGAAGAGGTTTCGAAGGAAACATAACTAATAATGAGCTGCAATATGACCTATTTCCATAATACCAGTAGCTCTTCCCACTTAATTGAATCACTGTTTTCAATTATTTAATGCAATGGAGTATTTTGACAAATGATTTTATTTTTCTCATTTTCTTTAAATGAGAATTTAAACTGCTACCTTTTCAGAAATATGCAATAAAAGAAGAATTATTTTTACAGCATCTTTTTTAACTCAATTAGAAGTTGAACAATTGTCTTTCTCTCAATCTGATAAGGATTGCACAAATTGTCCGGCTCTCAAAATTCTCTTGTAGACATAATTATTAAAAACAAGAACTAGCTGTCAATGGTATGGATTTTCACCCTACATTCAAAAGGTACAAGACAGCAACGTGTCGGAACCAAACTGGACCTCTATCAGCTTAGAATTGAGATCGAACTTGGCATGCCTCCACTTCCAGCCGACACCCAACAAGATAGGGCGAACCCGCTTGACAGATATGCAGAGGTGAGACAATTGGGATCTTAGCATTCGCAGCACTGTCCTGATTCTTCCTGTGATTACGTATAATCCAAAGATTGCTAAAGATACCTCCTTGGGACGGCCAGTGTACATCCGCGAAAGGGGAACAACTTCATAGCTGCGCTTGAATTTGAGCGCTTTAATAAGTATGCATTAGACTTTTATCCCGGTGCCTCACCAGCTCAAAATTAAAATTAAAATCAACTCAATCTAAAGCAGTTACTCGTACCATCAGAAAAGTGATTCATCACCATTCTAGTGTCCAAGACAATGAAAATCATATCAATGGTTTCAAGAGGCATCGGTGTGAAATGTAAGTTACCCCAGATCGTACTTGGAAAGCGCCAATTCAGAAAAAGAACAAATTTCTGCCTTCACCAGGAAGAAATGTAATTCAAGGATTAAAATACTAGTAATTTCTGGATTTTCCATTTGCAGAAAAACTACTCGTAGGCTCTCGGGTCGTCGAGATGAGATTTGAACCAAAACCCGCCCAGCTTTTACAAAATGCCGAGTGTCAAAAACACCAAAAACTCTGGCAACACTCCCTCTGGTTTTCCGACTTAAATCCTATTAGAGATCTTCAGCACCCACGGTTTTGGATTGAAAGAGAAATGCTCAATTATAATAAATGATATTTTTTTAAGGTACAGCATAGTTAAGTGTATACGTACATACCTTCTTTTTATGTTTGGAAGGAATGATGTTAGTTTTCACGGGAGTTAAGACCTTAGCTACAGACATGGTGTCGCTCTGGATCTGCGTCATGAGACCCGGCTTCTTCGTCTTCTTATCCTTTCCGAAAGTAGGAGGAGGAGAATGCATAGGAACGGGCCCTCCTGCTGCTGATTTTCCTGCCCCCTGTGTGGAGGGAACGGGATCTGATGTAATGAGGTCCATCAGCGTGGTTCCCCCCAAATCCTGACCTGAAGCCATGCCCACAAGTTTTGTGCCTATAGCAAACAACCGCCTGCACCAGATCAAAGATTTCTGAATTCAGAACTTAGTTATTCATTCTACCTTGCTCTGTTTTATATATTTGTTATGGCGAAATTTGCACACCCATGCCATTTTCCGTATAGTTTTGTGCCCGCCTTGGTGCAAAGCCTTCTAATGTAATAACCGGAAGTGGTATGCTCTGTTTGACTTGTGGTTTAATTCTAGTTCTTCTTTATTTATTTTAGTTTATATTAATTTCTATGTATTTATTATTATTGTATTTTTAATTATACTCGTTTTTATAATTTTTTAAGGCAGGAGATTAATGTTTTCGATGTGCTCATGAGTATTAATGCATTTTTGAGAAACTTTGCATGTAATGTAAAAGTTATAGTTTGTAGGATTATTTAATTAATAGGAAATTTTGGACTTTTTTTTACAATTTTCTCATTGGTTGTTGGTACTTTTCTTGTGGTTTTGTATTTTTCTAATTAATTTAATTAATTTTTAATGTTTTGTTGTTATTGAAAATATTTCATGACTTTGTAATGTTCTTTGATATAGTCGTGTCTTCGCATTCAACGTTTTTGTCGACGTGTGGTGTTTTAACAAGGATATAGTGCATTTACTAGTTGTTAATTTTTATTTATTGTGAATAGACTGAAGTGCGGGTGTCATTAATGGCTTATGGTGTGAAGTTTTAAGTCTGTCGAGCAAATGATTATTTGCGTTGTTTATTCATTTGCTCAGATTGTTTGATGAGGGTGAAATATGTGTTTGTTGAGAGGGTTTATATCTATCGTATTGGAAGCGACAAAGAAAGCGTTTGTAAGTTTCTATATCTTTTACATCGTTATTTTTGTGTTCTTTATTCATTTGTTGTGATTGTTTGATGGGGGTGAAATCTTCGTCTGTTGAGAGGGTTTATGTCAATCATATTGGAAGCAAAAAACAAGGCATTTGTAATTTTATTTTATTTTATTATATTAATTATGATTATGTTGGTTGCTTGAAGAACCAGTGTGTTTAACAATCGATTGGTTTCTTGAGCTTCGAACTCCAAATCTCGCCTTTGCAAAATTTCACAAGAAATACAAAGCATAGAGAGAGGTAGAAGTTTTGAGCTTTCTGGGTGTTTAAGAGGAGAGCTATCAAAATTAACAGGAACTATGGTGTAAAGTGTTAATAAATGTGAGAGGAAGTTAACCATGGCCAACCATAATGCAAGTAGCAACGCGGCGAATACATTGAGTATTGTTGTCATTGCTATCGGTTCGGTTGACCCTCGATATCCAACTCAAAAATGAGTACTTTTTTATCTATCTTTTGTGTTTTTTTGGCCTAGTGTTAAAGTTTGTGCATGTTTGTGATGCGGTTCTTGTGGGTGCATTTTGTTCAATGTGTTTTGGTGGGTTTGGTAGATGGCCATTGGAACCACTGTTGCATAAGTTGGAGAAGGTGTTAGTTAAGGGAATTTGAGATTTGTGATGAAGAACTTCCTATTTAAAATATATTTTGTGGGAATGTTTTTTTTGTTTCCAGGTAGGGTTTCAAAAAATTTGATGGGATGTTACATTTGAGAGAACTGGGTTGTAGATCAGTGATTGGTTTCTAGTCCACATATAGTGGATTTTTCCTTTTGGGTGTTTTTATTTCGTTGGACTTGAAAATTTGGAGAGTTTGACTTCTTATAGTGATGCAGGAGCATTCGTAGTTGACCAACAATCTTGCATCAACCAAAAAAAGAGTGATTTTAATTTTAATTTTAATTTAATTTTAATAATTTTTGTGTGAGAAATAAATGTCATATTAAGGCCAAAATATGGAATTAAAATAATTGACCTTATTTTATTGTTGCAAAAATTGTGGTGTTGGAGATAGTTTAGGAGGCAAATTTTGATTTTTTTGAAGTTCAAAAGGCAAAAAAACATTTTGCGCATGGATTTTTGGGGAAATACAAGTGGGAAAAACTCATTAAAGCCCCTTAACTTTATCATGGAAGATTTGGACGCCCAAGTTGTGTAACTTCTGATTTTTGCTAAGTTTCGCTCCTATTTGTGAGGAGGTGGTTGCTTTTCTTGGACTAATCTTTTGTGGGGGTGTTTTAGAGCTTGTAAATTCATATTTAATATTTTTATATCTTTATTTTGGAGAATTTTTCTAGGTTGGAGGCATTACATTTCTTGGGAGTTACATTTTGGGTGAAAAAGGCAAAGAGGAAGACATGACAGAAGGGAGGGGATTCATTGTTGTAGGCCAGAACGGGGAGTGGAAGGAGGAATGCATAGATTTTTCTCCAAGGTTGTTGGAAGCCATTTTTTTACAGGTATGATGGTTTGAAGACATAAAGTTTAGGTTATGATATCATTGTGCAAGATAGGAACAACTGTAGGTTGAAGATTGCCACTATAGGTTGTGGGTTGAGTTTGTATGTGAAGGGAAAGAGTTAGTTTTGATGTAATTTGTTAATTTTCTATCATGGATCAGTTTGAGACTCATTTATATTGATGTTCATCAGTCCATGAGACTAATTTATTTATTGTGATCAGATTTCAAAGGGCTTTCTATGCATATCTAAAAGTTTGAAAAATTATGTTGAAGAAGTTGAATATAAAAGCTATAATCTTGTTGTTGATTTTTGTACACTAGTTATTATTTTTGTTGAACGTTTTTATGAGAGGGTTTGTGTGAAAAAAAATCCATCCTACATTAGTGGTTTTAGAGCATGTTGGTTTCCCTCTTACATTAGTGGTATCAAAGCAGAAGTTCCTAAGTGTGCAGGCAGAGCGTCGAATGTGAGGCAGTTTGCACCAAGACTTGTGGTGTGTGTATGATTTTTGTGTAGACAAATTGTCGTACATGAGGCAATCGATACTTGAGAGGATGGGATGGGTCATGAGGAGGCCCGTAAGAATTTTATTTTGGGAACAATATTGGGAAGAAATGGAAAATAGGAAGTATCGTGAAGAATTTGAAAAGCTCAAGGCTGAAGTAGATGTATTGAAAAAGATGGTTAAGGACATGAAAGCATGAGATGAGAAATACGAGAAGAAGAATGTTTTCATAAAAGAGGACAACGAAGAGAAGATTTGAAAGAAAGAGTGTTGTATCCCTTTGGTAGGGGTTGAATGTAAGGGAGAATATGTGGGGGCATCCCACATAAATGGAGAAGATAATAAGGTGCAAGTTTCAGCAATAGCATGTGAATGGAGTGCATTATGTGAAGTGGATGAAAAAGGATTGCAATCAAAAATTATGAACATGGATGGTCTTAATTTTGATGAGAAAGTTGGTGAGGAAGAGGAAGATCTCTTGTTGAAAGAAGAGATGGAAAGAATCAACCAGTTTTTGGAAGGACAAGTGATGGATAAACACGAAGAGGATTTTATAAAACTTATCATTGGAGGTGAGAAGATGGATGTTGCAGCGAATAAAGAGGAAAAAGATGTTGGGGCAATGAACAAGAACGAGGTAAATTTTCATTTTGATTTTAGTTTTAATGATTTTATACCTTCTTTGATGAGTGTAGAAGAGGATGTCAAGAAAGAAGAGATTATGCAAATGGAAACTTCTAATTTCTATGGATTAGAAATTACAAATTTGTATAAAGATATAGTAGATTTCGATTATTGTTCAAGGATAATACATATTTGGATATAGAATTTATAGAGGATGTTGCAAGTAAAACTTGGTGGAGGTGGTCAGTTTGTGGTGGTTGAATCCCACAAAAGAAGAGAGCAGAATGTATGGTATTAGGAGGAGGAGGACGCTTCATGGTGGATATGATTCCACAAGAGGAGATAAGAATGAAGTACATATTTGTTGGAGGATCATGAATCTTGCTTCAAAAAGATGCTAGAAAAAGAGGAAAAAGAAAATATTTTTGGTGCACATGTTTCAATGATGGAGTTTGTTGAGGATTGCTTGCAATCCAAAAGGGTGGTTCTACCACTCAACTCCATTTTGTGAATCCCTATTCACAAGTTTTTTCCTACCCCGGGTGTGTGACACAGGAGCATCCGTACACTACAACAAATCCATGTGATTATCTCCCTTTATTGCTCCATTTTTTTCTTCCACCCACTTTTTTAATGTATTTTTCTCCGTTTTTTTGAAAAGGTCGATGCTATTTATCGAGATGGCGCTATGTTTGGTATTTTTGCGTCGATTAAAATAAGTAGGCGCTAAATTGGGCACAAATTGGCATCTAAATTAGTGTCTGATTTAGTGCCTAAATTAGCACCCAAATTAGCACCCAAATTAGCACCTAGATTAGCACCTACATTAGTGCCTACTTTAGAGCATCCTTTAGCACCTAATTTAGCACCTAATTGAGTGCCTAATTGTTCTAATCTAGCAAAGATTAAACCTCAACCCTTAACCCTCAACCCTCAACCTTAAACCTTAAACCCTCAACCCCTATACCCTCTACCCTATACATTGGACCCTCAACCATATACCCTCAAACCTATACCCTAAATACGCTACCCTCAACCCTTAACCCTAAACCCTTGAACCCTCAACCCTTTAACCTTCTACCCTCTACCCTCAACCCTAACCCCTCAACCCTATCCCTCAACCCAATACCCTAAACCATCAACCCTATAGGTTCTCAACTCTATACCCTCAACTCTCAACCCTCTACCTTATACATCAAATCCTCAACCCTCATATATCTATATCCCTCCCTCCTCTTATCTCCTTCTCTCTATCTCACTTCTCCCTCCATCTCTTGCTCCATCCATCCCTCCCTCTCTACCCTAATCCCTCAACCCTAAACCATCAACCCTTAAACTCTTAAACACTCAACCCTAAACCCTCAATCCTCAACCCTAAGCCCTTAAACCATAAACCCTAAACCCTCAACCCTAAGCCCTTAAACCCTTGAACCAACCTCTACCCTCAACCCTCAACCCTTAAACCCTTAAACCCAAGCAAACTCTCTACCCTAATCCCTCAACCCTCAAACCTTAATCCCTCAACCCTTAAACCCTCTACCCTCAACCCTCAACCCTCAACCCTATACATTGGACCCTCAACCCTATACCCTCAATCCTCTACCCTCAACTTTAAACTCTCAACCCTTAAACCCTAAACCCTCTACCCTCTGCCCTATACATTAAACCCTCAACCCTTAATTCTCAACCCTCAACCCTTAAACCCTAAACCCTCAACCCTCAACCCCTATACACTCTACCCTATACATTGGAACCTCAACCTAATCCTTCAACCATATACCTATTATCAATTAGATTTTCACCCTACTAAACTTAAGGTTCAGTAATCTATTGACACGTGGGAACATTCTCGGGTTGTGGGTAACCTGTAGTGAGAATGAACCTCCGAAGAAGGTCGGCTTCCTAAATGGTTATCACCCAAACTACTCTATTGTTCATCCAAGGAAAAGGGGAAGAGAAAATGCATAAATTGAAAACTAAAAAATGAAAATAAAGAGGTGATACACCAAACTAAACTAGGACCAAAAACTCATATTACAGACACTTGATTACAATGATTGAAACCAAAATTGCAAAACTCACTTTTGTATATCTTTGCATAAATGTTTTATAAGGAGGTCCTAATGCTCAAATTCCTAGGAGGAAGGTAACTTCACAACTAAAATCCATTTGCATCTTGACATAGATTATAACCCGCATTAACATACTTTTCTGAAAAAAGGTGCTTAGCATGAGACAAAATTACAAGGAAATAAACAAGATTTCACAAGTAATTTGATCAATCAATAAGATGCACACAATGAAACAAAAGAGAAAGAAGGAAAAAACACTCCAATCATCGATATCCAAGGTCTTCACTATTATTCATGTCCAAAAGAGCTACAAAGTATGGCAAAATATGTAAAAGGACTGAAAAAGTCACAAAGTGGAGAAAGAGCCAGTAAGAACTGAGTACAAATGAGTCAAAAGGTAACTATATCTCCAACTCCCTCCAAAAATCCACCAAAAAAGGATCTAGAAACCGAGTTGGGTCAGATGCCCATAAAAATCCTAAAAAATAGCAACTGAATCCTCTCCAAAAGAACTCCAATGTGTTGAAGAAGTCAACTTTGACCAAGTCTACCATAAAGGCACAAGAAACCAACTCCCAAATGCTCTCATTCACTCCAGAAGGTGATGAAACACTACTATATTCTCTACATATGTTTGTAAACCTCCTTCAACCTTCCTATATGCTTGCAAAAGCATAAAATCACAACTAAATCCTTTTAAAGGCATTTACATATCATAACACCTTTACTCTGCATTTAAAATAACATTTATAACTAAGTGATTTATAACTTTATCACTTAACTAAAACGTTTCACATTTGAGATTAATGCAAAAGAAAAGGTTAGAACTCGACCATATGAGAATCAAATGTAAAGAAATAAAAGCCTTAAAAGACTCCTACACACTAGCATAATATACCACGAAGGCATTAGTTGTATTGCAAATTTTTAATCAAAAGGAAAGAACACCTTAAGTTAATCGACATGTGCTAGGGTTGAAACCCTAAAGGCAAAACCACGCCACTCATTTATTTTCATTTCATTTGCACATTCTAGAAGTTTTTTGGGTGCCACCATTGATGAAATACAGACCAAAGTTTTGATGTTGCTAGAAATGAGGGCTTTCTAAAGGGATTTCTAGAGTTACTTGTGTATATCAAGGTAAGTTTCTTTCACCGAGAGGAACAACACTACTTCGAGCTCATTTTTAACACAACAAACATTTAAAATGCTATTATTGTTGTCTGTGTATTTTATGGTTGCCTTCGAGCTCTATTAGTGACTCAAAATATTGAGCATATATTTTGATTCTCTGTGCAAGTGAGTTTTTATGTGGAAGAGGAAATAAAACAAGGGTTTTCTGTACTTCTCTCATTTCGAGCTTATATGCAAAATAAATGATGAATCTCCTTGCATTATTCTATGCATTCTCATTTGCATCTCTCCCATGGTCGTGACCTCCACATTTGCTTAATGTTTTATGCATTTTGCAAGATTTGACTCCACTTTCTTGTTCTCCTTGACACCATGTAGTAGTGAGCAGCAATGTCATAATCACCTTTGCAATGAAAAGATCATGTAAGATTATAATATGAATGAGATTCATGAGAGGGTGGGCAGTTGAAACAAGAGCCTTCTCAGCTAATTGTTCCATGAGAAAATGTTGCCCCATGAAAGAAAAAATGGTTTACAAAAATATTCAATGCCATTGCATAGTGCGGGTATAATTCAAAACTCCATGCATCTTTTCCATTCCTTTATGAACACTACCCTTTTCACTGGCTTGCAAGTCCAAGGGCCACCCAAGCTCCAATATTTCCATGACCACTCAAAGTATTCATTTCTCATGGCCATAATTTCATGTATTACTACAGGTACCGAGGTTTTGTTTCTAGCAGTAAGATATCAAGAATTGTCTTGAAACCCTAATTGCATTGTTTTGTATATTCCATATGCTCTATAGGAAAATAGAAAAGTTACATAGCTTAATATATGAATATCAAATAAAATTTGAAAATAGATCAAGATCTGTATATTCCATAGGCTTCCATGTTGGTATCTTTTCATACTTATCTATATGACATGCTTGAATGGCATTGCCAAAGCTGAGAATACAACTGTCATATATTTTTTGCTTCAAAAAATACTACAACTGCATGACCTTTATGATTACACCTTTATCTTAACTGTCGAGCTATCATCGTGCATATTGAAGAGACAAAGAATACCATCTACTTTAGCATTATGATTGTCCTTGTACTTGTTATAACTTGAATGCTCATTGTCACCTCTACTAGCATCATGACTATTTCTTGCATTTAATCCATTTGATAGAACTATCATATGACTTATTAAATTATCATGACTATCAAAACTCCTCATGATTATCTTTAGATTGTTCATCATGAATGTGCTACTGTCTTTTTATCATTGTATGCAAAAATATATCTTTGTTGCTTGAACTATCTTTCCTCAATGATATTGTACTCTCTTAGTAGATACTACCGTGTCTTCATAGTTGCACCTTGCTCATGGATCTTAGTCTGTCATAAATTCTATGTTATCTAGCTCATTCCCTCTTGAAACAAGTGATCAAGCTACTCATGTAAGACTATCCCTTAATCATGACTACCATATCAACTGATGTTCTCTTCCTCACTGTTAGCTAATGCTTAAGCATGATTTTGGTTGATGTCTTTTGTTCACTTTTCTCAATTGATAGTGGATTGTTTTCTCACTCTTCTCACAAATTATCTATCATACCCAGGCAAACCTAAATGTCCTTGCTACTGTCAAGGTTCATGCTTTCTTTTAATGATTGTCTTTATACTCATTGTCTATTCTCATTTGAGGGTTCTTTATCATCAAATATGTGACTATCTTCTAAAGCTTCTTTGTCATGATACTTTTCAAGCCACAGTCCTTTGTCATCTTGCATTATTGAGATTACTCTCCCTACTATGCTGCTCTTTGAAAAGGATTGTTACCTTTCATGAAAAGAATCTACCCTGGGATGAAATCTATGTCATTCTCTTTGTTTGGTTGAACTGGGAATATGTTTGAAGGCACTATTTTCTTTAGTGTTGTACATGAAAACTATCAAAACCATTCCTAACTGTGCTTATTGGAATCATGCTAATTTATACATGTCTCCATATACTATGCCTTGTGATTGTTACTTTCATGTTGACCTCATACTATCCTATAACTGTCATGACTGCATTTGACTTTTCTTTGATTGTGACTCTGTTGAGTGAATCCTTTTCATTTATGATTGTGATGTCAACCAATTCACCACCATAAGTGATGATCATTCACTCAAATTTGATAAGACATGATGATTTACACTCCTACCCCTTTCAATGAACAAAGGGAAATAACATGTTGGGCTCAACCCTTGTGGGAGCCCATTTTACCTCACATGTTGTAATGTTTAAAAAATAAAACTTGCAATGATATTCAACCTGTACCTGCACAATGAGAAAACATGTTAGATAAAACAAGGCATATGATAATTGTGTTTGATATAACTCTTTTTTTTTTCCTAGACATCTGTGGTATGCAAGCTATTCAGATGTTTATATGGATTAGGCTATATGTTTATGGATGTTTGCCTATGTATTGATTGGTGATCCTCCATTTATCTAACCAACTCTCTCTCACACATATAGGAAATCTTGGAGCAGCAGGGAGCAAGCAACATTTGGATGCTGGATAAGTAGGAGAGTTGAAGTTGATGCAAGGCAACTCAACCAGGATTCGTCATTTGGGCAATGATGGGTCCCCCTTCTTTACATATGCATTTTCCTTCATTGTATTCATAAATGTATAGTTTTTTTCCTTATAAGCATTCAGATAGTTAGTCCCACAACTTGTGTGGGACAACCATACATTCATATTATCAATAAAGACTACATTCTTTGAAAAGATTATGCATTCTCTTCTATGTTATATGCATTTATATGATGTAATTATAGTAATGTAGTCTTTTGATACTTCTTCATGCACATGAATATGATATGGCAGAGTAAAATGTACCTTTGTTTCACTTGTAAAGCATAACAACTCTACCCAGTTGAGCTAGTAGCAAAATTAGGTAACAATACCCTCAAACCTATACCCTAATCCTTCAACCTAATCTTTTCATTGTATTTAACATGAAATGCAACAATTTGTGTGATAAGATTCATACTGTCACTAGCATTCCCTTTTTATATACCCATTTATTCCTCTAGATAATCATAAACAAAGCAAATTTATGAGGCCCCTCTTGCATTTGTGGTTGCGGCTCCATACTTGGTTCTCCTTATTTTTTCTATTGATTATATGCATTTTTATACATTTCATGTGTTTTCAGAAAGATGGGTTTTAAAAACTCTCAATCATGACCTTCTATTTCATGGAGAAAACACAAACTTAGGTTTTGCCTTACAATAAAGCTACAAGCTCATTTAGCTCAAAACCTTGGCATCATCATGGTATTTGTCTGTTTGCTTTTAATGAAGTGCATATTTGGCTTCATAATAAAATAAGAATGGTGATAATATTACTTATTTTATGAAGAAAACAACAAAGCTTCACCTTCTTAAATTTATGCACTGCAACTCCATTTCACATGTTCCATGGTGATTTTAAATCTTATCATTTACTGCCTCCCCACTTGGCTCCTTTGAATAGTAGGAAGCTTCTCTTGTATGGCTGAGTTTCATGGCCATATTTTACATTATGAGTTTCATATTTTCTTGGCCATTCATTGCTTTGTTTCTATAGCTCATGAAAAGTATGACATGTAGATAGAAAATGCTACCCCTGTCTTGTATTGCTTGGAAACATCACTTTTCTGTAGATATGAAAATTGATCACCCTGAAGCATATAGAGAACATGGGTATCCACGTGATATAGTTACAGTTGGCCTTGGCTCCACTATCCAATGAAGCAACCCTTAAACCCTATGATCCTGTGTGTTCTCCTTTCATTATTAAAGTCCCAGTTTTTTCAGGTTTTAAGTGACTATCATGCCCCTAATTGTCACTGTTGCTCCTCTATAAACAAGGAACTATCTTTCATTGTTATGACTACACAAAAGTTAAGGGACATGATCTTAATGCTATAGACTCTTCACTACCTAGCAATGCCATATGATCTTTATGACTGTCTTCCCTACTGCTCTAGATTGTGACTAAGTACTAGTCATTATGCATTGTATGAAGACTGTCCTCCAATTCACCTCATGCTTTGATCTCTTAACTGTTAGGATGTTCACCATGTTTCCCTATCAAAAGACTATTGACTGTTATATACCATGTGAACAACAAAGGCACAATGACTACATCAATATTGTGCAAGATCTTGAGGACTACATACTCTCTCATCATGTAATTTAGGACTATCACCTCCTATTGAGAGAAGCTTATAATTTGTCATACATATGCTTGATTTTTTATGAAATGGTTGTTCCACCCTTGTGACTTTGTGGTGAATTCTTGACAAGTACTCACCTCATCATTCTTGTAAATAATGCACTCCTTGTTGTACTCAATATGCAACACTATTTGTCAGGTGCCTTGATGAATATGTATATGATGAAATCTTCATGTTGGTTTGTTACAAACAACATAAACAACAACATTTTTTGTTGTCTTCATCATAGTGAACTACCTTCTTTTGACTATCATGTATGTTTCTTTAGTACTGCTATTCTACCTCTCTGTAATTAAACTTGATGCACCTATCCCAACTTTGGTTTATTGGGTTCCATGTGCTAATTCTATTGTGTATTTTCACCATTATCACATAAATCATTTGTTTCATACCTGGCAGAGTGTACTTTGTTTGCCTCCACAGACTGGACGAAAATAATTTTCCCTAGGTCACCTCAAAATATCAAGCAATAAAGGGAAGGGAGAAAAGGGAGTAGACTCTGGCCATAATGAGATAATTCATTGTTAATTTATAGATTTGTAAATGTTTCCATTGTTTCTTTGATTTTTAGTTTTTAGTTTTTTATTTCTAAATTTAAAAGAAGAAATTTATTATATATATATAGGGACATGAGACTGAAAAAGATAAAGAGGCATTGGCTTCCATATTGGGGGTAGAGGCAGTGAAAAAATTGGATGGTGTGGACTTGAAAATGCTTGCCAAATACATAGAAAAATGATCTAGTAAAGCCCCTGAAATATTGCAACCAAATCAACTGTGTCAAAGGGAACCAATTGATTCCCCAACTAGTCCTGGATCGAGAAAAAGATCCAAGAGGAAATCAATAACAATAAACTCTAAGAATGTGGAATAGGGAGCAGAGAATTCCAATGTCCCAGCCACTCCTAGGACACAGACTTCTTCCACCACGCCATGTTTTTCATCTTGCATTGGTAGCTGCGATACCAAGATATAATACAATGTGGTTTCAGGGGATGTCTGAATGACAGATGCTGGAAAAACATTTGTGAATAGGTTGAAGGAATCATGCCTTCAACAGTTCAAAGAACATCTACATTTTCCATTCTCAAAGATACCCATGCACCTACAAAAATCAATTATCCATGACATGGAGACTGAATTTGGCACAGGTTGGTCTGTAAAGAAGATAAAGCTACGAATGTCTCAAAACTACAAGAGATTTCGGTGTAACCAAGCAAAGAAGATAAAAAAACTCCCTCTCGAGCTAAGGCTCAAAAAAAGGCCAATTGATGTAAGTGTGAAAGTATGGAAAGAGCTTGTAAAAGCATATGAGAAGTCTGATGCACAGAGGAAGTCCCGTGAGGAGAGTACACAAGTATTTGAATTTGCTCATAAGATTATATCAAATTTATTAAACAATTTTTAAATTTTATTTATACATAGTTAAATTGAATTTGTATATGTTTCAGGACAAGGCCTCCAAAGCTAGGCTTGAAAAACTCCATGCCATGCATCACAGTGGCTAGAAAGGTTTACAGGCCTTGATCTGTACATTTGTAAGTATATTTAATATGCTAAATGATATATTTTTTTTATTTCCTAGGAAAAAGTAAATGATTTCATATTAATTAGTTTAACTAGTCTATGTGCCATGTTTTGACAGGAGGAGAAATATGGTCGACATCCAAAGCAATTTGAAAAGGAAATGTTACAAAGCAAAAAGTGGACCGATTTTGTAATCTGGATGGAGAACAAGGTATCAATAGTTGACTTTCAATAACTTAGTTGGATATTGTTGTGTTGATATGCCAATTTGTATTTCTTGTGTTGAGTTGTTTATTGATGTGTAAGATGAGTTCTAAAGTGCTTCTCTGTTGGCCCTAGATCCCACTCAATTGTCCCATTATTTCATGTTGAGGAAAAAAATATTGTTTGCCTTAAAGGGCAGTGGGTGACATTCATGCCTTATTTTCATCACATCTTTTAATTAATGACCATGGTCTTTTAATATCTCTTAAGTGTCCTAATTTAAGTTATGAGTTGTCTCATTTGAGTAACTTAGTCCCATGTTGATTTGATTTATCTTCTTTTCTCTCAAACATGGTATCTCAAGGAGTGCTTCCTTGAATTCATGTTGCCATTCTACTAAGTGATCCACATGCATCTTTGCTATCCTTCCTCATGATGTTTCCATTCTTTTAACATGTAAGAATGTTTTGATGCATCTTGGTAGGAATCTTATAGATCTAACACATCCTTGTAGAACTCCTTTTGTACCAAGGTCAAGTCATCATGGATTTCTAATTAATATTCCACGAAATCACCTATGTCATACCTTGTAGCCTTGTAGTATTCCACTTGATGTTTCAAGCGCTCAATTTCCTTCTTATGCCCTTCCATTTCTCATGTCATTTTAAGGATTTTTGATTCATTTGCTTGTGTTATGGTGAACCTAGTTGCAGCCCTAGCCACTAGATCCATGCCATCTAGACATCCATTATCATTGCTTACATGGCTTCATTAAATCTCAAGAGTATAGTATGGCATGAAACTTTTTGATCAACAACATGTCAAGTACATGCTTGGGAAAAGTATGGGGTGCCTTTGTGGTGCCATAGATATTCCTATATGTTAACAACTCATATATGGAGTAATCTTTTAGGTTCTCCAATAGTTTGATCATGTCTTCAAACAACCTAGGGAACCTTTTCTCAAATAATAGCTCATGTAAGAGGGAAAAGAATTGGTCATAGATGTGCTCATATTTGGATGAATATTTGTGCTCCGATCGGTCCTAGCAATAAACATGGACAAAACAACATGGGATGATCCATGTCCAATTCATCCCCAAAGAATTTATTAGCTGCATAAATAATATAACACAAGTAAGAGGTTGTATAAAATTTTGGCTTTGTGCCCACTGGAGGAGACTCAACTCTTGTTATTTCATTGCACAAAGTGAGTGACAAAACAACTACCTAGTTTAAAATTGGCCCTTCTTTAAGCAAAATATATAGCAACAAGACTTAGGATTCTTGAAAATGAGAAGCATCATTCTCCCCATACAACCTACTAAGTAGGGCCACTATGTTTTTTACTGAACCCTTGAGGCTGATTGAAGGGTACCATTTAGTGTTCCTAGAATTTAATTGTCTAACTCCTCCTCTTGAGGTTTAGGCTATGTTTCAGGCTTGAAAACTAGTCACTTTTGTTGTAACATCCACTTCTAGGACCCATGGGTGATGTGGCATAGGGCCTTGAACCACTACATAGGTCTTATAGAGAGAGCGTTTGGTGTAAAAGCCAAACCTAAGTCCTATAGAGAGAATGGGTGGCGCTAGACTTCAAGCACCAAAAAACCATAAAATAGTTAACAAGATGTATATTTAGCATTGTTTAAATCCAATCTAGTCATGTACGACATTTATTAAAGTTACCGTGGCATAAGAACTTTGTGCTCTCCTTTTTTCTTTCCATTTCTTAATATCACTGTGATCTTAGGATGTAATATTCCTTTTTCCTTCATTCTCTAAATGTATTTGTATAAATGGTACGATGGGGATGGTTGAAACACGACTCTGTTTTACATTTATGGTTTAGTTTTATGTTTGTAAGTAAGATATGATATCCATCAATACTTGAGCATACAAAGAATAGTTCTTTAGGACATTTTGTACTTTGATTATACTATTTTTAAGTGACCTTTGCAAAACAATCCTTGTACCCTAATTATTATTGATTTTGTTGAGTTAAATAATCAAGATAAGAAGTTTTTGGATGACTTTATAGTTTATTGGTAGTTTTATCTCTTTAAACTCATATTGAAGCATACAGAGAATAGTTCTTCATGATATTTTGTACTTTGATTATACTATTTTTAAGTGACCTTTGCAGAATAGTCCTTGTACGCTGACTATTATTGATTTTGCTAAGTTAATTAATCAAGAAAAGAAGTTTTTGGGTGGTTTTATAGTTTATTAGTAGTTTTCTCTCTTAAAACTCATATTGAAGCATGCAAGCTTTATTCTAAGCCAATTTAAGTCTGAAATTGAATGACTCTGATTTGGATTTGATGTTGTTGAACAGTACTTGGTAACCACAACTATAGGGGAGATACATTGGCACAATTGAACCCTGCTCTAAAACATCGCGCTTCTCGATGGAATTGTTATAGGACTTCTATTCTTATGCAGAATTTTCTACCATGGACAACTAAATTTTGTGTCCCCACCACTTCATAGGATGCATTTTTATGCCAAAGTAGTGTGTTCTTAGAAACAATGTCATCAATGGTTTAACCTCAAAATTCTTCACACATAGCTAGATGTAACAAAGGCATTTCTTCTTATCAAATAGACATATTGACTAAACCTTATTCATTAAGTATAAGGTTATCAAGTTGTCTTAACCTCACACTTAACCTAGGAAAAATGTCCTGAACCTAGCTTGAAATACAAGCTATTGCTTTGTACATTTTATTCCTAGTTCCCATAATGTCTTTAATGTCTTCGATTTTGGCCTTGGGATGATTCAATTTATTAACTATAGAAGTTCATATTTAAATACCTTGAACTCACTCACCAAAATGGTATCGTAATGATTAATTAATATTTTTGCTCTTATAGAATATAAACAATGATTCTCTTTCTCAATTAAATACAAATAAATATGGACATGTAAGTACATTTATGTGGAGGAACAAAATGTTTGTTCATTTTTTCTTCACCTTTTGTGGATAAATACTAGAACAACACTAAGCACCAGTATGATTGGAGAGGGGTTTTACCTCAGGAACACTATCTCAAGAAGCAACTGGAGGTATGACTGAGTTCTAGCTAGTTATTAATCCCAGGAGCCATGATTTTTTTCTTTCAATCAAGGGCAAAGTTTTTATTTTTTGTCCTTATGCATTTTCCTTTGAACTCTTATAAAAGGAGCTGAACAATGCATTGTCCTTCTAGTTTCACAAGAAACTACAAAAGTAGACTAATATGATATTGGCACCACTTCAACAGTAGGACAATGCCTACGCCTATCAAATGGAGGGGAATAAATAAACTTGAGTCAAGTGATTCAGTTGTACTGAAACAATTTTAAATATGGAAATAAGGTTTGCACATTGGAATGTAGAAAAGGACAAAGATATAAACTCCATTTCCTTTCACGTAATTAGACAATGATATCTACATTCCTATTTGAAAAGAAAATTTATCCATATATAAACTCTATTTTATTTTACGTAATTAAAAAATAACCATATCAAATGTCTTTTGCCCAAGTCCTACTCTCTCAAGGTTAACAATCTCAATCTCACTAATAATGATTACTAAGAAAGGTAAGTCCACCAACTCTACCAAACATTTTACCGTAGGAACAATAAAAGCAGATGCTTTGAAAGGAAATCCATGGGAACCAAGCTCTCTAAATGGTATATCAAACTCTAGTTCAAAATCTTTTAGATGAGATTGCTCCCATAGCTCTGTTACTCGCTTGAAAAACCCTCGAAACTCTGCATTGATTTTATTTTTCATGTCCCTCTCTTACTATTCTTCCTCAATTTTATTAGGATCATGCATTGACCTTCTTTCCCCTCCTAAAGTTTGGACCAAATCCATTACCTCCACATAAAATTGGGCATCCTTGGTCTTCTTAGTTCACACCATGATATGGTTATGCAAATGAAAATGAAGCAAAGTAATCATCTCCTTATCCGTTGGCTGGAAGAATGCATGCTTAATGTTTTGATATATGATATCAACTCTCTCTTCTACTCTCATGGTTGAATACTGAAATCTATTATGGTGGGCCTCCATGTTTCCAATCATCTTTCTTCCTCTTCCACCAAATGCTGACATATTTTACTAACATTTATTAGAATTGTTGCATGTTTTACATCATTGGAATGACATATTAGCTATAACTTTTTTGAAATTTTACTATGGTATGTGCACTTTTATATGATGTAATATGATTATGGTTTCGTTTCATATGTTTTAATATTAGATATATAACAGAAAAATAAATTATTGCATGAAATAAATAAAACTTTGTATTTTAAATTTTTCTTTTTTGCAAAACATGGGTCTTCCAGAAGATCAAGATGATCCTCATGATATAGATCCATAATATGTTGGTTCTAGTACAGATCACATGGCAGAGGATGATGATGACACAAATACAGAAGATACCGATGTCGATGACGATGATCATGATCATGATGATGATCACGATGGTGATGGTGATGATGAGGTAGTTGCTGGTAGTAGCCAGTGGCATTCATGATCATATAGTCTGCATCATGGATCATTGTTGATATATCATTATGATGCCTCTTTTCATGGTTACTATCATATGTATCATTTTCACGACCTGCAATACCATATTATTGAGTTGTATCATTTTGAATTATATCATTTAGATATGTATCATCTTGACTTGTATCATTTTGAGTTACATAATTTATCATTTTTACATGTATCATTTTGACTTATGTCGACTGTTGGACATGTATCATTTTGACATGTTATTGATCTACTGACATATTTGAATTTCACTTGTTTTAGTTATATATGATGATGATCTTATCAATATTGACTTGTCAATTTATATATATTGAAAGTGGTCAATGATTTTTGGATGGATATTTATTACGTATGATGATTTTAATTTACTACTCAGGATGGATGTTGTCAAATTCAATTAAATTATAGATATTTAACTCACTTGTTTTAATTATAGATGATGATCATGTTATAATAATTATCTTGTTATTTAATCATATGAGTTAAATAATTAAATTACTTACTCTATAATCATATGAGTTATTTAAGAGGCATGATATATTTAACTAATTAAATTGAAATAAAACATATTATTTAATTTACTTACTCTATAATCATATGAGTTATTTAAGAGGCATGACATATTTAACTAATTAAATTGAAATAAAACATATTATTTAATTTACTTACTCTATAATCATATGAGTTATTTAAGAGGCATGATATATTTAACTAATTAATTTAAATAAAACATATTAAATTAATAAATGGAAGCAAAACAAGAAGCATTTTTAGAAGCAAAAAAGGAAGCAACAATGGAAGCCAAACTAGAAGCAAACCAGAAGCAAAACTTGGTGTTATCTAGGAAGCAAAAATAGAAGCAATTCAGGTAGCAAACAAAGAAGTAATAATAGAAGCAATTTTAGAAGCAACAAAAGATACAATAATAGAAGCCATATTAGAAGCAACAAAAGACACAAAAATGGAAGCAAAGCTAGATGCAACAAGCGACGTTATATCAAAAGCAAAATTGGAAGCAAAATTGGAAGTAAAATAGGAAGCAAAATTGGAAGCAAAACTAGAAGAAAAACTGGAAGCAAAATTGGAAGCAAAGCTATAAGAAAACCTGGAAGCAAACCTGGAGGTAAAACTGGAAGCAAACTTGGAAGCAACATAAGAAGCAAAACCAAAAGCAAAATCGGAAGCCAAACTGGAAGCAACAAAATCTGGCGCAAAAAATGGCGCTGAAGTGAACATGCAGTTTGGTGTTGAGTTTTGCACCGATAGAAGCGTCTAATTCATGAACTCAAATACGCTAAATTTTGGCGCTATTTTAGGCGCTAATTGCATGTTTTGTTGTAGTGACGTAGTTGACCAACAATATTGCATCAACCAAAAAAAGGAGTGATTTAAATTTAATTTTAATATTTTTTGTGTGAGAAATAAATGTGATATTAAGGCGAAAATATGAAATTAAAATAATGGCCTTATTTTATTGTTGCAAAAATTGTGGTGTTGGAGATAGTTTAGGAGGCAAATTTTGATTTTTTTGAAGTTCAAAAGGCAAAAAGACATTTTGGGAATGGATTTTTGGGAAAATACAAGTGGGGATAACTCATTAAAGCGCCTTAACTTTATCATGGAAGATTTAGACACCCAAGTTGTGTAATATTTGATGTTTGCTAAGTTTGGCTCCTATTTGTGAGGAGGTGGTTTCTTTTCTTGGACTAATCTTTTGTGGGGGTGTTTTGGAGCTTGTAAATTCATATTTTATATTTTATATCTTTATTTTGGAGAGTTTTTCCAGGTTGGAGGCATTACATTTCTTGGGAGTTACATTTTGGGTGAAAAAGGCAAAGAGGAAGACATGACAGAGGGGAGGGGATTCATTGTTGCAAGCCAAAATGGGGAGTGGAAGGAGAAATGCATAGATTTTTCTCCAAGGGCTGTTGGAAGTCATTTTTTTATAGGTATGATGGTTTGAAGACATTAATTTGAGGTTATGATATCATTATACAAGACAAGAACAACTATAGGTTGAAGATTGCCACTACAGGTTGTGGGTTGAGTTTGTATGTGAAGGGAAAGAGTTATTTTTGATGTAATTTGTTAATTTTATGTCATAGATCAGTTTGAGACTCATTTATATTAATGTTCATCAATCCATGAGATTGATTTATTTTTTGTAATCAGATTTCAAAGGGATTTGTATGCATATCTAAAAGTTTGAAAAACTATGTTGAAGAAGTTGAATATAAAAGCTATAATCTTGTTGCCGATTTTTGCACATTAGTTATTATTTTTGTTGAATGTTTTTATGAGAGGTTTTGTGTGAACAAAAAATCCATCCTACATCAATGGTTTTAGAGCATGTTGGTTTCCCTCTTACATTATATAGGGGCATTATCTATTTATTTTTTTGATTTCTTTTGATGTTATAGTTTACTATGAGTTAGGTTATATATTGCATTGATAGCTATTAGGTTAGCAAACTGGTGCTGGAATTCTACATTTGCAAAATTTGATTTAGATTAGTGATTTACTCAAAATATTTATTTTGTTTAGACATATGGTAAGTTTTGTAGCTAAGTTGTCTAGTGTATCTATACCCTCATAAATTATGAGTTGTGGCCTTTTTTGCAAAATTGAGCTACAAATCTCTATGTAGTTGTGTAAGTTTGGTAATTGGATTGCCTAGACTGCCTTTATATATGTTGCGTGTCTTGGCATTAGTGGATTTATTACAAAATTGGATTCCAAAATCAGTACTTCTTTTCAGTCTACATTTATTAGTATTTTTTAAATTTTTGGGTGTTATTTTCTTCCTTTTGCCTAGACAGTAAATGTGTATGGTTTACAGTTTACATGTATCTCGGTACTCTAGTAGCTTTGATCTCTAGATTAGATGGTTTGAGTCAGCATGAAGTCAAATATTTGTTGATTTTTTGTTGGACAACATTGAGTCATATCATACTCTTTAGTTTGTACAACTATTCCAAAGGGGATGTGCATGTGGCTTTGATTGGAATGCAAACAACTAAAAAAAGTGTGGGTATTAATGAGTTCAAGGAATCAATAATATTCGTTTGTTAGGATTCACATGTATAAAATTTATAACTCTTGTGTGAGTCATGGTATCTTTATACCAAGTATATCTCCTTCATAGATTTTGTTGATTCAATTAAACTGTACTATACACATTGCATTTTTTAGTTTCTTTTACATCACTAGTGCTGCTATAATTTCTAGATGAGAATAACTTCTTGGTTCTATGTTCGAACACGGGCAACCAAACATTTTCTCTACCAGTTGTGATAATTCATTTTAGGTGAAAGACTGCCTTTTGTTCCAGTGGACAAGCATTAGAACCAATTTATTTATGGTTTCATTAACTTGTTTAATTTGGAACATGTTCTATGTGAGCAAAATGTGTCAACTTATCATTTGGGTTAAAAAATATTCATATACCTAAGGGGATTATATGCTTTAGTCTTTTGAGATAAGCTCTGTTTTAATCTAGATTCTGGCATATACTATTTGAGATTTCAAATATAATTCACCATACTATGTCTATGTAGAAGGTGACAAATAGAATGACTTAATGAAACTAGCCAAGACTTTTTGACTATAGAAAACAAAAAAAACTCAACAATGATTGTACTATCTTTTAGTTATGTGGGATGTAATGAAAACCAATCTTTCAAGCTAGTTTGTATGCCAGCATGTGCATGCACCTTCTGATTTAGCTAAACCCATGCATTTTGGACAAGGAGATTTATTTCAGGGTTGGATACCTAAATATTAAATCTTTTCTTAGATGGAGGAAAATTTATCAGGGTTGCATTCCTACGAATTCTATAATTTTTAATTCTACATCTCTTTATTGTAATTCTTTTTCTAGAACAGATGAGGAAAAATTGAGACTTGATATGTTCTTGGGAATTCGACAAGCAAATTTTTAAGAACCTTTTCTATTGCATTTACGTGAAGAGGTTCTTTTACTTGTATCGACCTTAAGTGGAAGTCTGAGTTGATACCAAGGTTTTGTACACATTGCCTCTCATGAGGATTGAGCTTTTGTTCGGTGGCCTCCTCTACTTCTGATTGTCTTATTAGGACCTCTCAAACGAGATTTTTGGATACATGGGGAGCTTATGATAGTTTTGATCTTTTCATATTGTCATTTACTATAATGAAAGAACAATGATATGCTATAGCATGTCAGGCTTGGGGGAACATCTAAGGTCTTATCAATTTTTTAGATTTTCTTTCTAATTTTTGTTTGATCCAGATGCTACAAGAAGGTGATATGAATACTTGGGTTTTAAGGTGGGAGACTAATGTTTTTAGTGTGCTCATGCCTATTAAACCGGTAGGGTGACTACTTGCACATGATTTAATGTACATAAAACTATTTGAAATTTTATAAATTAGATATTTCATAATTCATTATCATTTATGGAATATCATATTTTTGATTTAGACGATTCATTGAAGGATATTTATTATCATATTGATAAAAATTATCAAACAAAAGTTATCTCATCACATTTATGCTCAAATATTTTTTAATATAAATATTCATAGGATGTTTTTTTTATTTCACCTTATTGCATTATGGAGTCCTTTGATGTTTCCACATAGACACTTGAGAAATTTTTATAATAAAACTGTATCGATTGCAAATTTGCATAAGTATATTTATTCCCTTAGACAGGGACTCCAACTCTTTCAGAGCTCTTGTTTAATTTTGAATTTAAAATCTAATTTATTTATTTATTTTTATTAGTTATCATAAGTTTAAAACACATTTTTATTTATTTTAGTTTATACTAATATTTATGTATTCATTATTATTGTATTTTTAATTGTACTCATTTTTATATTTGATTTTAATTTTGAAATCATCATTTTGAATTTAAAATCTAATTTCTTTATTTATTTTATTAGTTATCATAAGTTTGAAACATATTTATACAAAGAAAGGGGGGAAATATTGATTTCGAGAGTTATAGTAGGGTTTTTGTCTTTACTTGAAGTTTGTCATTACCATGATATCATATTGTGCTTTTGGCATAAGAAAAATATTATTATGTCACATTTATTACATGTTCTTTTAGGTTTCTCTTTATATGGCCACAAAATTTATCAACCCAACAATTTATGTTGATGTTAAAAGTTTGGCTACTTTAAACAATGGCTCCTCCAAACAAAGGACACCAAAAATTTGAGCCCAGGGTATTTCATGAGGTATGAATTTTGATCCTCCTCTAGATATTGTTTTGTACTTCCCAAAGTTTGATAGTGTCTATAAATGGCTAGAACATTTTACTTTAATAGGTTTTTTTGTTGGGAGAACTCCTCCCAAAAGCATGCTAAAAGAGTGAGTCAACAAGCATTAGGTCTTGTATGGGATCTTACTTGATGCAGTCCAAAAAATTACCAAGGGTTCTTTTTCTTTTTCTTTTTTTTGAAGCTATTCATAAATATGTCACCCTTAAACATGGTTTATGATATGTCTATGCATGTCTTTTGGTCTTCTAATCTCAAATTTAAGACTTTTCAATCTCCAATGAAAAGACCTTTTGTGTACATATCTAGCTAAAATTCCCAAGGTTTCCCTTACCTTGCTAGAAATTCTTGACTATAATTATCAGCTTGTTTGACACTTAGTTATTTGTGTTGAGCCTTACAAATTTTATTTAGCTCATATGCAATAGCATGTTTGTGTAGAGATTGACCTCTCCTAGGATTTGAATTAGTTTATGAATATTGAAAACGACCATTTGCATCACACACAACACGTTATTTGCCTTATGTTGTCAAACAATTACTTTTAATATCAATCCTCTAATCATAAAATTAGGGATTTTCCTCTAGAATCTCCTTGTAGTAAGCCTCTTGTCAACTTATTGAGACTATCCCTTCAAAAAATGATGAAGGGAAAACTATAGTCAAGAACTGTAAAATTGAAATCCTAGCAATGGAGAAGCTCAAGCCAAACCTCTCACTAATGTTGGAAACCCACCTATCGAGCCACAAGCAAAAGTGTCTTCAAACCCTCAAGAAAAGGGAAAAGAGGTAACTCCCTCTAATGGTGAGTCTTTCTCTCAATCTAAGTTTTCCAAAATATTGTAACCAATGTTTATGTTTCAACCAAAGAATAATATTCATTCTCCTACCTCTCTCATGGTCTTGCATTATTATTAGAATCCATTAGGGCATCTAGAAGAAGGAGAAATTGTTAGAAAAAAGGATGATCTAAATTCACAACATTTAGTTCAACAATTTCCCTTGAGATGAGTATTTGCAAAATTAGTATTCCTCTCTTGAAGAGTTGGATAGTGACAACATGCCTCTTGACTCTTGTCAATGAATTTTTTCTATTATAATGTTCAAGATATAACAAACCTCCTTAAGAAGTATGTTGTGTGGTAATATTGTCAAATATTTGTGATGCTAGATATCCTTTATTTACAAGATGTTAACATGATTGGTTTCTTGTTTTTTTATGCTTTTCATGCTATTTAGCAAGCCAATTCACTTATTGTAGCAATCACAATGTGGGTCATAGAGTGGTCATCACCTTTATCTCTCCTAAGTGACACTAACATTTGGTTGAATATGAATGTGACCCCACCAACCAAGTGATTTAGTTTAACATGCCAATCATTCATGCAAGTAAAATTTCCTAAGTTTTCACTTTCAAGTAAATAAAGTATGTTACTTAGCCATTGCCATAAAAAAATTCTTTTCTTAATAGAGAAAAAATGAGCATAGATGTCAATACAATAATCAACTTTGATTTCATTTCCAAAATAATAGTTCACATATTACAATATTCCAAGGTTTGTGTACAAAGTACTTACATAGCTCAACTAAGCTTCATAGCAATAGATATATATGGTCTAGGAAGCTCATTTCAAATCTTGGTCTTAGTTGCCTGTTGAGGAGGAGAAGCATCACTCAAGTGCTTTTCTACCAACCACGAACTCATATGCGATCCCCTGCACATCTATCATTCGATAGACGACCCTACCCTTTGATAAAGAGATTGGTGGAGTAACCTCGTAATGACAACCATTCTGAGCTTAGTGTTATGTCCTACATAACTAGAACTTATAGACTTTACAATCCTGAACTAGCATGCATAAATGGATCATGGTGAATTGACAGTGGAGCCAAAGGCAATCACACTACTTTGGCCTAAGTATTCTCGCTCAATACTTTGAGTGATAGTCATCCTACTCACATACACTTCTCAAGATCAATTTGACTTTAGGTTATTATAAATTATACATAGGTATTTCCTTCTATAGGTAGTTTTTAACCTTAGAAACAACCTATTCCCTTTCCCCAAAACTAAATGGTATTTCTACCCACAAGTATAAACATAAGTTACCCTCCCTTCAATAGATAATCAAATCCCAGGTGCAACTTACGAGCTATATAAATCAATCAAATAAATTTGCAATGGATAACCCTTAAGCTATCCTTGTTTCATCATTTCTAGTATATTACACTAATGACAAACAAGCTCTCCTATTATGGAGTATATACAAACACTTTCATAGAAAAGCATAAAACAATTTCTTTTAATTTTCATAAGCAAATACTATAATTCATTAATGCAAGCATTCTCAAGCAATTCCAATCAAAGCAATCAATTCTTTCATTCTTTCATAATAAAAGATAAATAAAAGTAGAATAGATCCTCATGCTTGTAATTTGCTTGATCCAATTGACTAATCTGATTCTTAGCCTTCCAATGACAGCTTGCTAGGCTTCACTTCAACTACTATAAACACTAAATGCAATACTTCATAATATCCTTTTTCTCTAGGTGCACAAATAACTCTATGCTCTCTCAAAATATAGCTCTCTGAATAATAGCAGTAGAATGTAACTGCAAAATTGTGCATCCCAAATGATAGAGTTGGCTCATCTATTTATACCAATCAATGAAACATTGATGCCTAAGGAAAAGGTATGTTAGTCAACACCACTTAAGCATGCAGATCAACTCATCTCATACAACAAAAAGGTGGCAACATTCAAAGTAAATACCCAGCTTGGTATTCTACATATCGACCTTCTTATTTGACAACAAAACTTGACTATTTCAAATATGCACATGTTCAAAAGATGAGAATTGAATTGCAAGTATGGTAGACTTCTTTATAAAATGGAGTATTGATAACATGGCGCCAAGTTTAAGCCATCTCCCTATTCTTTTGGCCCGTGGGTTTATGAAGGAAACAATCAATATTAAGCAAGCAACACATATCATAGTCGACTCGGTCACAGACTATCAAATCGACAGGTTAAGGATGAATCGACTCCCTAATAATATCACATAGAATAGCTTTGACTAAGCACATCCTTTTGTTGGGTTTATATCCTTATTTTATGTGTTTCAAACACTTTATATAATAGCTTATAATCCCACGTTTCCTTTTGCACTTAATCTAAACAGTTAAATGCGCTTTAATATCTACTTGAGCGCTATCATATAGTGCACTATATACTCATTCATCGACCAAAGCATATACTTATATGAATTGACCTTTATACTTTGCATAATATATTTAGAAACCACCCTCAAGTACTTCTTATATATATCTACATATATATACATGTGCATGCACACATATATACCAATGAATAGCTTTAATGCTATATATGTGTGTGTGTGTATATTCCATGTCAATATGTATACATTTGATATTCAAAAGAATAAGTTCAAGTTAACATTTCATATATATGGTATCGTTTGTATATATACCTCTATGTACATGTATACGTACATATACATATATTGATATATATTTGTATGAACATTTTCATTTGTCACACATACATATATATCGACATATGTATGCATATGTATATATGTATATATCTTATATACATATATATGCATTCAATTACACAATCAAACACACATACAATTGTTATCTTATTGATGAGAAAAATATGTGTGATGTATACATACATATATACATATATGTCGCATTGTACCTTCAATAACACCATACTCATAAGCAACCCGTTCATAAGCGTACATAGGTACGTCTACCTATGTACTCTCATGTACGCGTTCCTTCATGTGTATGGTCTATCATCGACATGCATATACATACATACACATACATATATATACATTCAACATATGTTCACCTCATCAATCAAGCATAGTAATATAAGGAAGAACCCATAAAATCCAAACACACAAACATCATCCAAGAATACTCTCAATAATAATCAAGATCCTTACTAATGCATACACATCATACTAAAGGATGAATTACCAATTTCCAACACTATGAATAGACTCAACCATTCTACTATGAGTGTGTGTGTAGGCTCAGTCAGGTTTCATTACAAGTTACCGACCAAGTTCTTCTCTTGAGTGATACTTCCCCTCTCTCTTGGAGGATTGAATATGAACCTACATCTAACTTAACACATTCCAATGGTAGCTAGTTCATCAAAAAAAGCATTTTCACAATACTTTTCCATAGTTCGAATGTCTAATTTAATAACCATTCATTTCCACATATGCATTTCATCACATAACATTAAATGGAATAAACATTAATTCATAATTCATTGATAAAAAAATGCAAACACATATATTTTCAATCAGAATTTCAAATAAATTCACACATACAATAATTTACCCTAGCATAGTAATAGTAAATAGGTAAACACACAATGGGGTGTGACATACTCCCCCCTTGTGAATCATTGTCCTCGATGATTTCATATAGCAAACATAAACTAAATAAAATAATAATAGTTTTCAAGTACTTCCAAAAGCATTTACAACATGTGAAAACTTTTGTTGTATCTTGACATAGTCTTCTCAAGTGGCAAAATCTTCTGCATACTGGTCCCACTGGACTTTGCATTGCAGAACTTCCCTGTTATGTAAGCAAAACTTACACGTTCTAAGCACCTTGATAGGCTCTATTGTTACCACTTCGAGGTAATGTACTTGTAAAGCATTCCAATCAATTACATGATTATCTCCTGGTTTATAGTTCTTTAGGTAAGAGACATGAAAGACATTATGCATATGGGCAAGAGCTGGTGGCAACACAATTTGATAAGCTACAAGATTCACTTCCTCAAGAGTCTCAAAAGGACCTACATAGCGCAAAGCTAATTTGGATGACTTTCCAAATTTGATGGAACTTTTATGAGGTTTAATCCTTAACAACACCTTGTCACCTACTACAAAATTTTGAGGTACTTTCTTTGCATTTGCATAGATTTTATGTCTATCATTGGTTTCAGTTAACCTTTTCTTAACAATCCTCACTTTTTCTTCCATTTTAGCCAACATCTATGGCCCAATACTCACCCTATCCTCAAGTTTTTCCCAATTTATAGGGGTTCAACACTTTCAACCATATAATTCTTTGAAAGGATTCATCTTTATTGCGGAATGGTAGGAGTTTTTATAAGCGAATTCCACTAAAGGCAAGTAATCTTCTCACTTGTATTGTTGATCCATACAATACATTCTAAGTAGGTCTTCAAGTACTTGTTTCACCCTTTCTATTTGTCCATCCGTTTTTGAATGATATGATGAGCTTATATTTAGTTGAGTCACAAGTGTAGAAAATTAGGTTTGCCAAAACCTTGAGGTGACTTGTGCATCCCTATTTGAGATTATCTTCTTAGGAATCCAATGCAATCTAAACACTTCCTGAATAATGTTTTGTGCTATGATAGGAGCTCCATCAGTTAGATTCCCAGGTATGAAATGTGCTACCTTAGTAAACTTATCCACAACCACAATAATGACATTGTGCTTATTCCTTGACATAGGTGATCCTTGCACAAAGTCCATACTTATGACTTGCCACTTGCTCTTTGGAATATCATGTGAATATAACAAGCCTATAGGATGTTGATGTTCAAATTTCACCCTTTGACATTCTAGGCACCTATCCACAAATCTAGCAGCATCTCCTTTCATCCCTTTCTAAAAATATAATGGCTTTACATCGACCAACATTTTTGTCACACTAGGGTGTCCAAAGTATGGTGCTTCATGAACTTCTTTGCATACCAGATTTCTTCACTCTTTTGAGTCGGGTACATACATTCTCCCCTTATACCTAAGTAATCCATTAGGTTCAAAATGAAATCCTTCATACCTTGCATCTTGCAGATTGCTTGTGAGTGCTTGCTTAACTTGCATATAGTACTCATCCTCTTTGCATTTCTGCATTACTTGACCTTTAAAGTCGATTTGGATTGTCACTATTGAAGCAATATGATGTCTTCGACAACTCAATTTTTTTCCCTTGATGTAGCTGATATTAAAATCATAATCAAATATAATCTCTAACCATCTTCTCTATCGTACATTTAGATTAGGTTGAGTAAATAGATATTTCAACCCATGATGATCAGTTTTTATCTCAAAGGGATTTCCTAACAAGTAATGCCTCCACATCTGCAATGCATGAACCACTACCACTAACTCTAAATCATGCGAGGCATAATTTTTTTCAGAGGGTTTCAACTTCCTTGATTCATAAGCAATTACTTTCCCTTCTTGCATTAAAACACCACCCAAGCCATCTCATCATGCATCTGTGATAATAGTGAAGTCTCCATCAAGATCTGGTACTTTCAAAACTAGGGTAGTAGTTAACTTCTCTTTGAGTAGATCAAATGCTACTTGGCATTTTTTGGTCCACTCAAACTTTTTCCCTTTCTTCTGCAAATAAGTAATTGGAAAGGCTATTTTGGAGAAGTTTGTAACAAACTTTCTATAATATGTAGTGCCCCTCCGTGATTGGCCCTTTCTCGGTGTTTGATAAATTATGTTAGGAGTTGTCTTGTTTAATCGATTTAATTAAATTAAATTGATTTATAAGATTGTTAAATTAAATTGGAATTAAATAAATAATTAAATACATCAAGGATTGAGAATGGATACTTATATGAAATTTTTAATAATTAATTTATTATGTGATAAAGTATTTTATAGTTAAATGTAAAGATAATTACTATTATTATTATTATTGTGATTTAATTAAACAATGAGGAAAAATAATATAATTTTTTTAAAAATAGTAAATTAGAGGTGTTGTCGAACAAGTTAAAGTAAATTAAAAGATAGAAAAAGCGGAGTTCGTGCACATGCATGACTCCGAACTAATTGCGAAATAGAAACTTGTCTTATTAAGTGATTATTGCTTGATTTTTGTTTTCAAAAATTGAATCACTTTCTTTGTTTTAATAATGATCGATTTGAAAAGATGGAGAGGAATTGAGTTTTTGTTTTGGAATAATTTTTTTGTCTACAACAATATTTTTCAAAAAAAAAACATGATTGTGATTGGTTTTGGCTTTTGAAGTGAACAAATTCTCCGAAGGTTGATCAAGGATTTGGAGAAAAGGTTTGTTGTTGTGATAGAGTTCTTTTCGACACTTCTCTTCAGTCTCTAAAGCGTTGAATCTTAGGTTAGCATCATTTTTACTCTTGTTTCTTTTATCCGTTATTTGCGAACGATCTCTCTTTCTCTCTTGCCTGGAAAATGATTGTTGCTATTCGATATGTTTGTGATTGTGGAAATCAATTATTTTATTTTGCAATCATTGTATTCAACGAATTATAGTTCATTTGCATTTAATAAATGCATTTGCCTAAAAGTTTTCTTAAAGACTCTGAATGTGGCATTCCCTCTTCTTGTGGAGAACAAATTCCCTTATTGAATGCGAGTATGTTGAGTATTTGTTCTGTCCTTCAATGAGTTCGACGATTTATTTTCCCCTTGGTCACTGGATGAATGCGTTATAAATCTATGTTCTCACTATTTTCTTTTACTCACTAGATTATGAAATTGGTCTGTATCACCATTCACTGCTTTTGTTACTCCTTATCTCTCAACCTAGTGTGACTTTCCTCCTTGTGCTAGGCAGCCAATTCAGCTAGAGTCGATTGTTTTCTCTATGAAACGATGAGGGTTTTCCGTTTTAAACAACACACTATTTTGGGTGCCATAGCCATGCTTGACATTATATCCAAGTTTAAGATAGGCGTTCACCCTCTATGCTCCTTTGGTCGCTACTTTGTAGCCGCATGTTTTGTTGCAGCATCCACCATGTATTTTAAACTTGGATCTCCACATACTTAATTCTGATTTATTCCCTGTTGAATAGGAACTTCACTTATCAAAGCTTTATTCGTTTTGCCTCAACCATCCTTGATAGTCGATGCCACTTAAAGAAGATGATATAATAGCCAAAGGGATGGGGATACAAATGCTCATGAGAAGAGATATTAATCCCTACACAAGGCATAGTATGTAATACCAATTGCTAGCTAATTAATGCATCACTCAAATCACCCCAAATAAAGGTGTCATTTGGAAGTTTTAAAAGTTCAAAAGCTAAGAAAAATACACTACATGTGTTAAGTGATATGCAGGAGGTATGTGTGTCATCGAATATGAAAAGCGTGTTAGTGTAGTTTTTTTAAACTTGCTCAACTTAGGCATATAAATTGCCATGAATAATGGACAAAATTCCACGTATGACATTATTTATTGACTGCTAAGTGATATGGGGAAGTCGCCAACATAGGCATGAATGTTTACAAAGAGATATGGAATCTTTTTCCACTTTGAAATGAATAAAGCAAAGTAGGAAACCTATACTAATTACGTAGTCAGATTTGAAGACATTTTGACTCAGTAAAATAACATGTGTGAGTTAATTTTATCAACTCAACTAAAGAGCCATAATCTACATATATCTAGACTGTATATGTGTATATTTATCTTGAAATAAATGGTTTTTCTAAGGAAATAAACGGGAAAATTCCATAGGGAAAATAATTTAACCAATAATTCTTCTATTTTCATTATTGATAAACAAATGTTACTAGGAAAGTTGTTAATTCAGTTGATAAATAATTTGTTCAATTAGATGATAAAAATTAAATTCTCAATTGGATGAGTGTAGGTCTTGTACTATTTAAATAAGATCTTATAGAATTTGTCTTTAAGCCTTATACTTGCTGATTGTAGATTTTGAGTTTTATTTTGTTTATAGTCAAATCATAATGTTATAAATGTTTAGGAATGTAACTCCTTAGAAATTGGTAGAGTAAAATCATAGAATGGCATTATTGGTTGATGCATTATTAGTAATGTGATCATTTAATTAAAATTAAGAAGAGTTGATTTATTCAAACATAGAAGAAATTGAGTGAGTTGTAAATTAGACAATAGTAATGTACATATATATATATATATTATAGTTATTGTAAAAGGATATTTATGTTTAGGTGAATTAATTGATTTAGTAGATAAAAGAATTAGAAGATTAAATAGGGGAAATTGATTAATTATATTTAGATAAAGTAAGGGTTTATGTAAATGAATGAATTGATGATCTTTTTAAATGTTGTTTCCTCTCATTTGAATTATTGGTTGCCATGTTCATTTGTGTGCTTGCATTGGGTAATATCTTTGAGTTTTAGAATTGGGAGGAATTGGGGTAATATTCAATGTGGGAGTCATTGTACGATGTGGTTAAGTGATGTGGGAATAATGTCCATTCCATGGTTGTTTGGTTGGATTAAATGACTATTTGATTATTTGTTCTGAACTTTGTGTTTGATTTTTGGTATTGTTGAGTGATTGCATTATTTGTTTGTGTGCTTGTTTAAATAATGCATTTGATTATTGGATTAAGGTGGTTTTGGGTTTTTGTGTTAAGAGGGAGGCCTTGTGCGAAATTGTTATGGTAATCTTCTAGAGGTTAGGAGGGAGAATTTCTCTTGCATGAGTTTGTATGGGGGCTAGGAATTAGGTGAGGCTGCCAGGACAACCCAAGATGGGGGTTGAGGTCTAGGAAGATCTGTCAGGATAACTCATATCAAGTTACGTGATGACGCTTCTAGAATATCTTATTTGTTGGGTTTTATGATTGTCCCATTTATAGGGGTTGATTTTGTACTGTAATTGTGTTATTGAGGATCTTTAGCCTTGCACTATTTACTTATTATTATGGTTATGATTTGTGAGCGAGGCGGTTCATGTCATGCTCTAGATTTTTGAATCTTGTGGTTTCTTTTGGAGTACAAGGTGACTTTACCCTGGTTGATGTGTTGGTTCTTCTAGTTGTTAGTAGGGGAGTGGCTCTCAATAGGGGCCGAAACCTAAAGTGGGGACTTGGAAAACCCACTGAGTTGAATTAAATAAGTGATAACATGTAATTAATTAATCTTGGGATGGGTTCTTCACACATTAATAAGATAATTGTTGTTGTCCCATTCATGGCCTTGAGTGCTTGTACAAGCTCAAGATGAGTTGAGAGGGTCGCATGGGTATCACTTGGGGTTTAGGGTTTGGAGTTAGTAGAGGGGTTGGACATGCCAGACAACCCATGATGATACCATGTGATGACACTCTTTTCCCTACTGCAACCTAGCTTACCCTTGTCTTGTCTTTTGTTCCCCTTTGTTATTTGTATACCTCTAGAAGTAGAGTCATTATCATATAAGGATTGGTGTACCTTGTATGTTGGATTCATGCTAGCCTTTTGTGTCATGCTTTTATTCTCTTGATTGCTTTGGTGGTGGAACCTTATTGTCATCTCCTAGCACAAGGGGTGGACCTTAGTTTTCCACATGGTTGGGAGGAACATGCTATGCGCTCCATTGGATTCCCAGTTGATGTTTATGAGCATGGATGTGGTAGCTTATGCAGAGTTTCCAGAACTTGTACGAGACTTGAGATAGCATTCATGCTATGTAATATTATCATTTTAGTTGTATGTCTCATGTATTTGATGTATCCTTCCTATGGTTATAAGGGAAGACAGATGTAAACTTGTAAACAGTGTAATGACCTACCCCATGTATGGGAAATCGTATATGTATTCATTGGTTTTCATTTTATACTCTTGATTGGTGTTGTATATGTGGAAATATATAAATTTAATTCTTTTAATGTAGTGGATGTAAATGAACTCTTGTTATTAGTTGTTTTATGATGTATGTTTAGATTGGATAATTGATACATTCATAATGCAGTCATGATACCCTAAAGAACATAGTTAGAGCACATGTACATGCAGTTTACATTTTATGTAATTGATAGTATTATCTATATATTGTTTCATTTAAAAAAATAAAATTATGTCATAATTGTTAGATAGATGTGTTCTCCTTTTGGGGTTTCGTGGCGGGGCGTTACATAATATCTTGCCAAATCCATTAAACTTCTTACCTCTGAGACATTTTTGGGCACTGGCCATTCTAGCATTGCCTTGATCTTAGCTGGATCAACTGAGATACCATCTGGTGAGATCACATGTCCAAGATAATGTACTCTTATGAAAGAAGGTACACTTAGAGAGTTTCCCATACAAATTATGTTCTCTTAGCCATTGCAGAACTATCTCTGAATGCTTACAATGATCCTCCTCGTTCCTTGAATAAATTAGGATATCATCTAGGAAAACCAAGACAAACTTATCTAGGCAATCCCTAAATAATTTGTTCATTAAGTTCATATATGTTGTTGGCACATTAGTTAGTCCAAACAGTAGAAGTGTAAACTCATAATGCCCATATCTAGTTTTGAATGCAGTCTTGAAGATGTCCTCATCTTTGATTCTTAACTGCTTGTATCCAGATCACAGATCAATCTTAGAAAATATAGTAGCTCCCCTCATTTGATCAAAGAGATCATCAATGCATGGTAATGGATACTTGTTCTTTATCGTAGCTTTGTTAACCATACAATAATCTATGCAGAAACATAAAGTACCATCCTTATTTTTCACAAAAAATATTGGTGCTCCACAACGTGATACACTTGATCTTATTAATCCATTATACAACAATTCATCAGTTGTGCCTTAAGCTCCATTAACTCAGTTGTTGTCATTTTGTAAGGCACTTTGGAAACAGGTTCAGATCCTGGTACTATATCAATATAGAAGTCAAAAATCCTTTTTGGTGATAGTTCAGGTAATTCCTTTGGAAGCACATCGAAAAACTTTCTCAAGATAGGATATTTTCCATATCTTTCTCTCCAATTTCCATCATTTCACCTTCTTCCATCTCTTGGTAACTCTGTGGTCCAAAGTTTTCAAGATCTTCTTGAGAGTTAGATCCCTTATAATCTTCAAGCTTTTCCATCTTGACTGCAAAGATCTTTCATCCTTTCTTCTTAGCCCTAAGCAATTGCATAGCATAGATTTGATGCAACTTGACCTCCCTAGGTATCTCTTGTAGCATCACTTGGTTACCAAAATCATCTAAGCATTCTACTATTTTGGATTGGTAGTCTACCTTGGCTCTATGTCTCCAAAGTCCTAAGGGTGCTACATATAGGTTTACTTCCGTAGAAAAACAAGGTAGCTCAATTCTAGCTTCAAACAAACATTGTTCCATCATTGCCCTTGTCTGGTTTGCATATTCTACAACCCATGAATTTTCCATATAACCAACTGTCCTAGATATTTTCTTTGCTATTCTAGGTGAAATAAATTTTTCAGTTGCTCCAGTATCTATAAGTATGGAAATGGGAAAACCAAATAAAATACTTGGAGTCTCTATTGGAGTAACTTGATACTCCTCTTGACGATTGTCCAAGGTAACATGAATCTTTTACTGGAGTGCCACTTGTTGGGTAGGAAGTGGGTTACCATAAGATTGCGAGAAGAGTTTTCTCCCTCATCCTCATTATTTGGACCTTCCTACTTTACTATATAATTTACCCTTACTTCTTGCTCTAGGTTTCCCAACCTTGCCAGGATTTGATCCAATCTAGCTTCAATACCCACCAGACCTTGTCTGACTTCTTGAATTCCTCCAAGATTGGTCCTTGTTCTCACCATCCTTGTAAGAATAGATTATACCTGAAGGTTCATCTATATTAGATTCAATCATGTTCTTATTATCTTATGGAAAAACATTTAAATGAGCATTCATTCACACATAAGAAATTTCACATAAGATAAACTTTTGACAAACACATGATTTTTATTATTTGCAAGAATCTCAATATCCTTTCAATTACATAGAGTGACTATTTAGATAGTCAAGTGGAGAGTATCCCTCAAATTCACTCTCTAACACATAACTCAATGGGGTATACCCCTCCAATTTTTGTTCACATCTCATTTGTTCATATCTATCAAAAAAGAGATAGTAAGCTTCAAATTTGTCTTTTGATACATATTTGTGGGGGAAATAACCCTCTAATTCATTACTTGAAGAAATTACAATCACTTCCAACATAGGAACGACTCTAGGGTCTCTAAATATGAATTTTGGGTTGACACTCCCTTTTGAGGGCATATCCCTGGAAAGTGATAAGGAATCAAAATTTTCTAGTGAGACTTGAGGTAGGTAGTTGTAATTGGCCTCCTCCTTCATCCTTCTCTTTACTTCACTAATCCGAGAAAGAGCATGATTGAAATTTTTAGTATCGCTTAACAAGATGACATTATCATAGTTGGTACCCTCAATCATACAAACAATGGCCTCTCTTTCCTTCTTGGCTTTTAGGTGGCACTCATTCCTGATTACTGAATTTCTTGCAGTTAATCTAAGACACACCATCCTGGCACAAGAATTTCCAAATATTAGATAGCATTGGACAAAAAGTATGATGAGCTCATAGGTTCTAGAGCTAAACCTGGTAGCTCTGATATCTCATGTAACATGCCAATTGTTCATGCGAGTAAAATTTCCTAAGTTTTCACTTTCAAGTAAATAAACTATATTACTTAGCCATTGACATAAAAAAATTCTTTTCTTAACAAAGAACAAATGAAAATAGATGTCAAAACAATAATCAACTTTGATTTTATTTCCAAAATAATATTTCACATAGTACAATATTCTAAGGATTGTGTACAAAGTACATACAGAGCTCAACTGAGCTTCGTAGCAATAGATATAAATGGTTCAGGAATTTCCTTTCAAATCTTGGTCTTAGTTGCTTTTTGAGGAGGAGAAGCATCACTCAAGTGTTTTTACGCCAACCACGAACTCATATGCGGTCCACCCATACATATATCATTTGATAGATGGCCCTACCCTTCAACAAAAAGATTGGTGGAGTGACCTCGTAATGACAACCACTCTGAGCTCAATGTTGTGTCCTACATAACTAGAACTTGTAGACCCTACAATCTTGAACTAGCATGCATAAATAGATCAAGATGAATTGAAAGTGGAGCCAAAGGAAATCACACTACTCTGGTCAAAGTGTTCTCACTCAAAACTTCAAGTGATAATCATCTTACTCACATACACTACTCAAGCTCGATTTGACTTTAGGCCATTATAAACTATGCATAGGTATTTCCTTCTATAGGTAGTATTTAACCTTAGAAACAACCTATTCCTTTTCCCCCAAAATCAATGGTATTTCTACCCACAAAGCATAAACATAAGTTACCCTCCCTTCAATGGATAATCAAATTCCAAGTGTAACTTATGAGCTATCTAAATCAATCAAATAACTTTGCAATGGATAACCCTTAAGCTATCCTCTTTTCATCATTCCTAGTACATTACACTAATGACAAACAAGCTATCCTATTATGGAGTATATACAAACACTTTCATAGAAAAGCATAAAAAAACTTATTTTCCTTTTCATAAGCAAATACAATGATTCACTAATGCAAGCATTCTCAAGCAATTCCAATCAAAGCAATCGAGTCTTTCATTCTTTCATAATAAAAGATAAATAAAAGTAGGCACGTAAAAATGGTCTGGAGCACAATTAATTAAATATGTGTTATTTAATTAATAATTTCTAATTCTTGGGGTGGGGGCCTTAGCTCGGTTGGCTAAATATTTCCTGTTGCAGGAGATGTTGGTCATGAGGTCTAGTCTCCCCCACTCCCATGGTACCAAAGGGCATGTCGCGCCAGCACCACCGGTCACGTTAAAAAGTTTACCAGGCGCACTGTATTTTATAGGGGGTCATGTTACCCGATTCCTGTAGTCTAATAAAAAAAATCTAATTCCTCTACTATTATAAATAAATTGATAAATTTATTTATATGGTTCATTCCATAAATTCTTCCTTTTCCAAAAATTATTTTCCTCTTAAATTAATTAAATGCACAAATTAAATAATTTGTTATTTAATTAATTTCCATCCTTCATTTAAATTTGAATTTTTAATTCAAATTAGCACATGTCTCCATATTTCTTCTAACCACCTCCAACTCACCTACCACCTCACCATGTGTCACATGAAATTGAATTTTCTAAATTGTAAAAAGTGAATTATCATAAAAAAACTTGCAACAAATTTGAAACCACCTGGGACACATGGCTTCTTCTTTCCTTCGATTCTCTTCAACACTTGGCAAGGTGTTTTCTTGAAGGGAACCACCTCCTTGATTCTCTCCAACCTCTTTGTGCTCAACTGTTGATGCCTCAGGATCACAATCTCGACCATCCGTCTTTGCCACATCATCTTGAGCCTAGAAAAATCTATAAATAGAAAGCATTTCTACAATTTTTCATATAGATTTAGCTTACAAACTTACACTACAGAATTCTTAGTGCAATTTGAGGGCATTGTGAGAGCATTGTAGTTAATGTTTAACATTTTTAGTTCATTTAGAGTTATTATGGAAATTTTGATTTTAATAGCTTAGTCATTGCATCTTTTATACAACATTATTATTAGATTTGCATTGTCAATTTTAGCATCATGTAAGCAATCAGTTCTTCATCATACATCATTTAGCATTCAAGCATAAAAAATACAAAAATATAGACATGTAGATTACATAATAGCTTCTCATTTCTTAGGTTGTCATCTTTGTAGGTTCATGTGCAATGTTTAATAGATCTGAGAGCATGAATTTCAGAGGTCCTTAAGACTAGAGAACCATGGAATGATTTGAAGGGATATATGTAGCTGTTTTATTCTTCTATTTCAATTCCTTTTATGTAATACATTGCATGGATGTGTGTTTTGTTTTATCCTATTGATACACATTTTTCCACACACATAAATTGGCGCCCACCCCCTCCTTAATCTACTTTTCTGTTGAGTTTTTTCTTCACAGATTCCATCAAAAATTCTAAAACGGTGCATCCAATTTTTTTCTCTAGCGCATTTGGCCTTTGTATCGATGCATAGAGTTCCTATTTCGGCGCATTTGGCTGTTCTTCCGGGGCATTCGACTTCTATTTCAGCGCATCAGGTTGCTGTTTTAGTGCATCTAGCTATTCTTTCGTTGCATCAGGGGGTTTTAAATTTCATTATGTGCTTTTCTATTTTAGCGCATTCAGTCTATCATTTAGTGCATTTAGTTTCTCTTTTAGCGCATTTAGTAATTTAGCGCATTCGATCTAAGTTTTAGCACATTCAGTCATTGTAATGGCACATCTAGTTTTTTTTGCAAATTTTCCATATTCTCGAAACTAATATGTGCTTTTCTATTTTTCAGGAATCTTACATGCAGTCAGAGACTTTGCTAAAACAAATAAAAGAACATTTTCAAAGAATAATGGATTGAAACTACTAACAAATTGGTTGCAGGGTTAAATCTAGTTGTCATTTCCTTTGGTTAAGTTAGGAATCTAGCATAACTAGGAAGGGTAAATTTACACCATGTTTACTTTGTTTGGAATGGTAGGCGTGCATGCTCTCCCCTTAATTGGGTGATCAAAAAGCCAAACCCGTTTATTTTATTTACATTTATAACCTTAGAGGGTATGCCTCCCCACTTTGAAAGGAGGGAATGACCCAACCGGGAACACACTAAAGCCAAGTGACTTCCACCTGGGATATAAATGTGGGTACTTGAGGAAAGTTCGAGTATCACAAGGATTGTTCTGATAAGAAGGGCAGCAATGGTCTCTTTCCACATGGATGATCCCCACGAATGAAATACCCCTACTAAAACACCTTTGTTTGTAGTAAGCCAAAAATTACCCTTATCTATTCTTTGGTGCAACAATGGTCGTTGCCAAGGCATCCACATCCTTGTAGTTTTTAGTAGAGGTGAAAAACTTGCCATGGGAGATTCATGGGAGTTTGAAGCTTGGTTGGCTCGAGAAGTGAGTGCATTGTAAGGGGGAGCTTGTGCGGCCAAGCTTCTAAATCACTCGCTAAGAATAAGTGCGGTTGGAGTAAAATCTGCATGGAATCTAAAAGAATATTGTCTTACACAGCCTAGGAATTGTGCTTGTTTGATGTGTCTTTACCAATGTGTTTGTAAACCAATATACAAACAAACATTACACAAACATGTCCAACTATTGATTCAAAAGAAAATCCAAAGCAAACAGTCCCAAAATTCACTATTGAAACCAGAAAAATCTGTCAAACTGCCAAAAGCCATAAAGCATTTTTCCAGATCAGCGCATCCATTAACTGCTTTGGCGCATAGCTTGCATCTTTTAGTGTATCCTGCTGTTGTTCTGGTGCATCGCTATCATAAACTAGCACATCCATTTGTTGTTTTAGCGCATCCCTCCCCTGTTATAGCACATCTATGCCATCTTGCAATGCATTCATTTGCTATTATAGTGCATCCATTGCCTGTTTCGGTGCATCAGTCCTTCCCATAGTGCATCTATATCATTCTGTAGCGCATCTGAGTTTTAGCGCATTTGGGCATTGTTTTAGCGCATCCAAAAAATTTGCAAACAAAAAGCTAAATTTGACCTCCCATCTGTCGACTGACATCCAATTTCAAAGATTCCTTCTCGAACAACATCTTTTCTTGGTCCTAAATTTTCTTTCAACTTATTGAAATCAACATCATTTTATGTTAAGGGATTGGAAATCAACAACATTTGTCAATAAATCCCCTACTAAAATAATTAGAAAACCAGAGAAACAACTTAGCTACCATAAAATTTTGAAAAGGAGACGCTTCTTGTACCAAAGTAGGAAGGTCTTGCTTGACTATCGAAATTTCATTCATAGATATCATGACTTTGATAGAGGATATACTGATGATTTTTCTTTAGAGCCTTTAAATCCACAAGCTTATTATCAACGAAGAGCTCTTTCACAAAGGCATAATCATAGTCAACCCATTCATCATTCCTACATTCCACAACCGACAATACAATACTCCAACTGTCCAAATCAGTTGATAGAATAGAGAAATCAAAATCATAAACTTGTTGAAACCCACATTTGCAAGTGAAAATCTCTCATCTAATCATTGATCAAACATTCAAAAGTGCCTCCTCATCACACTCATTTTTGATTTAGCAGCTGCATTTTACCATCAGGATTTATCATCCTTCATCCCAAAATAAAGCTTTCTTAATCAAATTCTAACCAATCCTTTTGACTCCCCTAAAACTTTGGTCAAGCGTTTATAAAATTTCCATCACTTGTATGCTCGTCTTAATGAGATTGCAAAAGTGAAAACTTGAGCAAAAGAAAATCGAAAACCAAAACACCATGGTGGAAAGAGAAGAAAATCCCTTTTTTGGAATTCGTCAAGAGGACGTAGAAGAAATAACAGAGGAAACCATAGAACAAGCGCAACAAGACCCTAATTTTCATAAATTCATGGAGAAGATCTTTGAAAAAGAGGGTGAGAAATACCTTTTGATGTTATCAAACAAAGGAGTCAAACTACTCGATGATTTTGATATCACCAAATTACAAAAAAATACTAAGAGGATAGAAACCAAAATACCAACTAAAACAAAAAATGAAGCAAGGAGCAATGACCCCATGGCTACCTTATCACAACAAATACAAATCCTCCAACAAGAAATGAAAAATATGCAAACTGGAACCACTAAGAGGTAGTCGTTACAGGATATATGCCCCTACCCTTTTGATCCAAGTGTCAACATGATACCATTCCCCAAATTTGATAAATACAATGGAAAGACAGATCCCATCGATCATGTAATGGAATTTAGAACTATGAGTCTTGAATTTTCCCATGAAGACACTTACTTAATGAGATTATTCCCACATAGTTTGGGAGGGCAATGTATGCAATGGTTCTCGCAATTACCTTGACGGATCAAATCTTTTAAGGAATTAGTCAACAAGTTTATCACCCAATACTCATATAATATTCAACAGGAAATCATAATGAAGGACCTTTGCAATGTCAAACAAAAGAAAGGGGAATCATTCCTAGTATTTTTACAAAGGTGGAGAAGGTTATTCGCAAGGTATTCCCGTCCTATACTAGAAAAAGAAAAGATGGAGATGTTTATTGATAACTTAAATGATGACATGACGTATAGGATTGAATTACAATGTCCTCCAACTTTTGAAAAAATAATTGAAAATTAGATCAAAATTGAGGAAGCCTTGGTCAAATGAGGAATTTTGAAAATTTATAATGAAAGCAATTCAACCAATTCCTCTAGCAATGACAAATCAAAGTTTTAGAAAAATTACAAAAATAACGGTAATGATACTTCAACTGAAATGCATAATGCTAAATCGGTCTTTAATTTTTTAGGAAGCACCTCAAACACCAATCAAAAGACCACTCAAAATACCAACCAAAGCAACATCCAAAATACCAACCAAGGAAATACTCAAAACAATCAAAGCAACACAACATCTAGGACCTTACCATATCAAACAACAAACAATCATCGAAAGTTTACACCTTTGGGTCAATCATATGAATCTACATTGAAAGAACTTATTGCAGAAAATCTCATTACTCTACCCGACACTCGAGGGTTTGAACCCAAAGTAAAATCGTCATGGTGGAATGAAGCCCATTTTTTTGAATTTCATCGATGAAAAGGCCACCTAACCAATAGTTGCATGCAATTAAAATACAAGATACAAGACTTGACTGGCAATAAGGTCATACAAATTGAAGAATCCCAAGCAAACACCGATCATGGGGTGTTCAAAAACCCTTTTCCAAATTTGATAAAGGAGAATCTTCTAACATGAATGGCAAAGGAAAAGGTGTGAACTATGTTTATGATGACACCATCTATCATATCTCAGTTGTTGAAGATCACACAAACAACATTGAAATCAATAACACACCAGATCTTGATGCAACCAACTATCCAATCAATGATAACAACATCTTCTCTAATCAAGTCCATAATGCCCAACAATACATGGTTGAAATAGATAATCAAATTAATGTCATCAAGATCAAAGGAAAATAAGACAGTGTACCCATAAACATGACCAAAAGGGCACAAAACAAATATGTTTTGAAGGGCAATACTTCTAAAACACCCGATGCCCCATCTCATAAATATAACATTGTTGATTAGCTCTAGAAAATTCCCTCACAAATATCAATATTGGAGCTCCTTAAAATCTCACCCGCCCACAAGGAGATCTTGGAAAAGGCCCTAGTTGATACAACAGTACCAAATGATTTGGAAGTCTACACTTTCCAAGCCATGGTAGAACATCTGGTTGCACCTCATTGCTTATCCTTTTCAAAAAATGATGACGTATCTCTCACCCATCCTCATAACACAACACTCCATATTGAGGTCCTAATCCATGAAATTTGTGTCAAGCGCGTTCTAATAGACAAAGGAGCCGGTCTTAATATATGTACTTTAAAGCTTTTCCATGCACTAGGGTTCTCTCAAAATGCAATAGATGCAAGGAAAAATATCACCATCAAAGCATATGACGATGAGGAAAGAGCTTCAAAGGGATTGATTGTATTACCAATTCAAGTTGGGCCAATTCAAAAAGATGTGGTTTGTCAAGTTTTGGATAAAGTTTTGACATATAATATACTCTTGGGTCGTCCTTGGATCCATGAAATACAGGCTGTCCCTTCAACATACCATTAGTGTCTAAAATTTCCTTGCAACGGGCAAGAGGTTACCATTCCTGCCGATTCCAATAGTCCCCAACATTGCAATACCCTTAAGGCTGTCTAGGATGTGTTTGAGCCTCATAACCGAGAAGCCCTTGATTCCACCTCTGACACCTCCAATAATCTAAGTCAAGCCAATGCATTGTCAAAACTGCTAGCCACATCCTCCAATGAAGTAAGTCATCCAAGTTTCTCATCCAAAAAGCTTGAGAAAAAGGAAGAACCTAACCCCTCCGCATCTACCAATCCTGAAGCCCAACTCAATACTTTGGCCAAACAATCTGAGAAGAAAGTCCAAGTCAAAGATAAAGGTGTAGGTGAGTATTCTATTGAAAAATCCCGTTGATGGTGAAAATGACACAAACAATGTTAAACAAAATATTTAATACTCTATTTCTCCTGAAAAAGAAAGACAACATATAGTAGCCTAACTCCCAAGGTCCTGGTAGTTGGTTCTCAACTTTCTGATGTCACTCAATTGGTCCATGCAACTGTAATGTTCAAGGGCCTTTGCTGGTAATAAGGAATGTAAGCAACGTGGATTCATCAATTTATACTTAACAATAGGGGGTTTAAATAAACAGAAAAAGATAGATCAGGGCATACATCAGTGAAACATGAATAAAAATTATCTAATATCCAGACATATATTTTCAACAATGAATGTTCCTCCAATAGATCAAGAAAGCCATAACATGATGCAATTTATAGAACAACCCATACTATTGCATGCATCTATGGTGCTTAGTTTAACCATCACAATCACACATCATAATACCTTAAAGATTCAAAAAAGAACAAACTCTCATTAGTTGCTAAATTTATAGATCAACATACATTCAACAATTCAATCCATAGATAATTTAATGAAATAACCTTTAAAATCTGGTTCCTTCTATTGATTCTCATCAAATAAGAAACATTTATGCTTCAGCAAACCACTAGCATACAGATAGATCATGGTTCATTAACCTCATCCAGTAAACTCAATTCCAACATAATACTGTGTAAAAACTCATACTTGTATTCAACTGTAACTAATAATAACAAAGTATCTTTGCAAAGCTATGAAATTCCTAACTCCTACTATCAGGTGGCCAATTCTATTCTAATTAGCCGACCCTTACAATATGGTACCCCAAAAGTATATATAGATGTACAAAGCATAAAATCCTCTCAATCAAAATTGAGATCCACAATTTTAGGAACTGAAACTTTCTTGGAAACTCAGATCGGTTGATCTCTATTTCCAACGTTGATAATCTTGTAAAATAAGAGAAAATAAAAGAAAAGGGGAAAAAATTCATGCACCCAAAAGACTGCCACTCATCCTTACGTAGTTAGCTCCAAAGTGTATTCATCAAAACTGGAGAAAAACTGTTGGAGTATATCTATATCTGGCCCATCAATCCAGTTGTCCTCGAATTTGATTCTCTTCAACTCCGCAGCAACAAACTCTTTCATGTCCCTCAATTTTGTCAATTCCCTTCTTGCAACCTTTACTTCTTCTCTAATATCCATCAATCTATCTAATAGTAGATCTTCTCCATCATCTTCCTTTTGCATAACCTCTTAAAATATACCATCCCATTTCTCTTTTAACTAGCTTAGAGGCAAACCCTCCTTAACGTGTATATCAACCTTAACTAGAATAGCTACAACAACTTCTAGTTCATCAAGTTGTTCATTCAACTCCTTACTAGCATCCTGAACTTCATTCATATGCTTATATATAAAATCAGATCTGAGCCGGATTATACTAGAGGCCTTCTTCAAGAAGTCTCTGTTGTCCTCTTCAAGGATTGACTACTCAAGAAGAGTGGACCTTGGAAATTCATTGATATGTTTAATCTTCTGGACATATCCCCTATATTCTTCCTCCAGTTGTTCCAATATTTCAGCATGGTGCTTCATTTCCTCTATTAACTCTAATGCTTCCTTATGAATCTCAAAACTACTTCCTAGCACCTCATCTACCTCCTAGTTAAGCTTATTCGTCCATCTGTCCATCATCCTAGCTTTATTCTTTACTTGCATTAGATCATCCACCTCTCTTTTGCTGAGCAAAATTGGTGTTTCTAAGGCAACAATTTGTTGTGATCTAGGAGCAAAAACATCCTTCAAAAAGGTGTGCAGCTGATCCAATTGAGCTTTGAGCTCATCCTTTCTCTGCTTGTCCTTTATCATCCTTGACTTGGTGGATGATGCTACAACGTCAATCAGGTTCATCTGCTGATTTCTTATAGGCCTTCCCAAATTGACAGTGGCCAATCGGTAATCAGTGACCTGCATATCTCCCACATCCTTATCCACCACTAGTATTGCACATTCAACAATAATTTCTCCTCCCTCAATTAGCCTTGTGGAATGTAGAATCCTAGCCTTCTTCTTGGGTCTCTCCTTTTCAATTTCTTTCATCATGTCATTCCAATTAAGAGGCCGTGAGGGCGTTATTGGTATTTTATGAAGATCAAGCTTCAACCAGGTAGGAGCACTTGGAGTAGTGGCCAGTACAGTAGAAGAGGAGGAAACAGTTGTAGAGGATAATGGCTATAGTACATTAACCCTAGGTTGAGAATCAACCTCTTGTACATTTTGTTGTTCTCCCTCTACATTTTCTTGTGCAAGATTTTCAGCTTCTTCCTTGTCCTTCTGCTCTTGCATCCTCTTATCCTCTTGTTCCTTTTCCAATATTTCTTCTTCCAACCTCTTCTCCTCAAGTAGCTTTCTTCTTTCTTCTTCCAAAACCTTGAGTCTATTTGAGGCCTCCTTTTCCTTTTGTTCCTGCTTGGCTAGCTCCTCAACATCTTTCTCCTTTTGTAGGTGTTATGTTTCCTCCTTTTTCTTGTAGGCTTCTTCAATTATTTTGAATTTAGCCTCAAGGGCTTCTCTTTCTCTCCTCTATTTAGCATTTTCCTCTTCTAGCTCATGGATCTTCTGCACCATCTCCAGCTTGTCATTTTCTTCCTTTGTCTTGAGCTCATGCTCCTTTTGCTTCTGCTGCTTTATTAATTCATCGACTCTTTACTTAGCCTCCAATTGTTGTTGTTGAAGTAATGCATCAACTTGTGCCTTAACATATATTTCCTTTTGTTTTTCTATAGCTTCTGCATGTGCCTTAACATCTGAAGCTTTCTTTGCTTCCTCAAATAATGCCCATTGATCCTCTTATGTTTACACATGCTCAGTTTCCTCTAGAGGGATCTCTTCTTGTGCATCCTTTTCTGATAAGGTCTCATCAGAATCTGTTTCAATATGATGAACCTCCATTTCTACTTCCTTTCCCTTAAAGGTTTCAGCTATATCATGGAGAGTCCCTTTAGGCATCTCTCCACCTTGTTGCTCTGTAGGAGGGACTTGGGTAGATGATTCACCCACAACTGATGCTGGAGCTATAGGTCCTGTTAGGACATTCTCCTCATGTGTCTCAGGCACATCTTGGGTCGAAGCTTCAAGCTCAATTTCTTCAACATCTGGAGGGAAGAATTCTAATGGTTCTTTGGGAGGCACTTTCCTCTTGGTTCTCTTGTATAATTTCCCTTTCTCAGGAGCTTGACCTCCAGGAGCTTTGGCTCTAAGCACAACCCATTGGATACTCCTATCCAATACCGATCTTGCTATATGTTTGATGTCAATTGTCTACTCAGCATCCCAATCCATCGGATCCAAACTCTTAGTACCTATGTTCAGTGCCTCATATGAAAGATCCAACACTGCCCCATCATCTGATAGTGTATCCGGAACATCAACTTTCACCCCAAATTCCACCATGAGTGGAACAAGCAACCTCTCATAATTCCTCTTCCTGAGGTCATATTCATCTTGGAGATCACTCCAGAAGTCCTCTAGCAAGTTGAAATGTCTATCAAAGATTGAAGCAAGCAAAGCATTCATCTTTTTCTTCGGATCAAAGTGCTTTCGGGCAATATATAGGCCCAATTTCAAATGTATCAATTCACTACAAACCACCTTAGCTCCCACAAGGTGTGGGCAACTATACTCACCCAATTTCATGGGGAACTTGTGACAACCTAGTTTATGTTTCATTCCAAGCCTACTATTGACCCTCAAAGCTTGGTAAAAAAACTCCATTAAGATAAACCTGTTACTGCAGCATCTTGGAAGCAAATGAGGATGACCCTCAAAACTTGCTAGCCTGAAATAAGTGAATTTGGGGTTTTGGATATACCAACATCCCCATTTTGTAATAAATGCCATGGCCTCCTAGCTTAGTCTATACCCTGCATCTCCAGTAAGTTGATTAATAACTACATATAAAAATGCATCAGTAACTCTTCTAAGATGTGATTCAAAAATTTGTAGGGACAACTGATCATGATCCCATACTCTCTTTTGTCCACCAGCTTCTCCCAATATCCCCACTCTATTTAACCCTAGAAAGATGCTCCCTCTGGCTGCTGCATAGACAACATAAGAGGTGATGAAGAAGCTCTTAGTTTCCCTTACTCTGATTAGTTGAGCATGTATGCTATCTAAGACAATCATTGGCCAATTAAACTACTGCCTGCCATCCAAGATTGTCTGAATGAATGGAAACATCCATTCCTTAAAGTAAAAGGCATCCTAATTTCCAAAGACTCTAGATAACATCATTATAATGTCTACTACTTCTTTGTAGAATTCTGCCCTTTTTGGCTGATCTGAGAGCTTTGTCAAGGACTTCTTCTCTGTTCTTAACCATTTCTTGTTTAAGTGGGCTTTATTAGTCTCCTTGTGACTGCTATATATCTCTAAGGCTTTTGCCTCATTAAGCTGCCCCAGGTTCCTTGAACTAGGGACACTGAACATAAACTAAAACATCTGAAGAGTCAAGTCCATTATAACATTATCTTGTGAATCTACACATTGTCTAGTGGCTGGATTGTAAGCTCCAGCTACTGTCATGATCAATTTCGGGCATTGAATGGATAGAGGAAATACAACAATATGAGCTAGGTCAGACTCAACTATTCTTTGAATTCTCCCTATCACCTCTTCAATAAATGTCTTTGAGTATAACTCATAATTAAATGGACCCAGATTTGTGTCAGTTATATTGGCCCAATCAGATTCCACTTTGCTAATAGTGACAACAGGACCCTTATGGTTATACCTCAAGGTATAAGGTAGTTTTTTTGGTTTAACTTTCTTAGGCTTAGTTGATGCCTTCAAAGTTTCTGCAGGCTGACTCCTCTGAGAAGCTTCTCCTGATACTCTTGACATCCTTTAACTTCCTACAAAAAAACCCCAAATTAGATCTATAATAATTATAACCAAATATGACTTAGAGATCCTATCCTTCTGTATATATCAGAGGCGGAACCAGGCATAAATCATTCTAAACAGTCTCTTTTAAAAACACTATCGAGATCAAAACCAGAACAGGCATTGAGCTTGTAATACTAATATGGCGGGACCGAAGTCGGAGTTGGGATGGTAATCAGAATCAGAATTGGAATGAGAACCGATTTGGTTCCGTGAAGAATTTTCAATTTCATATTTGGTTCCGATTCTGGTTCCACCTAAGTTACCAATATTTTGAAAGCCTGCTTCTTACTATAAGTGGAGTTGGAGACAGGATGGAAAGGGAATCGATACTTATTACAAAACATGCTTCAAGATCAAAATCAATTCCGGTTTCGGTTTCGCTCAAAAATAATCATGACGTCATAAGTGATTTCAACAGGATGATAAATAACATCATGATACAAGGACTAGGTCATATCAAAACAAAAAGGGCTTAAAAATAAACTTATATGGGAACATACCTATATGACCGAGAGGAAACTATAATTAGGGCATCATATTTAAAACAAAAACATGCCAAAACCCTAATTCACAAACCCTTGACTTCAAACAATTAGGGCATGAATTTAACCCCATTCAAACTAATCAGATCAATGCATGACATGATTCCTAAGTAAAATCATAAATCAACAAACCTTACAAACATAAAAATAGTAACTAATCTATGCCATTTAAAAACTAGGCCATCACAATACTATCACGATTAAAACGGCCATGATAAAAACAAAAAATGAGAAACTAAACACCAAAAAAGAAAAACGAAAACAAAAGAGAATATGAACAAAACAAGCAACATGAATTTGCAAGAAAACCGAGTCATGAATTCATGAGAAACCAACAACCAAATGAAACAATACGTGAAACAAATGAAAGAGAATAACAAAAACCCTACCTCAAATGCAAAAAAATATGTTAGCCCTCTGAAGTGATTTCGCGCGTAATTATCTCCCTTTCAATGGAATCACGTGCCCAAATGCTCCACTGCAACTCTAGTTCGCTCTTGATCTTTTAAACAATGATGATTGTCAATTAATCCATAATTAAGGCTAAAACTACAACTTCATACATGCATGGATCCTGTAATTAATGTCATACATGTGGTAGATCGGAGTCAAAACTACAGAGGGAACTGGCACATTACTGCTGTGCGGCTTTAGTAAAGTCAAACAACCTAAAATGGCGGGAGCGGAATCAGAGTGGGAATTGATTTAGAAACTTTGTCCAAGTTTTGCATTTGGTTCTGGTTCCGGCTCCCGTTTTTCCAACAAAGAAGAAATCGAAACAAAAAGTCAAATAAAAACATGTAGACCAAAACAAGAAAACCCAACATAAAACCTAAGTCCAAACGAACAAAACAAAAGGTGGAGGTGGAATGGGAATCGATTTAGAAACTTGGTTGAATAAATTCACACCTAACTTCTACTCCGGCTCCGCCTCTGCCTCTGACAAAGATAAAAACTAAAAGACTACAAAAAGACCATCAAGATCAGGATCGGAACTGAAATATTTGAAACAAGTTTCAAAATCCGATTTAGTTTCGATTCCGATTCCGACAGAACAAACAAAAGAAAAACAAAGTGTTGGAAAAGAATAACTCCAAACTTTGTTTGAAAAACAAACAAGGACAAAAACAAAAAGGGGGACCCATTTTGACCAAGGCAAAAGATGGGGTGGTTATGCAAGGCATATCAAATGGCGACTCGACTGAGAAAATGGTTTACCCATTTTCAAGACACTCAACAAAAAATTCAGTCACCCCAAAGCCACTTGGCTTATGAAGCATGTTAACTTGAATAAGATCAGATATATAGGATAAGATTGAGCTAGAATCTCAGATGTATGTGCTCATGAATATTTCTGAATCTGAGTGTGTGCATATATTGTGCAACATTCTTTATAGATACTTTCTCTACTCTTGAACAACTATACCTAAGATTCAAGCTACATAGGTTGAGTCCTTTAACTATCGTGCAATGAAATCCTGGGTATTGCTCTGCTGCTAGACATGTGTCCATAGCCCCGACAGAGATACCTCTAGTTCTCTCAAAGCATTTCTCTACTACTAGACAGGCGTCCATAGCCTCGATAGAGATACTTGATTCACCCATTTTATATTGAGCTTGCCTTTTCTTTCTTTCTTTTCTCTCTTTTTTTTACTTAGGCTTCACTTATAGAAATCTTTTATGAACTTTCCTCAATACTCAGATACAATTGGTCTGAAATGTGGGTTGAGAACTACAATGGATTTCATGACAGTCTTGGAATCGGATTTTTCACTTGAATCAAAAGGTAAAGCCACCCTAAAATAGATAGGTATTTACTTAGGCAGATGTTATTTATTTTGGTGATAGATTTTTTATCATAATTCATGAGATATTCACAGTGTATCTTCTACCCCTAATAACTTTTCAAACCAACATTAGAATGGTCATAAAACATGAGTTTCAGAATGAAATCCTTTTCAAAGATACAAATGAAAATACTTAAACCAATTTCTCTCCTAGTGCCCATAGCATACTTTGAATAATGACCCCCTGTCTTGAGATGGATAAAAATGAAGATCCCCAACAAAACAAGATAAAAAAAAACAAACAAAGATAAAGAAAAGAATAAACAAAACAAACAAAAACAAACAAAAATAAACAAAAATAAACAAAAACAAAAATTACATATGATACAGTATAATACATTCTTTTAAAACATCAGACCTTTCATGGACCAAAATAGTGCTTGAGAAACTGACCATTAATTGGCAATGGAACAAGTTCTCCTGTTAAGGTACTTAAACGTAAAGCATTCTCGCCTAGTATCTTAGCCACTTGATATGGACCTAACCAGAGTCTATCAAAATTCTGGTGATCTCCCTTCTTCTCTCTGGCTTTATCCCACAGTAATACAAGATCTAATATCCTAAAGGCTTTTACCTTGGCCCTTTTGTCAAACCAGCGCTTGATGACAACTTGATGCTTAAAGAATTACTACAAAGCAGCATTTGTTTGTTGCTCCATGTTAATAAAATTAAGAAATCAGACCTCGATCCTATCATCCTTGGTATAAAACTCCTGCATAAACTTAAGAAAAGATATTTGTAAATGGATCGAGAAGACTGGGTCTTGGCCATAGACTAACTTAAAAGGAAAATTTCCTAGAGCTGCTTTGATTTGGGTTTAATCCGCCCATAGGGAAAATCTCAACTAGGTGTGCCAGTCCCTAGGATTGTTTTCTAACAACTTTCTTATTACTTCCAATAGGTTTTTATTAGTGGACTCAACCACTCCATTTCCCTGAGGGTAGTAATTGGATGAATACTCCAAAATAATTTTATGTTCATAAGCCCATTGAATGAATTCAACTGAAGAAAAAGTAGAGCCATTATCACATACCAAGGCAAATGGAACTCCAAACTTGGTGGTGATGTTCTCAGTCAAAAATTTGATAGCCACCTCTGTGGTGCTATTTTTGCAGGGCTGGGCCTCGATCCAGCGTGTACAATAGTTAGTTGTAGTCAAGATGAACTTGTGACCGGCAAAAGAATTGGGATTAATGACACCTACAAAGTCCAATGCCCATTGAGAAAATGGCCTTACCTCATACACTAGTTGCAAAGGCATTGCTAGATTTCTTTCCCTGGGTGCAAAAGTTTGACATACATGATAGGTTCTGACATGTTGGTGTGCATCCCAAAATACATAAGGCCAATAATAGCCTGATCTAAGAATCTGATGAGCCAAAGCATTCACAGATCCATGCCCTGTACCATGTCTTCCATGGAACTCCGAAATGACATGTTTTGCCTCTTGTTGATCCAAACAACATAGGTAAATCCCTTGAAAGTTATTTCTGTAGATAGATCCCCCTTTAAGCATGTAGTGAGCACTCTTCATCCTCAAAAATCTTCTTTGAGTAGCATTCATTCCTTCTGGACATCTGTTATTATGGAGGAAGAAGATCAAGTCCGTGTACCAGGGATCCTTAGTAAATGACTGACAGTGTACTATTGATAGGTGATATTCTTATCCACATCTGCCATTGCTTTTGATAAACCCTGCCCTCAGACGAGTTTCATCAGATGAATCTCAAAGTCAAACTCTTGTAGAATAGCCATCCACTTTCCTCTTCACTCTCCCAATTCACTTTGCATCAGGAGAGACTTCATAGCTAGAGCAGGAACTATGGCCATTATCTGACTTCGAAGAATGTAGTGTCTGAACTTCTTTACAACTCAAACTAATGCAAAGGCTTGTTTCTCTAGGGGCGGGTATCTAACTTCTACATTCTTAAAAGGAGAGCTCATGAAGGAGATAGGTCTTTCCTCTCCCTCAACTCTTCGTTGTGTTAAGACAACTGCACATGAATGGTCAGATGTGAAAGAATAGATATAAAAAGGCCTTAGATAATTCAGACTAGTCAACACAGGTGCCTCAGATATTGACTGTTTGATCTGCGAGAAAAAATATTCAGCCTCATTGCTCCATTCTATTTTCACTTCTTTCTTCATCATTTCATTGAGGGGTTTGACAATCTCCGCAAACCCTGTTATAAATTTTCTAACAAAATGGATCCTCCCAAAGAAGGATCTCATTTCATTCTTACTGCCTGGCCTTATTAGTTTCAAGATAGCCTCCACTCGATCAGGGTCTATTGATATCCCCTCTTCTGATATGATGTGACCTAAGAGTTTCCCTTCATATACTCCAAACACACACTTTTTTGGATTGAGGGAGACACCATAGCTTATGCACCTCTTGAGAACCTTTTCCAGATCTGTAGCATGGTCTTCCCAATTCTTGGAGAAGATTGTTAAATCATCCACATAAATAATTATACACTTCCCTATCAAATCTTTGAAGGATACGTCCATTTCTCATTGAAAGGTTGCTCCAACATTAATAAGATCGAACGACATCCTTTGATAGGAAAATGTGCCCCATTTGGTGGTGAAAGCTGTCTTCATTCTATCCTCATGACTGAAAAGGACTTGATTGTACCCAGAATAGCCATCTAAGAATGACATCATCTAAGACCCATCAACCTTTTGTAGCACTTCATCAAGAGAAGGCAACGGATAATTATCTTTCTCAAAGGCTTTATTTCGATTCTTGAAATCAACACATAATTTGATTTCACCATTTTTCTTGCGTACAGGAACTAAATTTTTCACCCACGTAGAATATCTAATAGGAAAGATTATTCTTGCAGATAGGATCTTTTGTACCTCCTTCTGAATGAGGGGCTCAATCAAAGCATTGACCGGGCATTGTTTCTGACAGAAGGGCTTGGCTTCTGGCTTAAGAGGTATAGTATGAGTGATCACCGAAGTGTCAAAGGTTTTTAAGTCATCATACCCCCAAGAAATGGCTGCAATTTTTTGCTCGAAAACTTTGACTATTTTCTGTTTACTTTCTGCAGGACAGGTCTTCCCTACGAGAACATTTATTTCTGGGCCCGAGTGAGTCATATTTATAGATTCATATTTCCCTCCTTCACTCTTTGTGGGCACCCTTTGTCGAGCCCGTGGGTCAGAATAAAATATTCTCTCTAAATCTACCATCCCTTTTGGAATGCTATTGCTCTTTAGCTCCAATATCCCTTTTGTATCACCATTCTCTGGATCCCAATCTCCTTGATTTCTTTCAAATTCATCTATTATCTGCCCTTCAAAGACATCTGAACTTGCTAGAAAAGGCCAATATATGCTGATCATCATCGAATACCTAAATATTTCAGACATTATCAGGGACAACTAGGACTGAAATTAATTCAACTGAAAATATCTTTAGATTAGAGTCTTGCATGGGTTCCAAGGTACTGGCAGCAATGGCAAGGGCATCTGCAATTTGATTAGCTTCTCTAGGGATCCAAGTAATCCAAAAAGCATCAAAATCTTCAATTAAGTTCCAAACTGTATTTTTGTATGCAACCAATCTTTTTTTATGACATGTATACTGGCTACGTACCTATTTTACGATCACTTCATAATCCCCCATGACCATGAGAGTAGTGACCTTCTTTTTATGAGCAAACATAAGTCCACAAGCAAGTGCTTCATACTCAGCCACATTGTTTGTGCAGCCAAACTGCAACCTGTAAGATGCAAAGTAACTTTTCCTTTTCGGGTTGGTTAGTACAATTCTTGCTCCACTTCCTACCTTGGATTTGGGGCCATCAAATTTAAGACTCCACAATTGGTCCTTAGCTGGGAGCTCTTTCTTTTTAGGGATGATAGGGGATGACTTACTTGGGATATGTGGTGGCTTAGACTTTTGCTAGTCATCAAAAATTGACTTGGAGCAAGGCTCACTTGAAAACTTTTCTATATTCACAGCTTGCTCAAGAATTACTTCTTGGATAACTTCTTGGATCAGATTGCAATCTAATTCATTTTTTACTAATGCCTTGGACATTGGTAGAGTATCTGGGGCAGGTGTATTAGAAAAGAACTGAGACACCTCAATCTCTTCTTGAATGTTCGAGCATAGAACTTGAGCCTGATCAGATCATGAGGAATCTTCCTCTTGAGGAAGGCTAGTCCTAGTGAGAATGGTAGCATCCTTAACTTCAAAAGAAAACTCATTGATGGGTGTTTGGTTTTTTTCTTGACATATTTGCTGAGACTGGCCTATATGATTTAAGATATCTAGGCATGGTAGGCAGGTTAACTTCGAATGATTGTGATAATGAATCCTACACCAATTAGAAAGCAATAAACTGCTCAAATCAATTTCTTCTCCTAATACCAGCCTATTTTGTTGCAATTTCCTTATTAGAACTTGCTAGTTGATGTCGATCATTGGGTCACTGTGTTCTAGGGGAAATGTATCCTCAGGATTGAGTATAGAGAAGGTCAAGAGTTTCTCTCACTTGTAAACTCCTATCTCAGTCTCAAAATATGCTACCTCATTTGGAGCATCATATTTTGTAATCATATGCTTGAGCCTTGGTTCACTCTCAATCCTTATTTGCATTGCTACCCCCTTCCAGGGTAGCCACATGTGAGAGAAATCCAAGGACAAATATCCCCCAATAATTTTCATTAGCTCCCGAATTAGGAGCATACCATACGTCTCTGGGATGTCAGCCAGTTGGATATCTATGTAGGTTTGGATCCTTGGATCTGATCCAACTTGCACATGCATGTTCTTTAGTTCTCCTACAACATTGACCTCAATTTTATCCAACTAGATCAATTTCTTATTGGTTGAGGTAGGATTTAATCCTAACTTCTTACATATTGAAAAGGGCATAACATTACCCGATGCTCCAGAGTCCAATAAACAGTTATGCAAATTCTTTCCAAAAATCCTTAAACTTAAAAGAAAAGGTGCGGTACTGGTCTTACCTTTATAGATGGTTGCATTTGTTTCCTTCATTAGAGTCACTTTACCTTTTCCCTTTAAGTGGTCTGCCTCCTCCAGGGCTTTCAATACCACTTCACGTTGAGTCGGGCACCACTTCATAATGTCAAAGAATGATAATGATGTCTTCTGTCTCTGCAGTTCTGCAATAAAATCAAATTCTGAATCATTCCTCACTTGATATTTAGGAAAAGGAGGTGGATTACCTCTATTATGAGGGTCAAAAGGTCCCTTTGGTGGTGGTGGGTTATTATCTGCATTTTGGTTAGGTGGGACCATGTTGTTTGGGGGTGTAGATGTAGTAAATGGGCTCTTATTTTGATTTCTTAGGAAATGACCACCTATGGACTGGAAGGTTTGGGCATCATACACATCCTCCTCTGGCTCATTATCTCCCTGCATGGGAAATTGGTATTTTTCTTCAATATTCTCAAAAGTCATAGCAGTACTTACTGGCCCATTATCCTAATTGGAATTTCCTGGTGGAGGATGGGAATTAGCTTGTGCAATCTTTACCATTTTCTCCATTTTTGGGCAATTAACCTCAGAATGTGCTGTAGTATCGTGTAGCTTGCACCAATTAGTCATGAAATTAAGGTTAGTCACATTAGCAATATGTGATCTATCCTCACCTAACTGATAATTATGGGAATGCCCCTATTGTTAGGTCCAATATTCCACTGCCTATTGCTGTTGTTAAACCTCTGGTTATTTCCTCTGTTCTGATTTTGGTAATTCTAATTAGAGGAGTTTTGATTCTAGAAGTTCCGGTTGGTGTTCTAATTCACATTCTGATTGGAGTAATTCCTCTGGTTGTTGTAACCTCCCTGGTTCTGATTATTCTGGTTTTGGTTGTGGGGAGGGTTATGCCTAAGCTGTGCCATATCATTAGACATTTGAGATAGAGTCTTTTTGAGAGTCTCTACCTCATTGGTCAGTTGAACAGTTTGTTCATTTTGCACATTCTGCACTATGGATGGGGAATGAACATGTGTTGATCCTCCCACTTGTTGTTGGTGATTTTGAGCTTGTTGGGGAGAATCTTGCATGCCATTTACAAAAAAGGGAATGGTAGGTGGGGCTTGCAAATAAGATACAGGTCCGTATTGAGAGTAAGACATCCCTGGGATCGTATTGAACAACGATGGGTTAGGCGTCTGATAACCCATGGGAGGGAGAGCTACTCCTAATGTTCCTGATTGCAGACTTATTTGCTGTTGCAATTTAATGGCCAGATGATAAAATTTAGACAAAGAGTCAATCTCATTAGTAGCATAGGGAAGCTTCAAGCTCAAGTTCTTCAACATCTGGAGGGAAGAATTTTAATGGTTCTTTGGGAGGCACTTTCCTCTTGGTTCTCTTGTATCCTTTCCCTTTCTTAGGAGAGTGACCTCCAGGAGCTTTGGCTCTGAGCACAACCCATTGGATACTCCTATCTAATACCGGTCTTGCTATATGTTTGATGTCAATTGTCTCCTCAACATCCCAATCCACTGGATCCAAACTCTTAGTGCCTATGTTCAGTGCCTCATATGATGGAGCCAAAACTGCCCCATCTTCTGATAGTGTATCCAGAACATCAACTTTCACCCCAAATTCCACTATGAGTGGAACAAGCAACCTCTCATAATTCCTCTTCCTGAGGTCATATTCATCTTGGAGATCACTCCTGAAGTCCCCCACCAAATTGAAATATCTATCAAAGACCTAAGCAAGCAAAGAATTCATCTTTTTCTTCAGATCAAAGTGCTTCCAGGCAGTATATAGGCCCAATTTCAAATGTATCAATTCACTACAAACCACCTTAGCTCCCACAAGGTGTGGGCAGCTATACTCACCCAATTGCATGGGTAACTTATGATAACCTGGTTGATGTTTCATTCCAAGCTTGGTATTGACCCCCAAATCTTGGTAAACAAACTCCATTAAGATAATCCTGTTACTGCAACATCTTGGAAGGAAATGAGGATGACCCTCAAACCCTGCTAGCCTGAAATAAGTGAATTTGGGGTATTGGATATACCAACATCCCCATTCTATAATAAATTCCATGGCCTCCTGGCTTAGTCTATACCCTGCATCTCTAGTAAGTTGATTAATAACTACATATAAAAAATGCATCATTAACTCTTCTAAGATGTGATTAATAAATCTGTAGGGACAACTGATCATAATGATCCCATACTCTCTTTTTTCCATCAGCTTCTCCCAATATTCCCACTCTGTTTAACCCTATAAAGATGCTCCCTCTGGCTGCTGCATAGAAAACATAAGAGGTCATGAAGAAGCTCTTAGTTTCCCTTAATCTGATCAGATGAGCATGTATGCTATCTAAGACAATCATTGGCCAATCAAACTACTGCCTGCCATCCAAGATTGTATGAATGAATGTAAACATCCATTCTTTAAAGTGAAAGGCATCCCACTTTCAGAAGACTCTAGATAACATCATTATAATGTCTGCTACTTCTTTGTAGAATTCTGCCCTTTTTGGCTGATCTGAGAGCTTTGTCAGGGACTTCTTCTCTATTCTTAACTATTTCTTGTTAAAGTGGGCTTTATTAGTCTCCTTGTGACTGCTATATATCTCTAAGGATTTTGCCTCATTAAGCTGCCCCAGGTTCCTTAGACTAGGGACACTAAACATAAACTAAAACATCTGAGGAGTCAAGTCTATGATAACATTATCTTGTGAATCTAAACATTGTCCAGTGGCCGGATTGTAAGCTCCAACTGCTATCATGATCAATTTCGGGCATTGAATGGATAGAGCAAATACAACAATATGAGCCAGGCCAGACTCAACTATTCTTTGAGTTCTCCCTGTCACCTCTTCAACAAATGTTTGTGAGTATAAATCCTCATAATTAAATGGACCCAGATTTGTGTAAGTTATATCGGCTCAATCAGATTCCACTTTGCTAACAGTGACAACAGGACCCTTATGGTTATACCTCAAGGTATAAGGTAGTTGATGCCTTTAAAGTTTTTGCAGGCTGACTCCTTTGAGAAGCTTCTCCTGATACTCCTGACATCCTTTAACTTCCTACAACAAAACCCCAAATTAGATCTATAATAAATATAACCAAATATGACTTAGAGATCCTATCCTTCTATACATACTGGAGGCAGAACCAGGCAGAAATCATTCTAAATAGTCTCTTGTAAAAACATTGTCAGGATCAAAACCAGAACCGGCAATGAGCTTGTAATAATAATATGGCGGGACCAAAGTCAAAGTTGGGATGGTAACCGGAATCAGAATTAGAATGAAAACCGATTTGGTTCCGTGAAGAATTTTCAATTTCATATTTGGTTCTACCTGATTTACCAATATTTTGAAAGCTTGCTTCTTACTGTAAGCAGAGTTGGAGATGAGATGGAAACAAAATTGATACTTATTACAAAACATGGTTCAAGTTCAAAATCAATTCCGGTTCCGGTTCTGCTAAAAAATAACTATGACATCATAAGTGATTTCAACAGGATGATAAATAACATCATGATCCAAGGACTAGGTCATATCAAAATGAAAAGGGCTTAAAAATAAACTTATACGGGAACATACCTATATGGCCGAGAGGACACCATAATTAGGGCATCATATTTAAAACAAAAATATGCCAAAACCCTAACTCACAAACCCTCGACTTCAAACAATTAGGGCATGAATTTAACCCTATTCAAACTAATTAGATCAATGCATAATAGGATTCCTAAGTGAAATTTTAAATCAAAAAACCCTACAAATGTAAGAACAATAACTAATCCATGCCATTTAAAAACTAGGGCATCACGATACGGTCACGATTAAAACATGAAAACGACCATGATAAAAATAAACAAACGAGAAACTAAACACTAGAAAAGCAAAAAAAAAACAAAAGAGAATATGAACAAAAGAAACAACATGAATTCACAAGAAAACCGAGAGTCACAAATTCATGAGAAACCAATGACCAAACGAAACAATACGCAAAACAAATGAAAGAGAAGAACAAAAAAACTACCTCAAACACAAACAAATAGGTTAGCCCTCTAAAGTGATTTCATGCATAATTATCTCCCTTTCGATCAAATCACACACCCAAACGCTCCATTGCAACTCTAGTTCGCTCTTGATCTTCTAAAAAATGATGATAACGTCAATTAATTTGTAATTAAGGCTAAAACTACAGCTTTATACGTGCATGGCTCCTATAATTAATGCCATAAATGTGGCAAATTAGAGTCAAACAACCCAAAATGGCGGGAGCAGAATCAGAGTGGGAATTGATTTAGAAAATTTGTCCAAGTTTTGCATTTGGTTCCCATTCCGGCTCCGATTCCGCCAACAAAGAAGAAAGCGAAATAAAAAGTCAAATAAAAATATGAAGACCAAAACAAGAAAACCCAACATAAAACCTAAGTCCAAACGAACAAAACAAAAGGCGGAGGTGGAATGGGAATCAATTTAGAAACTTGGTTGAATAGCTTCACACCTAACTTCCACTCCAGCTCCGCCTCCGACAAAGACAAAAACTAAAAGACTACAAAAAGACTGTCGGGATCGAGATCAGAACTAAAATCTTTGAAACAAGTTTCGAAATCCGATTTAGTTCTGGTTCTGGTTCCGACAAAACAAACAAAAGAAAAACAAAGTGTTGGAAAAGAATAACTCCAAACTTTGTTTGAAAAAAAAACAAGGACAAAAACAAAAAGGGGGACCAATTTTGACCAAGGAAAAAGATGGGGTGGTTATGCAAGGCATAAAAAATCCCTTTGCCTCTCACAATTAATTTCACCAAAAACCCATGGTCAACCATCAACCTCATCACAATCAGCCTCACAACCTATCACACTTTTTGATGGCCGATTCATAAATGCAAGCACCTAAGTAGAGGAATCTGATGACAAAGATATCTTTAACTAGCTCTACAAGGATGAAATTGATTCTCAAGCAGCAATGGCTAATGTCCAAACCACTCAATATGGAAAAGGATTCTCAATCTTGGAAAAAATGGGCTACGATGGACAAGGACCTATTAGCTAAAGGAAAGAAGGTATCATAGAACCTATCCAACCCATTATAACTAATCCAAAAGACAAGATAGGGTTAGGTTATAAAGAGCATCAAAATGATGAAGAAACAAAAGAGGACCTAAAAAATAAGTTTGTTGAATGGATCCTACAGCTGCAAGCCAGTGATCATTATGAAATTGATTCCAATGAGTATGAGTGGGATTCACTATCAGAAGAGACCTACCATGATAAGGACATTGATGTCATACACAACTACACTCCCACATGCGAGGAGGGACAAAGCTCATGATTACGACCATTTGAATTAGGATCGCAAAATATCGATTGCTCAAGTGAAGATGACCAAAATCCCAGCGAGATGGATCACTCAGAAGAGAGTAACATCATAGACCTTGACCTTTCCATGGTATTGTTCGATGAAAATGTTTCCATTAGGACCCTTATGACCTCTGACCTGAACCCATTTGATGATCCCTTACCATTAGTTCATCTCGAACTTATAGATTGGGACCAAACTGACCCTATTAATATCCCCACCTTTTCAAATGATGAGGTCATCATCAATTTCCTCTACGCTGTTACTCCTGAAATGGGTTCCACCATTGAACGTCATAACAAAGCTTCTAGATAGGGGAGTTCCGAATCTCCCAGCTGCGAAATGAATGAAACAAAAGAAAAATATGATGGTGAAAACAATTCCATGGCAGTATCAGATCAAGAAAGAATAAAAATAAAGAGTGCATCTGATGGTGAAAACCTCTTGAAGGCACCGAAGGATGGGAAATTTGACACTCTTCTTGAGCACTTCCAAGAAAGATCCAAAGTACTGATTGAACCAACATAGTCTATCATTGTCAGCAATGCGGAAACAGTGAAAACTCTCCATCTGGCAGAATCATTGACAAAACAAGAGAAGCCTAACTTTATCAAGCTCTTTGAAGAATGACAAATCAGCTTTTCCTAGTCATATACAGACATGCCAGGGATAGATTTGGTTCTTATCATGCATCATTTATCCCTTCCTTCAAGAGTTAAACTAGCCAAGCAAAATTTGAGAAAAATGCATCCTCACATTGCCCTATTAGTGAAGGTAGAACTGAAAAAACTATTAGATGCAGGATTCATTAGACCCATTGATTATGTAGAATGGATATCCAACATTGTACCTATTTCAAAGCTTGATGGTAGCATATGGATTTGTACAGACTTCAGAGACCTCAATAAGGCTTGTTTGAAAGATGATTTCCCCTTGCCAAACATTGATATCATTGTAGACTTAACAACAGGTCACAACATGTTGTCATTAATGGATGGCTTTTCTGGTTATAACCAAATCAAGATAGCACCTGAAGATCAAGATAAGACAACTTTCACTTGCCCATGGGGAACCTTCTGTTTGAACATCATGCCCTTCGTATTGAAGAATGCAGGGGCCACATACTAGAGAGCCATGACAACCATTTTTCATGACATGATGCATACCTTCATGGAAGATTATGTGGATGACTTGTTAGCCAAATCTTACACTAGAGAAGGACATTTGGAGATACCAGACAAAATCTTCACCTGGTTAGAGAAATTCAACTTTCGCCTGAATCCAAAGAAATTTGTGTTTGGGGTAACGTCAGCAAGCTACTGGGATATATAGTGTTAGAAAAAGGTATTGAAGTAGACCCCACAAAAGTGAAATATATCATGGAAATGCCACCTCCAAAAAATATCAGTCAGTTAAGATCCCTTCAAGGTAGATTCCATTCAATCAAAAGGTTCATATCACAATTGGCCAATAAGATTCATCCTTTTACCCACTTTTTGCACAAGAATGTTTCCTTTTGATGGGACGAGAAATATGAGGTAGCTTTCAATCAACTAAAATAATAACTAATGAGTCCACCTGTCCTAGCACCATCGATAGAAGGAAATCCTCTCTTATTAGACATAGCCACAACTAATCGATCATTGGGAGCTTTGTTGGCACAAGAAGATTCAACAAGAAAGGAGAGAGCAATCTATTACATCAGAAAAAGTCTAATTTTTTTATGAAATCAACTATACACCCATTGAGAAAGCTTGTTTAGTAGTAGTGTTCACTACACAACAATTTTGACACTATATGTTGACTCACACCATCAGACTCATAGCCAAGATAGATCCACTGAAATATCTCCTTAGAAAAGAAAACTTGACAGGAAGATTGGCCAAGTGGGTGATGATACTCAGTGAATTTGACATCCAATATGTCGACAGGAAAGCAATCAAAGGACAAGCTATCACCAATCAACTGGGTGATGCACCAATTCATGATGATCATCCCCTACATGTGGAATTTCTAGATGCTGATGTCTTCACAGTAATAGCACAAGAATGGGTATTGTATTTTGATGGCTTATATACTCAACATGGATTAGGAGCGAAAATTCTATTCATCACTCCCCTAGGGTACACCATTCTAAAATCATATTGCCTAATGTTTCCTTGCACCAACAACATGGTAGAATATGAGAGCCTCATCATCGACATCAAAATAGTAGTAGAATGGAAAATAACAGAACTACAGGTCTATAAGGATTCTCAACTAGTCATCAATCAGGTCAACGATGATTACCAAATAAAGGATGACAAACTGATACCCTACAAAAGGATGATAGATGAATTCAAGAAATATTTTGTTGACATCAAATTTGCTCAAATCCCAAGGGTTGAAAAAAAAGTTGCTGATGCCATGGCTACCATTTCTTCTTTACTCCAAATTCCAAAAAAATGAAGTCGTTATGAGTTCATGGTGGAACAACTATTTACCCCCGCTTATAATGATCCTGAATCCTAACTCATATGCCACCTAATTGATGTTGATACCTCAATCTACGGGAAGATCTATACCTACCTAAAAGATAATATTCTACCTCCTGATCTCTCCCAAAACCAAAAATAAAATTTCATCTGCCACGCTACCCATCATACCCTTATAGCAGATGTACTATACCGATGAGGTCTTGATGGAACTCTCTTATGATGTCTAGAATGCGACAATTCTGAAATGACTTTACAAGAAGTCCATGAGGGTATCTGCAACACTCATTCTAGTGGTCTAACCCTCGCTAAGAAACTCCTCCATTTGGGATACTATTGGCTGACTATGGAGAGAGAGTCCTTCCAATTTGTTAAGAAGTATCATAAATGCTAGATCCACGGTAATCTTATTCATGCACCAGCACAAGAGTTGCAACCCTTCGCATCAACATGGTCGTTTTGTCAGTGGGGATTAGATCTTTTAGACAAAATTCACCCAGCTTCATCCAATGGACACAAGTTCATAATTAAAGCCACAAAGTACTTTACGAATTGGGTCAAAGCCTTGCCTCTATCCACTATCATAGGAAAGAAAATCTCATCATTCATCCTGAACTACCTCATTTGTAGGTATGGTATCCCTCAATCCATTGTCAATGATAATGACAAACCTTTCAAGAATCAGGATGTGCAAGAAATTTGTGAAAGATTTTGTATCCAACATCGGTTTTCTACGCCCTATTACCCTCAAGGGAATGACCAAGAAGAGGCCTCAAACAAAACCATCCTGAAAATCTTAAAGAAAATCATCAACGATGCTGGACGTGACTGGCATATCCAACTGAACCTTGCTTTGTGGGCCTATCATACAAGCATCCACACTCCCATAAGTGCCACACCATATTCTTTGGTTTATGGATTTGAAGTTGTCTTGCCTATTGAGGTCAAGATACCATCACTCTATGTGTTCTTGAAAGGTTTCATTTCAGATGAAGATTACCGTGTATCTAGACTACAAGAGCTAATTTTTTTGGATTAACGTCATCAACTTATAGTGGATCACCTGAAGGCCTATCAATAGAAAATTTCTAGGAGCTACAATCACAAGGTCAAACCTAGGACATTTCAGGTAGGTGATCTAGCACTGAAGGAAAATCCCTGAAATCAGTAGGACCGTGAGAAGAAAGGAAAATTTGAGCCAAATTGGTTAGGTACTTTTGTTATTGTATCAATGTTTGGATCAAGGGCATATCAGCTGTCTACACTAGAGGGGGATATATTTTAAGAGCCAATGAACATCCTTCATTTGAAAAATTTCTATACATAATGCATTTGGTGCATGCCTAAAAGTCTTGAAAAAATCCTAAAAAGCAGAAAAAGTCCTGAAAAAATCCTAAAAAGCAGAAAAAGTCTTGAAAAAATTCTAAAAAGTAGAAAAGTCCTGAAGAAATCCTAAAAGCCAGAAAAAGTCTTGAAAAAATCCTAAAAAGCAGAAAATATCCTGAAAAAATCGTTACCTTGGTGAAAACTTGGCGAAGAGGCGTCTTGGTAACAAAAAAAAAAAAACCATGAAATTTGAAAAAGTGCAATAAAAGCAAGTAGTGAAAACCTGGTAAATAGGCACTATTTGTGATAAGTCGGCTTCTTTGTCTATTTGAGCATGTGTTGACCGTCCGCTTTTCCACACCATTGCACATTCATGCCTATCATACAAAGAGCTTCATGTCCATATCTGGCTACTCCGATCATGTCCCACCTTAGCTTGGTCGTCATTGTACATATCTATAATAAATTTGGTTTGTTTCTCACTGGGGGAAAAATCATGATCTCACTGGGGCAAACAATCGTTGAATTTAAACCAACAGGTAAGAAAACAATAAAACAACCTTGGCGAAAGACAAAAATCATTGTAACCATCACATCATAAAAAATGAACATCAATCAAGCCAATCAAGCAACCATCTACATCAAACATCAAGACAATCAAATCAAATCTCATTGGATTATCTTCTGAATCATGGTTGGATCACTTTAGCAAAAATTTTCAATTGATGTATCTTGATTTTTGTTATCATTTCTCAGGAATACTTGGATGATGTCACGAACTAGAGGGGATATGATTGAAAATGATATTTTTCTTTATCTGTTGCCTGTGAGTCAATCATTACTACTGTGCAAATTATCGCGGGACATGCTCTACAAAGTATCATTGATGAAATTCTGAATTTGCATGAGGACAGAATTAACTCTTGTTTGTTTACGTAAGTTATGCTCAGGTCATATCAGTCTAATTATACCTAGGGGCTTGTGTTATCTTGTATTATCAAATCTCAACAAAATTTGTATGGAAGTTATACTTAGGTCATCATGGTCTAATTATACCATTGATGTTTGTACTAGCTTTCAACATAATAAAATGCTCAATGATGATAATAAGCACAATGAATAAGATGAAAACATTGCATAAATAGAATTGCATTCATATTAGTTTTGCATTTGCATTATAGATTTTTCCAAGGCTGGTAACATTCAACATGATGTTATCTCTTACTACAAGATTGAGTACACTTGACATAACCAAAAAATCATTCATTTGCATTGACATTGCCATTTAATATCATTAGAAAGAATTATCATACATCCATTATCACAAATCATTCATGCATTCATTCATTATAATATTTGCATCATGAAAAATTCCAAAAAATAAAGCATTTTTTTCCAAAATACCATCATCATTCATAATCCATATCATACATCGAGGTCATGATAAATGAATTCTTTCATTCATCCATAATCCATCCATATATGTATTCATAAAAAAAATCATTAATAATAACACCATAATCCATTCATGATCATAATTCATTTCACATTTACACATTTAGGTCACATATTTGCATAGAAAATACCAAAAATACATAAAAGTGCATTACATTTCATTTACATAATAACATTCACTACATAATCCATAATCATCTATAGGGGCATAACATAAAATCATACATGCATTTTCATTCATCATCCATCCATATATAGACATCATTCATAATCATAATTCATTTACAAATCATCCATACATCTAAGTCATTTATTCGCCTTACCTCATGAAAAATCTAAAAAGAGAGCATTATCATAAATTCATACATCTACATGTTCAAAATCCATTCATTCATTTGTCATACATTTGGAACCCATGAATCATACATCCATTCATATCAACGCATTAAATCATACATTTGCATTACATAATAAAACCATTTCTGCACTGATTCATTCATCCACACATCGATATAATACAAAAATACAATGCATCTCATACCATTTACATAACATCATCCATCTCATTAACGCATCCATGACATAATCATATAGAATATCATAATCCCATAGAACATAAATAAATGCATTCATCATAAGCATCCATAATAAAAGCATAAACAACACATAGATCACTAAATCGCTGCTGCATATCATATTATAACCTCATAATAAAATGTCAAGTGTACAATGATATCATGAAATGAGAAATGATACATCAAAAATGTGGCAAAAGCTAGGTCTCTGAATTAGAATACAATATAAGTTAGATGTGACCATGTGATCCTGTGGTACTACCCCCAGAGGTTGTAGGCCTCTCCCCATCACTGCCTAGTGGACCTCCTTGAAGTGGCTGCGTGAAGCCCTTGTTGGTGGTCCAAGACTGGGAGCAACCAGATCTGGAACGAGTGTAGTTGACTCTCCGCTCTGTTGGGATTGCCTCATAGTATCTGCCCTTGTAGTACTTCACCTCCTTGGTGGACTCTCAGAGCTCTCTAACCAAATTACCAGTCCTTGCACCCTCAGCTGCTGTCTAAATCCTATCCGCTACTGCCATTGCCTACTCTCCTTGCTATTGAGTGACATTTCTCTCTGCGGTGAGGGTGGCTACCTGTGCCTATAGCTGTACCATCTAACCCTGTACCTGTAGCTGCATCGGTGCCTATAGTTGGGCATGAGCCTGAGCTAACTATGTTTGTAATGCCTGCACCTTCCACTGAAGAGTCTGCACTTGAGCCTACAACCCAACTATTTGCGGTTGCTACCTTTGGGAGGGCATCCTAAGAACCACTGGCCGCTGTCCGACGGGAGCTGACCTCATCCTCTTGGGGATGACCCAAAAATTTGGCATATCTCTCCCTCTGTCTCCTCCATCTCTGCCTCCATCTCCCCCATCAGCTCCTCCATCATCTCCCGACTCCTCCTTTGCCTCCTCCTCCTCACCTCCATCTCCCCCCATTGTACTTCCTATCCTACCCTCCTCCCAACCTACAAAATGGGTGCAGGCTCATCCAGACTCGAAATTGGTGGAAATGGATGTGTGTAAAAATACTTGGCATAATCTTCCATCATCTACACATCCACGATATTGGGGTGGTACTGCCACAAAATTGGCTGTAAGCCTAGTACTCTGCACATGCCGCATCATAATCAAGGGCTAGCCCCCACTCTAGAATATCCTGCCACCGTCTGGCATAGTGTGCCACCCCCTGTGGCATACCCTTAACCCTGTTGTATTGTTTATACACCCAACCAAAAGGAATCTCTCAATGATGTAAGGATTCCTACCAATCAAATATCTACTATAAAATACATAGGGCATCTTCGTGTCATCCTCTGGCCATACCTCACAATCAAGATACAACCACCATATAACTGTGTCTAAATCATCGAGGACTCTCCTCCAATACTATCTTGCCCAACTTATGCTAGACAAGTGGACCTGTGTAACCAAAAACATATGGTTTCCCTGTTGATCAATCCCTCCCTCCCACTGGCCATGAAACTTCTATATGCTCCCAGGCCCAAAGCTGTAATAATGTGCATCCTTCCACAAGACTGCTCGCCCGAAGATAAACAACCTAGTGCAAATCATGATATAGGTGTGCAAGCATGCACACACCCCAAGCATATCTGGTGTCATGAGCAATCATGCTCTCCAAAACCTGACCCCAGCCAACTAAAAATCCCTTCGACCTATGGTCAGGGCAGATAAATCCACCAATAAATCCTGCTAGCACACAAGGTAAGGGCTGGTGAGTCGCAATCAACTCCCACCAAGAAATCTTGTAGCCGCTGAGCTGCCCATCCTAGAAAATCTGTCGAATAGCATCAGTCCCGCCTTGCTCCTCATGATCTTACACCACTAAGTCACCCACAACTGGTATCCTCAGAATCTGATATACATCCTCGAGGGTGACTGTAATCTCACCAGTCGCCAAATGAAAGGTGTTGTGGTCACTATGCCATCGCTCTACAAGTGCCGTCAACAACCCCCGATTAATCCAATACTGGGGCATGTCAATAAAGGAAGTCAATCTGCATTGATCAATAATAGCCAAATTTGTTGGGGTAAGCTGTGGGATCATGTCCCATGTCCGTGGAAAGCGCTCTTGAACCTGTAAATTCCCTAAGCCACCCTCTTGTGATCAAATCAATGTATCAAGTCAACACATCAATCAATCAACCTAACATCAGTATATCAATTAATCAAATCAGCTCATGTGAGATTTTGATCAAATCTCAAGGAGCACATATCCTATCAATCGACTCTCATTTTTCATGAGATCAGTCATCATCATCTATTCTATCATCATTCCTCGCCTATCATGAGGATGATCAATCAATCAATCATCACCATCTATCCTATCATCGTTCCTCACCTATCATGATGATGATCATCAACCTATCAATCAACATTATCCTATCATCGGCTGACATGATCATTAACCATCAAAATTTAGGAGGAATCATTCAAAATCATCATTTTTGGCTCAATGCACTAAAACAGGGTTTCTATGCGCTAATCTAACGGATGCACTAGAAAACTTACCGGATGTGCTAGAATAGGTCTTCTATGCGCCATTTCTTGGATGTGCTAGAAAATGACCTCTATGCAATGGAACAGGGTCCCGATGCACCATTTCCAAAATGCACTACTTGACCTACCTTATGCACGACTTTATGAACCCTTTGCGTTGGAATCCCTATGCGCTATTCTAGCAACCTAATGCGCTAAAGTGACGACCTGATGCACTAATCCATTTTTGGACCTAAACCTAACCCTATGTGCTACTATAGTGCCTCTATGTGCGGTATCGGGTTCTAGATGCGCTAAAAATCTAATCCTATGTGCTAAAGCGTGTGCAAAACCGAATTTTAAAATGCAAAAAAATGGAAAATTTGAATTTGAAATTTGAAAAAAGTGGTTCTTGGGGTACGTACCAGAGGTCCGTATGTGGCTGGACGCTGGTGGTGGCGAACTCACTTGAATCTATTAGTGTGGCACAAAATCCTATCCATTTTGGCTCTTTTCTCTCTCAAGTTTTAAAAATGCAAAGTTACAAATGAGCTTTCTTTTACCCATTTTGACCTTTTAAGGGTTAACTAAGGGGTAATTATGGTGGCATTTATTTAATTTTTCAAATGGGCCTTTTTAATCAACTAATCAACAATATGGCTGAACTCTAATAATTATTGAGAGATAAATCAGGTCATCCTCATCAAATCTGACAATCATCAACATATCAATGAAAAATCATTTAATCATCAATATTTTTTTTCAAAAATTTTGAAAGTCATCAAAAATTCAAAAATCCCTGATTTATCTCCCAAGGGGGCATCCTTTCATCATCACACAAAAATCAGCGTCTGGGGCATGCCAAATTTTTTATCATCGTGGTCTGGCAAATTTTTCTTTGAAGCAATGCGTCTGCGCACACCACTTCAAAGAGGGGAAAAATGTATGCACGTAAAAATGGTCTGGAGCACAATTAATTAAATACTTGCTATTTAATTAATAATTTCTAATTCCTCTACTATTATAAATAAATTGATAAATTTATTTATATGGTTCATTCCATAAATTCTTCCTTTTCCAAAATTCATTTTCCTCTTAAATTAATTAAATGCATAAATTAAATAATTTGTTATTTAATTAATTTCCCTCCTCCATTTAAATTTGAATTTTTAATTCAAATTGGCACATGTCTCCATATTTCTTGTAACCACCTCCAACTCACCTGCTACCTCACCATGTGTCACATGAAATTGAATTTTCTAAATTGTAAAATGTGAATTATCATCAACAAACTTGCAACAAATTTGAAACCACCCGGGATACATGGCTTCTTCTTTCCTCCGATTCTCTTCAACACTTGCACAAGGTGTTTTCTTGAAGGGAACCACCTCCTTGATTCTCTCAAACCTCTTTGTGCTCAACCACTGATGCCTCAAGATCACAATCTCGATCATTTGTCTTTGCCACATCATCTTGAACCTAGAAAAATCTATAAATAGAGAGCATTTCTACAACTTTTCATATAGATTTAGCTTACAAACTTACGTTGCAAAATTCTTAGTGCAATTTGAGGGAATTATGAGAGAATCATAGTTAGTGTTTATCATTTTTAGTTCATTTAGAGTTATTATGGAAATTTTGATTTTAATAGCTTAGTCATTGCATATTTTATACAACATTATTATTAGATTTGCATTGTCAATTTTAGCATCATTTAAGCAATCAGTTCTTCATCATATATCATTTAGCATACAAGCATAAAAAATACAAAATACAAAAATATAGACATGTAGATTACATAATAGCTTCTCATTTCTTAGGTTTTCATCTTTGTAGGTTCATGTGCAACGTTTAATAGATCTGAGAGCATGAATTGTGGAGGTCCTTAAGACTAGAGAACCATGGAATGATTTTAAGGGATATCTGTAGCTATTTAATTCTACTATTTCAATTCCTTTTATGTAATACATTACATGGATGTGTGTTTTGTTTTATCCTATTGATACACATATTTTTTGCACACAGATCCTCATGCTTGTAATTCACTCGATCCAATTGATTAATCTGATTCTCATCCTTCCAATGACAGTTTGCTAGGCTTCACTTCAACTACTATAAACACTCAATGCAATACTTCACAATATCCTCTTTCTCTAGGCACACAAATATATCTATGCTCTCACAATATAACTCTATGCTCTCTAAAAATATAGCTCTCTGAATAATAGTAGTAGAATGTAACTACAAAATTGTTTGTCCCAAATGAGAGAGTTGGCTCATCTATTTATACCAATCAATGAGACATTGATGCCTAAGGAAAAGGTATGCCAGTTGACACCACTTAACATGTAGGTTGACTCATCTCATATAGTAAAAAGGTGGTAGCATTCAAAGTAAATACTCAACTTGGTATTTTATAGATCGACCTTCTTGTTTGGAAACAAAACTTGACTATTTCAAATATGCACATGTTCAAAAGATGAGAATCGAATTGAAAGTATGGTAGAATTCTTCATAAAATAGAGTATTCATAATATGGAACCAAATTTAAGCCATCTCCCTATTCTTTTGGCTCCCAAGTTTATGCAGAAAAAAACAATATTAAGTAGGCAACATGTATCATAGTCGACTTAGTAGTCATAGACTATCAAATCAATAGGTTAAGGATGAATCGACTCCCTAATAATAGCACATAGCATAGATTTGACTAAGAACATTATTTTGTTGGGTTTATATCCTTATTTCATGTGTTGCAAACACTTTACACAACAAATTATAATTCCACATTTCCTTTTGCACTTAATCTGAAGAGTTAAATGCGCTTTAATATCTACTTGAGTGCTATCATATAGTGTGTTAAATACACATTCATTGACCAAATCATATACTTATATGAATTGGCCTTTATACTTTACATAATATATGTACAAATTGGCCTCAAATATTTCTTATATATAAATATATATATTTATATACATGTACATATATATATATATATATATATATATATATATATATACACCAATGAATAGCTTTTATGCTATATATATATGTGTGTATATATTTTAATATATATATATATATTCCATGTCAATATGTATACATTTGATATTCAAATGAATAAGTCTAAGTTAACATTGCATATATATAATATCGTTTGTATATATGTACCTCTTTGTACATGTATACACATGTATACATATATTGATATATATTTGTATGGACATTTTTGTTTGTCATACATACGTATATATTGACATATGTATACATATGAATATATGTATATATCTTATATACATATATGTATACATTCAATTGCACAATCTAGAACACATACAATTTCTATCTTATTGATAAGAAATATACGTGTGATGTATACATACATATATACATACATGTCACATTGTCCCTTTGATAACACCATCCTCATAAGCAACCCATTCATAAGCGTGCATAGGTATGTCTACTTATGTACTCTCATGTATGTGTTCCTTCATGTGTATGGTCTAGATCGTCAACATGCATATGTATACACATATATACATTCAGTGTATGTTTACTTGATCAATCAAGCATAATAATATAAAGAAGAACCCATAAACTCTAAACACACAAACATCATCCAAGAATTCACTCAATAGTAATCAAGATCCTTACTAATGTATACACATCATACTAAAGGATGAATTACCAATTCCAAACACTATGAATAGACTCAACCATTCTACTGTGAGTGTGTGTGTAGGTTCAATTAGGTTTCATTATAGGTTACCTGACCAAGTTCTTCTCTTGAGTGATACTTCCCCTCACTCCTAGAGGATTGAATATGAACCTGCATCCAACTTGACACATTCCCATGGTAGTTAGTTGTTCATCAAAACAAGCATTTTCACAATAATTTGCCATAGTTATAATATCTAATTCAATAACCATTCATTTTCATATATGCATTTCATCACATAACATTCAATGAAATAAACATTATTCATAATTCATTGATAACAAAGTGCAAGCACATATATTTTCAATCAGAATTCCAAATACATTCACACATGCAAAAATTTACCCTAGCATAGTAATAGTAAATAGGTAAACACACAATGGGGTGTGACATTTAGACCCTTTTTAATATTGAAAATTATTGAATTGATATTATCAATGTTTATGCTTCTCTTGATGTTGTTGAGAGATCTCTTTTATGGTGGTAGATCAATGATTCAATGTTTTTTACTACTTGGTTTATGTGTAAAGACTATAATTTTGTGGATATGGTGTATAATAAATATGGCTCTTTATTGATACCTTGGAAAACTATTGAAAGGGAGGCTTGGTATTTCATGCACAACAATTGAACCTTTTTTGTCTCAATATAGGATCAACCACGATAATCATATGCATTGGTTTACATGGAACAATTTCTAGGCTAGCCTTGACAGAGTGTACAAATGGATTGATCATGCCATGCTTTATGCTCAATCCTTTTTCTCCTTTGGTAGCTATTTTATTTTACCAATAGAACCTTTTCCAAAGTACACTCTTTCCTATCATTATCTTATTTGGTTTTTAATTGAATAGAAAATTTCTCCTCATAAGGCTACTAATTCATTATTTTATTTTATTTCCTTTTTTAAATGGGGCCATCAAGCATACTTCCCTCTTTCTTTGTATCTATGGTCACCAACTGGCTAAATTTTATTGTTGTATATATGAGGCCACCATAGAAATCAAAGACAACCCCTTTGTTCCTACTTTCTAGTTAGAAGTGGTTGATATCTATTGATAGAAATAAATCATTGATAATTATACAATTAGAGGAACACACATTAAAGCTAGGTTGCATTGGTTGAAGGTAGAAGACAAGCCTTTAAAGAGTTTTGTTCAAGATATTTGTGTTCATCATACTACTAAAGGTAAATTAAATAGATTAAATATGGCCAACAACTACTCAAGGAGATCCCATATATCCTCCAATCCTTTGTTAGGAACTATGAACATGTCTTTAAAGCTTAAGAGAACTCTCTTGAAGACAACCATGCCTTGTAATAATATCTTGAGGTTGTTCCTTATCAAATTTATATTTTTCAATGAACCTTCCAATTTCTCTCCATTATTGATCTTTATGAAGCATTCTTTATTATGAAAAAAAATAAAGCCCTTGGTTGTGATGGCTTTACTTGTGAGTTTTAGAAGTCTCTATAGGAATATGTAGGGTAGGATCTTTATAAATTATACCTTGGAGCCTTTCTTTCCAATTCATTTAAAAAAATATCAACACATGAAACATAAAATTCATAATTAAGTTTGGTGAACTTGAATATATTTGTAATTGGTGACCAAACACTTTTCTAAATGTTTCCTATAAAATAATTTGCTTCCTTAGATCATGCAACTCAATTAAATTAGGATTTTGATGTTTTAGAAGGCTTGAAATGGTCCAAAATATCCCTCAACAAGCCATTTTTATAAAAAGGAATTCTAAAGCTTTTGACTGCATTGAGTGGTCTTTTATCCTTATATTGCTTCAAGCTCTGAGATTTGGTCCTCAATTCATTCAATCAATTTGTATGATATTTGTAGATTCTTCAACCTATCTCACTACCAATGGTCAATAATCCAATGCTTTTGGAATTTTTAGGTCTATTTTTCAAGGATGTCCTTAGCTCTATCATTGTAATCTGCTTATTATTGAAGGCTTTGGATACCTTTTGGGTCATTCCATATCTCAAGGGTTGGTCAAAGGCATTTCTTTACATAATTCCTCATCTCAACTTGTTAATGACTATTTTGTTGATAATTTTTTTCTCATTCTCCTAGAAGAGAAGAATAATGTTCACCAAGCTCTACATTGCTTGGATATCTACTGTAAAACATCAGGTTTAGTTATTTAATGAAAAAAATCAATTTTATGGGTAGTCATTCCTAACTAAGCCTCACTATCCCAACTCTTATCAATGGAATTAGATTGTGCATGGAGAAATATTTATATTTTTAAGCATTCCTTTTATATTCCAAGTTTCTCCATCCACTTTGTGGCAAGTTATGGTTGTAAAAATTAAGAAGCTAACAATTTAGATTACTAAACCCTATCTTTGGCAGGGAAATTTCATATGTTCAAATATTATTTTAGCCACTTGTGTTTATTATTCTTCTTGTTGGATGCCTTCTAATAGGCAAAAAATAACATAGAATATAAAATAAATTTAATATTTAATAAACATTTCAGTTTGGTCTACATGTCAATTCAAGGTGAATTTATGAAAGGAGTAATGGCTATATGTGCAAGGGTTGTAGGTAGTGAGGTGAGTGTGGATGAAATGTAGTTAGAAAATAAAAACATTCACTTAATACTACTACAAGAATTCTAAATGTTGCTAAAAACTACTATAGGAATTTTGAATGGTACTAAAAACTACTACAAGAACTACACAAGTTGTTGGAACTGTAGAGGTTGCTACAAGAATTGTGTAGATTACAAGATTGTTATATGATATATAATTGTATATAGATGACAATAATTGTAGCTTTCACACTACAAGAAAAATATTTAAAAAGAGATTATTTAAACAAAATAAAAATCACAAATTTATTTCATAAAATAAATAATTAAATTACTCAATCCTTTATACATTTATTTAAAAATTAAGAAATATTTAAAGTAAACTCAAATCACACAACATATTAAATAAAATAAAAACAATCATTGTTGGCATGTTCTAAGAGTGGTCCCTCCTCTCCATCCATGCAAAAATAATCTACTAAAACATTGTTAAATCTTCAAAACAAAAGTTGTTGCATATATTATATATTCTTAGAAAAATATTACATTATTTTTGTACTATTCTCCACTCTTTATTACATCATTACTAAGTTTTATTTTCTAGCCTTTTCCCTTATTCTCTTGTCGTTGCTTATGGAATTATATAAGACAAATAATTATTTTAAATGGCTCATGATTTTCAATAGAACTAGCCACAAAAATGGGGGGTTTATTTTTCCCATGTCTTCTCCTTCCAAACCAAAATATTATCAGTTGTAACAATAAGATAATATAGATATCATTGTTGCTTGCAGTTACAACATAATATGGATAGTTATTTGTGGCTTGCAATTATTATTATTACCCTATAACTAATAAAATACAAAAGCTATTTATAACAAGAATAATTATTGTTCAACGAAACAAATAATTACTTCAACAACCACATTGTGAAATTGTAGTTCATATGCTACACGAGTTATAATAATTTTATTTTCTCAAAATAATGACATCATTATTAGTAAACCAAATCTACTATTTTATATTCTATTATTTCATCTAAAAAAATTTAAATATTACTTATATTTATTTAAGCATGTGCAATATAAATGTTGGGATATGATGCGGAAATGAAGCAAAAATGGGGTCACTATGGTATAAGAAAAAGGCTAAAACATGAAATAAATTATATATAAATGAAACTCATCACCTTCTAAAGCCTCATATTTGAATCTAGAAGAGTAGCTTAAATATTCTATTTGATCCATTTCTGATAATCATTTTTTTTTTCATGGAGTGGCTTGGGGGTATTCTCATCTCCCTCGTGATTTAAGTGGTTTGGGCTTAATTTTCAGTTAGCATAAAGGTTTGGTTAGGTGTGTCAAATGGATTTTTCATGCCCTACATTTTAATGTGGCTTAGAAAAATTTACTTCGACACTATATTTCTTCTACATAACATGCTAGGAGACCATCAAAGAAGGAGATTGGTCTTCACACCCTCCTTATAATGAAAAAGAAGGTTCAATTGCAAGGGACTTTTGTGATGAAAATAATTCGGTGATATTGGAAAGCTATGAAGCCTTGGATTCTTTGAAATGGGTCTAGTTTTTGTAATGGTATCTCTATCAATCAACCAACTATTTGGTGGTCTCCCATTGTCAAAATCTTCCTCTTGTTAAGAACCCTTGGGTTTGCGCTTTGAGATTTTTCAAAAAGGGGTTCAAAACCCTCCTTGAATTTTTTTCCAAGTTTTCTTGGAATTTATTATCCTGGATTGAAGTGAAGGAAAATTACCACCTTTCCAATCAATATCATGAAACTTTTAGAATTATTCTTGAAGTCATTGCTGCTAATATGATTTATAAAATTGGAGTTTGGTCTTGTAAACCTTGGTGGAAGGATTTGAAATGGTATCTTGGTATAGTTTTTTAAAATTACAAGCCTCATGTAAAGGATACTCTTGTAATTCACCTCATTTTTCCATGGTACCTACTTTAAACTAGAGATAGCTCTTGCAATCTCCATTATAAAGAGGTAGCATAAATTTTACACCATTTGGTCAACTATTCTTGAGCCAACGCTTGCTCATTTTGTGAGGTGTATTCTTTTCCAACCCCTTTCTATTGGTTCTAGGTTAGTCCACTTGGGGATTCTAGATCCTCAATGTCCTTTCAATGGTCATCAAGAGTTTCTCAAACATCTCTTCTAGTTATATCCTAGAGCTCAACCTATTTGGACCTAGATTCTTGATTTCTTCAAGCACGCACCTTTCTTTTGGCATATGGTGTTATTAGGGGATTATACTAGAATCAATTTTAAATACATTGAGATTTGGCATGCTTTTAGGGTGGAGAATATTTTAAGCATCTACAAAGATAGAAATTTAACTATTTTATTTGGTTGTTATGTTGATCATAATTTATTGCTTTACACTAAAGATATTATATGTTCTAATGTGTTCATGTAGATTCAAGTGCAAGAGAATAAAGTTACATTTAAGGTTGGTCACATGATTTTCTAGTTCATTGGGTGATGCCCCTTGTACTATTACTAGGGTTCCTAAAATTCCTAGCTCTCACGGAGTTCAATCTCTACCTCATGGGTGTCATCTAGGATGCAACCCATTTGATCATGACAAATAAGATACTCATTCTAAAGCCTCTCCACATTTTGTAAAAACATATCATGCTTAACAAGGTTTTCCATGACCTCTTAACATTCACTCTACTTCTCCATCACCTATTGGTGATGGGAATTCAAGGTGGCTAGATGTTGGAAATTTTCCTTGTCTACCTCTTGCTATTTCTACTATTTGTGATATTGTTAAAGATAAACAAGATGATAATGTTAAAGATGGTAATGATGGATGATACACTCCCATGGAAAGTTCAAACCACTCTGATGAATGGGGTAAAATTGATGATCAATACCTACCTCCTCCCCCCTTTACTCTTCCTCTTGTTGCTTAACAACTTATTATTATGATGTTTTTGTTCTACGTTGTAGTCTTGTTTGGACTCTAGGAGTGTGACTATTTTTTCCCTCTTTTTTGTGAGTATTTATAAAACTATTTTATAAATAGTAATATAGATATTATTCATCAAAAAAAATGTGATATGTTGCTATGTCATTGTATTTAAATACTTTCAATCTATAATTGATTAATTTCCATTACATAAAAGGAATGGGAGGATTGAAAATAATTAGCGCACAATGATTTTTAAAGGATAAACTAATCTAATCTACATATAGGCCATTTGAATGTTGGTGAATTTTATCTTTGATATTTATCATTGGCATTAACTTGGCTTGCCAAAGGGGTTAGACCTAAGAGAGCTCATTCACTTTTCAAGTCAATAAAATTCTAAATAATATTTATAGCCACCAATTCAAATGCCAAAGAAGACAAAGGAAAAAATTATTCAAGTGCATGTTCTATTAGTTTAATCCTACGTGTCCAAAGCATTCCCACACACAAAGATCAATCCCATGAGGCACAATTTTGAACTAAACAAAATTTAAGAGAAATCTAGTTTATATTATGGCTTGACCTTGAAATTTTTCCTTAACATTTTTTAAATCCAAATTTGTGTGGTTTGTCTTTTTTTAAGATCTAATTAAGGTGTAATGTACCCTACCTAATTATGATCCATATACTTACCTAATATTTGTGTTTATGGTTCATTGTTTAACATTTTATTTCATCCACCCTACCCAACCTTGTTACACCTATATATTTTCATTTTAAAGTCTCGTTATTGATAGGTTTTATAATTTATAGTAGTTGTTACTTCATTATTATATTAACAATCCATTTCCTTTATGGTTTTGTCCTTTATTGTATGATTTTTTTATTCCCACACACTTTCCTTAGATTATATGTCGTGCTTCTTTTACCATGGATTCTCATAATCCAATGTCTTTAGCCTCTATATGTGCTTGTATTATAAATTTTGATAAGCTTATATTATTTGTAGCACTTAGTCAGTTTGTCCTTGATTATCAAAGTTCAACCTCATGCATCCTCTTCAAAAAACATCTATAAACTTAGCTTCACTCAACATGTATAATATATAACTCATGCATCCATATACACCACTATTCTTGTGCATTTGCATAAGTTTTCATGCACCACCATAGATTAATACTCATGCACATATTATGGCCCTGCATATGGATTTCTTATGATGATGTGTAATAAGGCCAAACATTTGTAGCATGCAAATCATTCTCATTCTTATGATATGCTACTATATTGTACATCACTTTGCAACATTTATGTCATAAAACATGATTATACTATGATCACCATACATATATCACACATGGTGGTGTCAATGCTATATGTTCCTAAAATTCAACATCATCATATTTTGAAACATATCATTATCCCATTCACATGTTTAGTGTGTCATATGTGTGTGATACATTTCAACATATTTGTAAAGCCTATTTGATGACCTACTTTTATAAAAACTTTCTTTGTACATTCTATAAGGTAGAGGAGGCATACTAGATTTTCATCTTACCTTCTTTGTAAATTCATCGCGTTCATTCTTGAAAAGAAGTGGCATATATGTGAGGAAAATTTAAGGTGCAAAACAAACTCTCCTAATGTCAAAAATCAGAGAAGAATGCAAACATGTCTTTAAATTTTGCAATTATAGTTCATTATGATGCACATGAAAGGAATAACAAAATAGAGAAATAAACATATACACAATTAGACACTAGTTTTATGTGGGAAAATCGTTACGGGAGAAAAACCCACCTCACCAAAGAAAAAACACTTGTATTATAGTAATTGAGTTACATACAAGTTACAAACTCTCCTTTTAGATGTCAATTTTATAAAAAGAACATTTCCTTGATCAACCTTGTACAAAACAAATTCTGATCACACTTTGTTATGTCTTACTGTTCCAATGCTCATACAACATATAGTTCAAAAATAGTAACTGCTCAAACGATTCAAGCTTCGACCATTACAAAGAGTTCCATTTTATTCATAGTTCACAAACAGTCTGTTGATCTTCCCACAAGTGAATAGTCTCAACAGTTCGATTGCAAATGGTTTACATTTTGCTTCTCTCATTGGTTCAAAGAAAACCACGTAGGATAGTCGTTCAGTCAAAAATCTTCAACTATATCGCTTATCGGTGAGACAGCAGATTGTGTCTCACTGATGCCAAACCACCCATTTGACAATCACACATTATAATATACTATCGCTCTATCGGTCTAACTTGGTGAAGTCTCACCAACCAAAAGACCATCAGGCTGAGATCTTGCCTCAGAGGAAGTCTTGAAAGCTCCTCTGACACTTCATGTCATACTAATGAAGTTCTTGCTTGTTGATCTCATCAGGGAGACTTACCCCAATCAATTTCATCGAGTAGACCAATACAGTTAGTATGATCATCCAAAGCTAGGCCGAAGACCTAGGTTACTCTGATGCCATCCATCGGTAGGACTTATGCCGATCCCAATACATTAGCCAGGCTTCAACCATAAGACAAATATCTTAAGGCTATGCCAAATTCATGTTTCACACTAATGAAGAACCATCAACAAGACTCATGCTGACCATACCCTTTTGGTCAAAATCCTACCTTCACCGAGAGATAGAGAACTTCCACCAACTGTTTGGGTCATACTGATGGATCTCGTCGGCAAGACTAACCATTAGTCACATCGACATGATCATTTCAAACCTTCAAAACCAAGTTGCTTGTTGATAAGATATCCCAAGGGTCTCACCAATTTTTCTTTTTTCAGGAGTTTGATGTCAGTAAGTTTGAGGCACATTTTCCAACAATCTCCCACTTGACGAAGATCTTACTGACACCTCCAAAGCATTTAGAAACTACTGAGATTCATGGGCACCAAGGCCCATCGAACTTGCACACCACCTGTACTTGTCTATGCTCACTGGTTTCATCAATGTATTTGCAACATTTTCGAGAGTATCCAATTTTTCTAAACAAACCTTTCGATCCTCCACCATATCTCGTAAAAAGTGATACTGCACATCAATATGTTTTGTCCTGGAATGGAAAGTAGGATTTATTTCCAAACAAATAACACTTTGATTGTCACAGTAAATTGTAATCTGCTCTGCATCAAACCCAATGGTAGAACACAAAATTTTTAACCAGATTGATTCTTTATAGGCGTGTGTAGCTGCCATGTATTCTGCCTCCATAGTGGACAAAGCGACTACAACTTGCCGCTTGCTCATCCAACTAACTGCACCACCATTCACCATGAAAATATATCCACTGGTGGATCTTCGACTGTCAATTTCCTGTTGATGGTGTTTTCTGCACAACAACAACTCAGACAAAATATAATATCCTATCTCTCTTGAAAGGTAAATTTCTATGGGAAAGAGATAACCCCAAGGTCTCTAATGTCAGGTCTTGAAAATGCAGTGAAACAACGCAGAGATAATGTGAAAATGCTGGTAATCACAAGGGAACCTTACTATGAGCAGAGCTGGATTTCCAACTTATCAGATATAAGCAATAGATTGATACTCAGATTCTTAAATGCAACCCAAATAATAAAAGAAATAGCAAAAGATAAAGAGTTCTAGAGATAATCTTAAAACTACTTTTAATACTAAGACTGAAAATGCCAAAGGATAAGATGCTCGAAATGGACCAACTCTCATAAACTATTTTCTGCTTAACCCAGACGAATCTGCAACTCCACAGAAATAGTGCAATCTTCTAAGGTATTGAAAGATTTTCAAATCATGAACATTCACTCAGTCAACCTTACAACAATTGAGATGAATAACTTTCACAATTGAACTAAGCACAAATATAAGCCCAGGCTAACTTTGCAAAGTAGCTGACAATCAGCTAACTGCAAAAAGTATGGACTAGAGATCGCTACAACATTCCAAACATGAAACCCTAAGCATTATCAAATCATCTAACCATAAACCATAAGCAATTTGAAAGATAGAATAACAGGAACCATGCCAGAGGAGACTCCAAAAGATAGATACCAAACACAATATCTCTCTTATATTATATCATCCAAGACAACAACAATTTCAGTTCTTCTGCTACAACATTTGCTTTGAAAATAAACCCTAACTTGCTCGGATACCACTTAACTATTCTCCTGATCTACCTATCCTTCTATCTCTATTTTCCAATTTTCTGTCTATTGTACAAATGAGGCAACATGCCTGCTTTTATAGAGAATCAACAAGATAGGTTGGCCCAAAAATTATAATTTTACAATAAAACATGACCTAAAATAGGTCGGCCTTCAAGAATAATTCGATTACATGAAATGTGCCATAGCACCAATTTCATCCAAAACCGCCAAAGTGTCAAAAGGGGAGAGCCCAATACATGTAAATTAATGGGAAGCACAAATATCAATGTAACCCTATATAATCACTCCCCATCTTTGTCTTTAGTTTTATCCTTTTCAACATGTACGACCAACAAGACCTTATCCAGCTCAGCAATCAGTGGCACAGGCAAAACCCTAATCCTTCTCTCAAGAATCTTGATATTTTCCCTTGCCTGAATTTTGAAAGGAGAATCTACCTTTCCTTTGCCATTTTGTTCTAGCTCAAGTGACCCCTCAGAAGCAAAATGGGACTCCAAATCTCCCATCAGCTCATACCAAGAGTACCCATCTCCTCCTCTGAAGCATGAGCAGATTGAATGGAGGCACAAACCTCACCCATTCCTATCTTCAAAGGGAAATCATTCCCAAAACTCATCTTATGCATCTCTCCCTTTACAATATTATCAAAATCACAGATTTGCCTAACAAATTCTAACAAAATGATGTGATCCGTAGCATACCTTTGCAATCTGTAGGGGGCCCTCTGAAAACCATTAATTCTGATGTATGAAAAGGTGGGGAACTGAATAAACCAAGCTCCATACCTTCCTATCAATTCTTTTGCCTTGTTTGAGATTCTAACATGCTCTGCACCCTGGAGCAATCTGGTGATATACATAGTGAAGGCAGCGTTTGATCTCCCATAACTCCCACCAGTCAAGTGCAACTGTGGATATACCTCGTAGATAGCATCCTACCCAAAGATACCTCTAGTGCTCAACCCCTTATACAGATGAAGTCTTGCCAACGAATACACTAGATAGGAAGTCATAGTAAAATTCTTGGTTTGCAAGACACTACATAACTGCTCATGGATCACATTATTGATGGCACTTGCCTAATGATAATCAAATCCCTGCTCCATTCTAGCAATTATATGGAACTTCCAAGTCTCAAAAATCCATGTACTTTTCAATCCTACCAACCTGCTGAGAAGGGTGATAACATTATAATATTCTCTCTTGAACTTAAGCTTGAACAGTTGCTTAGGCAACTTAGAGAAGTGAGATTTAGGCTTCTCCAGCCAAGAGTTAATCACCTGTTGGGACTTAACCATGTCTTCTTCATAAAATTTCTTAGCCCCATCCTTGTCAAAGCCTACCACATGGGATCTGTCAGGCATGTCAAAGGTTGCAGCAATGGAGACTGGACTGAATCCTGCAAGATTCCTACCTTAAGGGCCAATAATCCTCTGTGTATTCCTATCATAATTCCTGGCACACTTTAGCACCAACTCATAACATTGCACTGTAGAAGGAAAGCCTGCCACATGGGCCAATCCAGAGTCCACCATTCTCCTTGATAACAGAGGAAGGTTAGGTGTTGACATCTTAGTCTTGAATTCCTCATAATCCCACATGCCAACGTTCATGTCCTTAATTCCTGACCAAATTGAATTCAACGTACTCTCAGGAACTCTACTCCTCATATCCATCTTAACCTTTTTTGCATCTGAGATGGCAGATGCCTTTGCACCAAGGTCAGTGGCCTTTCCCTTACCTCAACCAACAACATTTTGTCCTGATCCTACCTGCAAACACATAAAGATAACATAAAATTAGATCCATCAAAAGCAATAAGTGAAAAAAGAGCATTATCTCAAAGTTCAGGATTCAGCCCCCCTCACGGATTCTGCACTAGGCAGGATTTTCGGGAGAATCCGGGCCAGGCGGATTTCAGCGAACCAAACAAACTGAATCCCAAAATATCATTTAAATCACCAACTCAGCCAAGGAAAAGCATTAGGAATACTTAGCATAAGCTCCTTAAGTTAATCAAATGTATTACCAAGAAACCCACAATCCGTAATCATCAAATTTAACATCACCCAAAAACATCCAGAAGAATCCACTAGAGACGGATTTTGGCGAAATCAACAACAGTCCTAACTAACTCGGGGAAAATAAAGGGATACGAATTGTTCGGGAAAATTCGAATGGAATGGATTTTGGCAAAGCTAGATATAATAGTATCAAAAGCTCATTATCGGTAAAATAATCGACTGTGGACCTCGGGAAAATCCGGATAGAACGGATTTTGACAAAGCCAAACAAATTCTAGTAGGAAGATGACAAAAGAAGAAGAGATAGAGTAATTGGGAAAATCAGAGGGAGGCGAAAATCCACGAAGACCTCGAAAACCCGAACTTGTCCAAATCTCGACTACTTTTGTCAAAGCAATTCAAATCACTTTGGATCCAAACCAGAAATCCGAAACCAATCCGACCTAGGACCTTAATGAATAAAATGTGAACTAATGACCCATTTCTTAGTAATTTCAAGAAAAAACGACCATGCCCTAGGTTGGGAACCCTAAATGTCTGCCATGAAAGCACAGATGACTCGGTGATTCATTAAAATGGAAAGCTCAAAGCCACAGTGAACCAAAGCCCAAACAAGAACCAACACCAAACCAAGCATAAACATTTGATCAATCAAAACGAACTGGTGCACGAGATAAAACCTCAAAATGCACAATGATGACGCACACCTAGAAGGACCAGGAAACCATGAAAGACTCCCCAAGCAAAATGGTGAAAAGCAATCGAAAACAATAGAAAACAGGATGCATATACATACCACGAAAGTGCAAAGATTATGATGAAGGAAATCGATAAATAACCACTTGATGTAGACTGGATACAACCCATGCACCTCAAAAGCAAACGAATAGCTCAAATAACCTTGAGGATCCAAATACCCAGTAGAATACCAAGAACCTTAACTCACAAGCTTGAATGATAGCAGATGCACAACTCAAAATGATCAATCACTTCTCAAAATATCGATATATCAAAGCCCCAAGACCTCGTACAAACGCCATTAATGCACCCGACAAGAAAGCCACAACCACAAAGAATTTCAGGGATTCGACACAGCCGTGGATTTCAGGGATTCGACAATACCACGAATTTCGAGGAAATTCGGGATGTGCGAACTTTCCCGAAAGTAGCGCAAAAGGCCAATTTCGGACAATAAGAGGGAACCAGGAAAATCCGGCCCAGGCGGATTTTCCCGAAAACAGTGAAAAACCCGAGATAAAGCCAAAACTTCAAATTTTCAATAAGGCTCAAAAGAATGCCACTTCAATTGGAAAAATGATCGTTAAAGCACAAACCCAAGCAAGCAAGAAAAATCCCCCAAAAGAAAGGGTCAAAACACCAAGAGCGAAAAAAATGAGAGGGTCCCCACATTCAGTGGGGCGTGTGTGCAAGAAGTGCACAACATGTCCCCTGCCCAATCAGAATTCACATACCCACAAATATTGAGTCCTCTGTGATCCAACCAAATTTCAATGGTAACACAAAGCATACTCCAAAGTGCCCTTCAAATATCTAAACACTCTTTTCACAACATCTCAATGCGGCGTTCTTGGATTCGCCATAAATCGGCTAAGTACTCCCACTGCTTGGGAAATGTCTGGCCTTGTATAGACCATTGCATACATTAAACTACCAACTATAATTGCATAAGGCACCCTAGTCATGTCCTCCATCTCAGTAGGGGATTTTGGACAATCTTCAATAGATAGTTTTGTTCCCTACAAAACTTGAACAACTAGCTGCTTGCAATCAATCATGCCAAACCTCTCTAGAATAGTGTTAATATACTTACTCTGGCTGAGCCAAAGATTTCTACTCTTTTTGTCCCTAGTTATTTCCATCCCCAGAATATACCTTGTTGCACCCAGATCTTTCATTTCGAATTTTGCAGACAACTGAGATTTTAGATCAAAAATCATAAACTTACTATTCCCAATGAATAACATATCATCCACATACAGGGCAATAATTAAAATACGATCATTCTCAGCTTTATAATACACACAATGATCATATTTTGATCTTACAAATCCCAATGATAAAACAAATGTGTCAAAATTCTGGTACCACATTCTGCGGGATTGTTTTAATCCATACAGAGATTTTTTCAACTTGTAAACCAGATTTTCATTACCTTTTCTCACAAAGTGCTTTGGCTAGGACATATAAATTTTTTCTTCAAGATCACCATGAAGAAATGTTGTCTTCACATCCATTTGCTCAATCTCCCAGTCATATGCTGCTACAAGTGACAAAATAAATCTGATAGATGTTAGCTTTGCTAATGGAGAAAAAATCTCCCCATAATCAATTCCCTCTACCTAGGAATATCCCTTTGCAACCAACCTCACTTTATACTTTTCAACACAACCATCCAGACCAATTTTCTTTTTAAATACCCATTTGCAGCCCACATGCTTTCTACCTTCAGGAAATGGAACCAGATTCCAGGTATCATTTTTCTTTAATGATTCCATTTCTTCATTCATGGCTTCCAACCAAGAATTTGAAATAGATATTTCAGTTGCCTCCTTTACAGTCCTAGGCTCATCAGTGTTAGTAATCAAAGCATAGGCACAGCTAGAATCCAATATAGAGAATCCATACCTATCCGGTTGTTGCCTTTCATGTGTAGACCTCCTCATAGGTTGAGGTTGAGGACATTTTTCATCATCTTGCTTAGAACTTTTAGATCTGCTTGAGCTCTCCTCAGATTTAGGTACATTTTGAATTTTGAATTCCTCTTTATCTGGTATGGGAGGAATTTCAACTAAATCCTCTTTATGTTTTGATTTTGTCTCTAACTATAGATGCAAAGTAGAAGGCTTCAACTCACAAAAAATAATACTTCTACCGTACAAAACCTTAGTCTCAGGATTCCAAAGCTTGTATCCTTTTATGCCAATGCTATAGCCAATAAAAATACATTTAACAACCTTGTTCTCCATTTTAGATCTTTTTTCATTTGACACATATGCATATGCCTCACAACCAAAGACTCAAATATGTCTTAGAGAGGGCTTCTTTCCAGACCATGCTTCCAAATATGCTTTATCAACAAGAGTAGAGTTAGGAGAACTATTTACTAAGTAACATGCTATTGCAACTGCCTCAACCCAAAATTTCTCCTCCAAGCCAACACTGCTCAACATACTTCTTGCCCTTTCCATCACCGTCCTGTTGAACCTTTCAGCAATTCCGTTTTGCTGTGGAGTGTAGGGTGTAGTTTTATGTCTTTTAATTCCACAATCTTTGCAGTACCTTTCAAACTCATCAGAATAAAACTCACCACCGTTGTCAGTCCTTAAACACTTTATTTTTCTTCCAGTCTGATTTTCCACAAGGTTTTTAAATTCCTTAAAATGACTGAACACTTCTGGCTTACTTTTTAAAAAATACACAAATGCCCTTCTCGAATAGTCATCAATAAAAGAAACATAATATTTAGATTTTGATAATGAAGGAATATTCACTAGACCACACACATCAGAATGAATGTAATCAAGTATACCAGAAGATTTATGAGGACTGGAATAAAATGAAACACAATGTTGTTTTCCATATATACAATGTTCACAAAATTTGACTTCAAGGTTACAGTCATCAAGCCCTTCAACCAAGTTTTTATTTTTCAAAGTTTTTAAACAATTTTCTCCAATGTGGCCAAGCCTATGATGCTAGAGCATAGTATTTTCTACTGGAAGTTTAACTTCCATAGAGTTTTCACTATTAAGAACATTTTCCTTCTTCTCTTCATGAACAACCTTTTGTGACTTTGCAGAGACACTATTGCATTGAACAACAAGTGCGTCTAGCTTGTACAGAGTACCAATTCGAGCACCCCTAGCCAACACCATTGAGCCTCTAGTCATTTTTCAGCCATTCCTAGAGAATGATACTTGCACTCCAACATTGTTCAACTTACTAACAAAGAGTAAATTTCAAGCCAAACCTAGTATATGCATTACATCATTGATTCCCTTCACTCTTCCATCAGGGAATTGAATTCTGACTCTTCCACGACCAACTATTTCTAGAGACAAATCGCTTGCCAAATACACCTTTCTACCATTGTATTTTTCATAGTTTGTGAACCAATCTCTATGAGATGTCATGTGGAAATATGCACCAAAATCAATCAGCCAGACATCATCTAATGCTCGAATTTCCAAGGCTACAATGAAGGCATCTGCATCACTCTGAGAAGAATCATTGTCAAAAGAGTTCTTCTTCTTCTTATTCTAATTTTTCTCCTCTTTGAAATCCTTTCGGACATGACTAGGCTACCCATAGTTCCAACACTTCACCTTGGACTTCTTTCCAGGAAAATTTGATCTCCCTTTTGATTTCGATTTGGACCTCTTATCCTTCTTCTTGCCTTTTTCTTTCAATCTGCCTTGAACAACAAGAGCCTCCTTTGCCATCTCAGAAGATTTCCTTCTCATCTCTTCTAATAACAAAGAAGCAACCACATCTTCCATCTTGAAAGTGGTTTTCGTGCTCCCAATCACCATCACTAAATGATCCCAAGAATCTGGAAAAGAACATAACAATAGCATACAACGATCTTCTTCATCAATCTTCACACCCACATATGCTAACCGAGCAATCAACATGTTAAAAGTATTTCAATGATTAGCAATAGATGCTCCTTCTTGTATTTTCAAAGAGTACAATTTCTTCCTTAAGAACAACTTATTCACCAAGGACTTGCCCTGATAAATGTCACTGAGTTTCTTCCATAAGGAGGCTGCAGTCTTGTCTTCATGAATGTTCAAGAGAACAAAGTCTGCTAAATAAAGTCTTATCAACCCTTTTCCTTTTCGATCTTTGAGTTCCCATTCTTCTTGCTTCATTCCAGAAGGTTTCGTTTCAGACACAACAACCCAAAGATCACGATCAACTAACAAATCTTCCATTTTGAGTTTCCACAACTCAAAATTGATGCCATTGAATTTCTCAATTTTAATCCTTCTTGATGTACTTGCCATTGCCATCACAATTTTTAGTTTCAATTATCGAACTTCTACAAGACTCCCACTGAACAAAATTGACACAAAAACCCAACCTACCCACAAGGATAACATAACTGGCCAAGCTCTGATACCACTTGTTAGGAAAATTTAAGGTGCGAAACAAAATCTCCTAATGTCAAAACTTAGAGAAGAATGCAAATATGTCTTTAAATTTTTCAATTAGAGTTCATTATGATGTACATGAAAGGAATAATAGAAGAGAGAAATAAACACATACATAATTAGACACCAGATTTACGTGGGAAAACCCTTACGGGAGAAAAACCCACCACACCAAAGAAAAACCACTTGTATTACAATAATTGAATTACATACAAGTTACAAACTCTCCTTTCAGATGTCAATTTTACAACAACAACATTTCCTTGATCAACCTTGTATAGAACAAATTTTGATCACACTTTGTTATGTCTTACTGTTCCAATGCTCATACAACATACAATTCAAAAACACTAACTGCTTGAATGATTCAACCTTCGACCATTACAAAAAGTTCCATTTTATTCACAGTTCACAAACGGTCTATTGATCTTCCCACAAGTGAACACTCTCAATAGTCCAACTGCAAATGGTTTGCATTTTGCTTCTCTAATTGGTTCAAAGCAAACCACGTAGGACAGTCATTCGGTAAAAAATATTCAACTACATCACTTATCAGTGAGACACCAGACCATGTCTCACCGATGCCAAACTACCCATTTGACAATCACACATTAAAGTCTTCTATCGCTATATCAGTTTGACTTGGTGAAGTCTCATCGACCAAAATACCATCGAGTTGAGATCCTGCCTTAGAGGAAGTCTCCAAAGCTCCTCTGTCAGTTCATGTCATATCGATGAAGTTCTTGCTTGTTGATCTCATCAGGGAGACTTACCTTGATCAATTTCATCGGGCATACCAATACAGTCGGGACAATCATCCAAATCTAGGCCGAAGACCTAGGTTACTCTAATGCCATCCATTGACATGACTTATGCCGATCCTAATCCATCGGCCAAACTTCAACCATCAGACAAAGATCTTAAGGCTGGGCCAAAGTCATGTTTCACATCAATGAAGAACCATCAGCAAGACTCACGCTGACCATACCCTGTCGGTCAGACTCCTAACTTCATCGAGAGATAGAGAACTTCCGCCGATTGTTTAGGTCATACCGATGGATCCCATCGGCAAGACCGACCATTAGTCACACCGACATGATCATTTTGAACCTTCAGAACCAAGCTGCTTTTCGGCAAGATATCCCAAGGGTCTCACTGATTTTTCTCTTTCAGGAGTTTCATGTCAGTAAGTTTGAGGCACATTTTCCAACAATATGTCATAAGCCTTTTGCATCCAAGTGTATTTTGGTTTTTATATTTTTCTTCCTCAATGCATTATATGAATTGCATTACCAACTAATATGTAATATCATCCCCCAGTTCACCCCAAGAATAAAATCATTAGTATGAAAGCTAAAGTTATCCTTTCATGCTAGTGTAAACATGTGAATAACATAGCTCAAATCATGAAAATCCATATAAACATCACACAAAATGACCGATGAACATAGTCACAAAGTCTTGGCTAACATTTAGTTAATGATCAATGTTTCTTTGTATATGTTGTACCAATAACTCTTCAAATAGTTGTATGACTTCATAAACCACCTTGGACCAACACTACTAAAACATGTTTATCTTTCACATCACAATCCCTTTAGTGTTCAATTCAATCTAAATATTTTTACATTTGAAGGCACAATTGATGCCTCAACACTAGATGTCTAGATTCAAAAACTCAAAGCGTAATTTTTTGGTCAACAACTCCACTAATGCCAAGAATATTTCCTTCACATTGTTAAAATTATCCATTTTAGTGTCAAATTTGTGAAAGTACTCAACACACAACATTCTAGAGATAACCAACCAATTCTAGCCTAAAATGAATTTTTAGCACTCTAGAGGAGGAATTTTTTTCCCATTGAACATATTGAGGATGAATACACAAAGTTTCAACAATAATACCAATGAAAGGATTACTATGTGAAAGAGCACACTAACAAGTACCATAACTTCTTTATGCACTTTCACAAGAACATTTATAAGGAATTTCGAGTGCTCAAATGTATCAATAAGTTATCACCCTCTATCCATGAAATATTTTTTAATCTTAGACACCTTAGGACAATAATTTTTTAACACTTCCAATATCAAGGCTAAGGAAAAGCTTAAGTCAAAATTTTCCTTGTGCAAGAAAACAAAGTTGAAAGCTAACTACAAGCCTTTTGTGTAAAGATAATGCGCTTCTATGTAAAAGCAACCATGATATTTCAAAATAACTACAAAAATCCCTAAGACATTGCCTTGAATTATCTAGGTCAAGACAAGGGTAAGAAACCTCAACAAGGTGATGTGTAGTGCCATTAGCATCACACCAATTGTAAACAACAATGTTGAATGTTGTAAATAATAACCCTTATTCATATAAGTTGCATTACATTTTAACTCCATCAAGGATATAAATCAAGAGGCATAATGATTCATCACTAATGAAATTCCTATAGATGATTCAAGTTAATATAATCATCTCTTCCACTCAAAGTGTTGATTTGACAATCAACCCATTGGTGTCATCATCAAAAATGGTTTTCAAAATAACACCATCATACATGAAACACTACTATTCTTAGGTCTCTCTACTAATATGTATCTAAGTCCCATACTCCGTTTAGGATGGTGCAACATAGTAAGGGCATTTTTGTAACCAACTAATGCACTTTTAAGTATGTATTCAAAACTAGGTCTAGAACACAATCATTTGTGACATCATACTTTTGGAAGTTTACAACATACTGCTTGGAATAACATGTGTATGATCAATATGGAATTTACCATTTCAAACCATAAATATGGATGGTACATGTTGATAGATTATATTTCAACCTCTACAAGTCTAAACACCAACCAAATGAGTTTTCATCTGTACTAAATAATTTCACAAGATTTTTGTTCACAAATAGAAGTTTGTTCTTCTCTTGATCTTACCCACAAGCACCTATATAGGAAAGTTCATGAGCACTAGTAATGCACACTCATGTGCCTACTCTATTGTAGTAATATATTCTAAATAAGGCACTACAATGATATGAAGATATAATTGTAGAATATAAAAGGTATTCTCACACACTGTCAAGTATAATATTAAATTGATTTGGCTTTGATATGTCCTTTCCCAAATAGCTCATTATATCATAGGTATATGAAGACAAGACAATGATTGAAGGTAAGGAACAAGGAAGATAATGCAATAAACACACAATACCTTCACCTAAAACCCCTTCTTTATCCTTGAATAAAGCTGAAATAGAGCACACCCTAACTCCACTTGATTTTCTCTTTTGATGTGTTGACGGGGGAATGTGGTTGCTTATGAAACCAATAGAATGATGATAGGATTAATATTATAAGAGATAAAATGGATAGCTAAGGATATAATGATGGAAGATAAGCTAGGAAATGAAATAAATAGATAGAAAATACAACTACATAACAATAGGATGTGAAGAGATCCTTGCAAATGAGATGAGAGGCCTCTCATTTATAAAATTTCCAAGAGAGAAATCAAGGGGAAAGATGAATTGATTAATGGATGGCTAAGATTGGATGAGGATTAGGGTTAGGAACAAAGGTTATAGTCATGTGACAAGTGTCACATGAGGAATAAGGTCTAGGTTTTGGATGTGCATTACGACAACATCCTTATATGAATGGCTTATATTAAGAGGTGTGATATGAAATAAAGGTATGAGATGAAAAGTTAGTTCGACTTTTGGAAATTTTATAGATTCAATAAACCTAGGCAAGGTCTTAGTTAGTCATGTGAAAGGGACACTTGTCACATGATAGCACATTTAGATTGTGATCCATGTGAATAGAATCAATGTCTAAGATTAAATGGACAAGGATTGAAGAATAAAGTGGAATTTAATATTGGAGGAAAAGATGGTGGGTATCAATTAGCCTAAATTAATTAATTAATTTAGTTGGAGGACTTGGGGATAAAGGTAATGGATAAATTAATTAATTAAATAAAAAAAAATAATGAATATTTATTTAATTAATTGGATAGGACAAGGTGGGATGAAGGTGATGAGATGAATTAAATAAATACTATTTGTTTAATTAATGGCTTAAAATAGGCTAAGGTTTGGTGTGGTTGGGTAAGGTCATATTTTAGGTTATATTTTTCCCCTCTTTGAGATGATGTTGCAAATAGGATAAGTAACATAATTTAAAAGAATAATAAAACATAGTGGGTAGGCAAGGGATAAGGACTAGTGGCATGATGCGTTGGAATCACTAGAAGGATGAGGAAGGATGATGAAGAGGTAGTGGTATGCCCCCTCGAGAGGACAAACAAGTTCAAAGAACATGGGTGTTATCTTGAAATGGATGGAAGGACTAAAGGATAAAGGATGAAAGGATAGAGGAAGATGATGGATGAAGAGGGTGAATATATGATCATCATGTTGAAATAATATAAGTAGCCTATATTTGATATTGTACTTGATGTTATGCACTGAGGTATAGAGAACCAGGATGAAAATGCGCCAAGTATGTGATCAAAATTTCAATTGAAAATATATGCCCTATAACACCATGATATGGAAGACCATGATTCCCTTGTGGCAATAGAGTGAAAATACCATGATAGATGCAAACAATAATAAAATACACAATCAACAAGAAAGCATGCACAACAAAACAAAAGCAAACAAGAACTATTTTCCTAGTCAAGCTAAAAATTGATTGATTGATTTATGATAATGATGATAGAAAAGTTAACGATAAGAATAATGTGTACACCCATGGACTGTGTTGTTAATGACAAGAACAATACATGGATTGGGAAGGATACATCCCTATGATGATAATTGGATTAAAGTGGATCAATAGATTTCAACTAATTTGGATCAAAATGATGGATTACTTATGGATGATGTGCTAGATTGAAATGTTGGATTGCATGGATTAGTATTGATTGCATTAGATTGGAAGGATTTGGGATGGTTGGATTGGAAGAATGGAGGGAGGATAAATAGATTAGGTAGGATAATATTGGATAGAGGATATGATGGTTAGGATAGAGGAACCAATGACAAGGAAAAACCAAGTCTTGGAAAAGGATGGGAAGATAGAGGGATTGTTTAGATAGGAGATAGGGGGATTGATTAGATGGATGGTGATGGGAGATAAAAGGAAGGTGAATGTAGAATAGGAGGATGGACCTTAAAGGACTATGTTGCAAAATAACAAGATGCCTCACACTAAAGGTAGTGCAATCATGGATGAAAGATAATAAAGTATGCATGAAATGAAAGGATGGTGCATAAGGGATATGAAAGGTAGAGGAAGAAAGGATTTCACTATCCATAGAATTCATAGATATTTTTCCCCTAGTCTTATCAAGATCAAAGGATGGAAGGGAGGATAAATTTGGATAGGATGGAAGATATGGGATGGAGGATAATGAAGGATATGGATAAGATGTGGTAGGTAGGATATCATGGAGGCTCCTTATCGAGACCAACGATGGGAAGGATGGGAGGAATGAAATAGGATGAGGGATATGAGATGGTGGATATTTGGAGATGGGATAAGATGTGGTACGTAGGATACATAATGAAGATCCTTAGCCTTGTTAATATCAAAGGTGGAAAAGGGAGGATGGACTTAGATAGGATGATGAATGGAGGATAGAGATAGTGGAGGATGTGGAAAGGATGATCAAGATAAAGTGAATAAGATATGGTAGATAGGATACCTAATAGTTATGAACATCCTTAACCTTGTCAATATCAAAAGTGGAAAAGCGAGGATGGATTTAGATAGGATGATGAAAATGGGATGACGGATAGTGGAGGATGTGGAAAGGGTGTTGTAGGTAGGATAACATGGATGAATCTTACCCCCAAGTATTAGAGTGTAAGAGGATAGGGGACCACATGTATATGATGCTTGTTTTCCAATTTTTCATCATGGTACTTTCCCAAGGAGCCACAAGAAGTGGTTTTCACCACAGGATGAATGATTTCTCTTTACTTTCTTCATTTTTTATTTTTATTTTTAATATTTGGAATAGTAATAATGGAAAATGATGAGTATAAGGATATTGATAGGTGGATTTTGAAGATAATGGATGCATGATAGGGAAATGGAGGATGGACTCAAGAATCTAGTTCCATGAATGATATATCCCTTAAATTTGTGATATAATGGATCGTGACAAGTGGAGGTATGCTCATAGACGTTAGTAGAATGATGGCATGATGGAAATAGATAAGGAATTATGCAAAAAATTAGAATAATGGAAGTTGATGGGGATGAATGTTGGATTATGGATGGAGGGTTGGAATACTTGTGGATGAATGGATGGAAATGTTGGCAAGATGAATGTCAAGATGAATGTCAACACACACCTTGAGGGGTGGTGGAGTTGTATAGGAGTAAATTTTGAATTAAATGGAGGGGTGGATTTTGGGACATAGGGGCCCAAAATAGAACGAGGAGATGAAGGACTCAGGATAATGGATTTTGAGTTTGAAGATTTAGATCAAGAATTGGATATAGATTTTGGGAGATAAGGGCTCAAAATGGATTTGGAAGATGGGGGATTTTTTGATGGAGTGGAGGAATTAGAATTGGATGAAGCTTTTTGATTAGCAAATTTGGATGTCAATTTTGATTGTTCTTTGAGATGCATTGCTTCTATGAGTAATTTTGGAATCCACATGGTTTTTATCTTTGAATTTTCTTGTAAGCCTTTATGGCCTTTTGGATTCATATTTTTCCTTTTGGATTATATTTGGATTTTCTTTAGCATTTATTTTGGATGGGACATGTTGATCCTTGGATATATGTGGATTTTTTGATTGATTATTTTTAAATTTGGCATCCAAATTACTTCTAATATAAATAGGATTTTTGGATGGAGAGGAATCATATATAAATGTTATGGATGGGTTGATGTAAGTATGATGTTGGAAGGGCTTCAAAGATGTGTTCCTTAGTTGATCTTGATTGGGAATTTGAGGTGATGGATAAATAGGATGAAGGAATTTTAGAATAGGAATAATGGGTGGTGAAATATAAGGGACCAAGATGTATGGAAGGGATGAAGGACTTGGTTTTGAGACATAGGAACCCAAAATAGATGAAAGGGATGAATGATTGGGATTTGAGACAAAAGGGCCCAAAATAGACTTAAGAGATGGAGGATATGAATGTTTGGACTTAAGTGGAGGGATTTGGGATTTGGTACGGATGGAAGGAATACCAAACTCTTAATCTTGGTAGTCAAGGCCATGATAGTTCAAATTTTATTTGATATTTATAAGTTCTAAGATGCCTTGTTCATAAAGGCCTAACCCTTTGCCTTGATAGTGCATAGTTTGAAAAATATTTTTTTCTAATGGGATACTTGTTTTTTAGGAAGCACGACACAAATCCATTTTGAGGAGGATATAGCATGGAACGAATGATAGAATCATAGAGTAAACTAGATTGGATGAAAGTGGAGGAACCTATTTGATAGGTGAGGGGTTCATGGGTAGCTTGGCTAGGGGTGATGTGATCTTATGGATGATTGGGATCAAGACATGGAGATGAAGGGATTATTTGATCTTGACTTGGGTTAGGGTCATGGGATGGGATGGAAGAGATACTTTAATCTTGATTATGAAGGGGATTATTAGATGGAGTGGAGGGGATGTATTTCCATTGGGATGAAATGGTATCATGTGATGGGGTGGAAGATATGTATTGCTCTTGTGATGGGAGGGTACCATGTGATGGTATGAAAGGGATATATAACTCTTGGAATGGAAGGAGATATTGAGGGAGAGGAGGGGGGATATCTTTCTTGTGAGATGGAAAGGGATCATTGGATGGGTGAGAGGTAAATATTGATCTTCATTTAGAGAGGGATCACGTAATGAAATAGAAGGGATGCCTTGATATTTATATGTAGGGGAATCTATATTAGCGTGATTTGGATTAGGGGATTGCCATAGTTAATGTGGTGTGAATGGTGTGATGGAGGAGTAGGATTGAATAAACTTCTCAAATTAGGTAGATGGATGGACAGGATATTCACAAGGTTTAGGGGATTGGGGTTTATCTTGATGTGGAGGGGGTGAAGGTAGAGACATGACATAGGAATATTTCAGATTACTTATTTTTACATGGGGATTTAACCACCTTTTCTAATAGTTTGTAGAGGCAATCATAAAAGACATGGGATGAAGTGGATTTGTAAGATTGGAGTGAAGTGAATTGTAAGGATGTGTGAAATGAATGTGGAATAAGAAGTGAAAGATTATAGATTGGTAAATCGAGGAGGAGGATGAGGATCTTGAAAAGGAGCTGGAGATGGGGATGGGGTTGGAGGGGGATTTTGGATAGAGGCTTAGTTTTCCTTGCCAAAGGAAGAGGAAGGATAAGCAATAGGAGATGGATTCAGATTGGTTGGAGGTGGGGAGGATGGAAGTTCACCATAGAGACTAAGGAGGTATCTAAGCATAAAATTATTATCATTATTGAAGTATTAGGTGAGGATAAAATAAGTAGTGGTGGATGGGTATGGTGTGGATGGGATTTAAGGAGAAATTTGGATGGGGGTTTGGTTTCCCTTGTCAAAAGTAGGATAAGGAGAACTAATGGATATTTGAGGGGGTGTAATAAGATAGTTTGTGTTAGTTATTTCTTTGGTAGAAGGAATTTAATTATGGATAAGTGATTAATGGAAGATTGGAGAAGGTTGTCTATTAAAAATGGATTCAAGGTGGTCTGAAAGACTCACTATCATCACATGGATCATACTCAGGTTGGTCAACAAGGCTATCCTCATGGTCATCACTATGATTACGGTTAACCTTGATTGTGATGTTTGGTCTTGTTGGGTTAAGATATATGTTCATGATATTAGATTGGGTTGGAATGGATGAGGGTGGATTATAATAGATTAGGCTGGATGGAAGATAGATTATATGGTTAGACATAGTAGAGTATTGATTGGAAGACGAAAGTTTGGGATTGATATTGGATGTGGGTGGAAATTAGGATGATGGATTAGAAGTGGATTGTATATTTAGAAGAATAGGACCTAAGGATGAGGATGGAAAATTAAATTGGATTTGGATGGAAAGGTTGGATTGGAGAGGTTTTGAGTGAATAGATGAATTAAGGATTAGGTTGTCTAGGAGATTGGATTGGAAGATTTTAATGGGTGTGGGATAAGGTTGAAGGGGTTTAGAATATTTGGATGGATAGGGGATAAGATTAAAATAAGGATAGATGGGTTTGGGATATTTGGATAGATTGATGATTGGATAAATATACTTGGATGAAGAGATTAGAAGATGAGTTGGATTAGGATGAAGGTTTCACTTTCTTGATTATGAGGTAGATTTTAAAGAACTCAAACAAACAAAGTGGCTTGAGGAATCAGGCTTGATTGGTATACAATAGTTTATCACAAGAAGACACACCAAGCACTTACATAAGCCTAAAATTATTCAAGTGGGAGTGTTAAATTAGTGTGGTCCCATTAGCCAAAGTCTAATATCGTAATATTAGTGTAAGTTACTTATCTTTGAAAAAATGATAGATAGGGATCCAATGGAACAAAGGCTCACATTTTAGCTTTCTTTGGAGGTCCTAAGACCTTGCACAAAGATATTATATCTCTACTTAGGGAGATACATAGTGAGTAACTTTAGGCATGATATTGTATCTTGCACCACACTAAGTAATGATCGAAAGGTATTAAACTAGGATGAATAAGGTTGCTAGGGAGTCTTCTAAATACCTAAAGGGTACATAAGACCCAAATCCATATATGAAAGGTAATAATTCCAAACAAATAAGAGGAGAGGGTAACCCAATCTCCACATTCACTTCTCCAAGATATAAAGTTATTGAAGGATTAACCTAGATTGACAAGATCCCACTTCCACGAGAGGTGTCTTTTGATTCACCTTCCGCTCTTTATAATTCACCAGAACATGGGAGTTGAGGACATCCCCTAGGGTGATGAAATCCCTAGGAAGGCCTCCCAAAAGGAATCCAACTATTTTTTATCACTCAAGATCACACAAAGTGCAAGGGGAGAGCATACACACATTAACTTCCTTGGGATAACAATGACAAGAAAAGAAAAGAAAAGATTAAGTGATTTTTTTGATTCTCAAGGTCACACAAAGGTGCAAGAGGAGATAATACACACCACTCACATAAATACACAAAAAACTAAGTTCAATAACCTTAAGAAAATAAATGTGTCGAGATTAGTGGAAAAAAGAAAGTCTTGGACAAGTGAATCTGCAAGAAAGATGTTAGTAGTTTGATGGTTTTTTCCTTTGACAAGCAATTTCAAGCTACACAAAAGGGGGTTATATTACAAAGTGATCAAAGAAAATGATTGTTAGCATTGGGATAACCATAAAAATTTGTAACCCTTTTGTGATGTGGTTTGGTACACTCAACCCAATGATAGGAATATTTTTTGATAAGGTAAAAGATAACACTTGGAAATATTATGAAGGAAACTGGAATAGAGGCACAAAAAGTCAAAATAGAGGCATATAAAGTCAAAATAGAGGTGCTAAAATTGAAAATAAAGATGCATATGAACAACACATAAGTGTTCTTTTGAAAAAACCCTAGATTTGAAGGGAAAACTATTGGAAATAAAGTTATAAATTGTATCAATATGAACTTAAATATGTGGTTAAAAATCTGAAATTATGTTTACAAGATTACCATAAAATTATTAAGTGATTGAAAATTTCAACAATGAATGAAAAAACTATAATACCACAAGTCATCAACACAAGTGACACAAGATATACGTGGAGAAACCCTTTTGGGGAAAAAAACCACACCCAAAGAGATCCAATGTTTGTATTAATCTTCAAGGAAGTACATCGATACAACAATCCTCTCTACAATTTGGCAACACTTCGTTGTCTTGAAAACTTGAAAAGAAATCATGTAAAACCACCAACAAAAGGCTCCAATATATAGAAGTTTGTGGGAGAGAATGCCACAAATGGTATCCAAAAACAACAAGAAAAACCACTAAAAAAAACCATGCCCCCTTAGTGGACAACCCATAAACATGGAATAAAATATTCAATTATCACATGGACTTCACATGGGCGCCTAACCCACAACGAATAGGAATTAGTCAAACACGAGTGCTCCATAACTCTTCAACGGCTACATACAAGCTCATGCACCAACAAGCAAACTTGGGCACCCAACCAAGCAAGAGCATGTAAACTATACTGTGAATGATGAATTAGTATGGGCTGACTACACTTGATCCATGAGGATTCAAAGTATATTCAGGCCACTAAACATCAATCCAATAAAATAATTCAATACAAAACCAAACTAAGCATCCATTAAAACTAACATATTAAAATACGAAAGCTTCAAAAAAACCTATTCTAATCTATTGAAACTTATCCTATCGGGGGAGTGGTGTCACATTGATGTGGAATGATAACAATTTCCCAATATTGTGGATAAATAATCCTGTTCCGATCGATTCTATTGAAGACAATCCATGAAACCACAGGTAGATGTGTATGAAAACATAATTTAAAGCTTAATTAACATGATGAAAACTATTTTAACATGATCTATTCTAAGATGGTCGATATGTGTGTATACAAAGCTAATCTAAATGGAGTTTAAGCTAAAAAGCTTAAAACCCTTAGTTACCATGGAAGCCATTAATGAAAGCAAAGATAATTATGAAAGTGAATTAAGCTAAAAAGATGCTAAATAAGTGCTAAATATGAGTGCAAGTGAAAGTGATTTTAACAGCATAAGTTTTCTCTTAAAAGATGGATCCATTTGTCTCCAAATAGTGACCTATTTATAGGAGGACAAATGAGAAATGAAGGGTTGAGATTAAAAAGGTTAATTAATGGTCAAAATTGAAGGAAATAAGAAACATGGATCATGGATTCTCATCAATGGATGAGAATCAATGATCACATAGATCAAAGAAAGAATCGAGGGTTCATTCTTCCAAACAATCACACTTTCCAAAACTTGCATAAGAAGTCTTGTAAGTTAACTTGCACAAGAAGTCTTGTAAGTTTTTTATAAAGAAGAATATTCCTTTTTTCAAATGAGTGAAGAAAGAGAATATTCTTTGGAATATTCTCATGGGTGAAAGAAATTAGATATTTAGTTAATTAAAACTAAATTAAATTGTGCAAAGGAATATTCAATGGGAATATTCTCCTTTTGGAGGAATGTGCAAAGGAGGAATATTCCCTTGCAAGTGGGGGATTAGATTTATTAGGTAATTTGATAATTAAATAAGGTTTCAATTATGCAAATTAGGGGAATTAGGGTATTCATTAAATAATTAATTTATTTAATGGAAAGGGGAAGGAATGTGATATTTAATTAAATAAATTAGGGTTATTTAATTAAATAAGAGGACTTTAGGGATTAAATTAAATAATTTGATTTATTTAATTTAATAGGACGAAGTGTTAGCATGAAAGAGGGTGAATTAACCCGATTAGATTAATTAGGTTAATAGATGAAAATGATGCAATTAATTAAATAGCTAGGAAATTTAATCAATTAAGTGAAAAGAGGATGGATTTCAGGAAGAAGTGATGTTAGTATATCTGATTTGAGTACATGATATCATTCAAGATATTTTTAAGTGTCTACATTTTTCCCCTCTTTGAAGTGAGGTACCTATTATGTTGGTTCAAAGACTGACACTTTTTAAGTGAAAAACTATTGTTGAGATCAAAAAATGATATTTTTGGATTCCCCACTATAGCCCCAATAGAAGGAATAAGCTAGTTCCCTAATCCCTTGAGAAATCGAGCAAATTTTTTGATATGATGTGCTTATGCAGATGTATGAATGGATGCATTTCTTTTTGTGTTCTTTTCTATGCAATTTTGATAATGTATGCATATGGATGTGGATAATGCTTATAATATGTATGTGCAATGTATTAAGATTCTTAGAATAACAAATCTATATTATTGAAAACAACTTAAATGATAATGCAATGGATTATGTTTCCCGTTATTATGATATGCTGTGATGATGTGAGATGTATACATGCTGATGATTTGTGAATTCAGGATAGATGCTTGATGATTTTTTTGTGAATTTTCATGATACCAGGTTAGCATGGAAAGATAGGAGAATAAAATGAGTGATTTGACCATTGATTTTGAATATTGATTCAAAAATTCCAACAAGTCTATGATCCACCAAGACTTTATTAGATGTGGTGATGAGAGAGAGATCATGATTTTCTCATATCATGGGATTGGGATTTTCTATCATTCCTTATTTTTGATATAACATATAAACATGATGCTTCAAGGTATTAAAAACCAAGATGGCATTGTATCTAGTTTAATGGAATTTGACTTTGCAAACATATAAAATAGTTCTTGTTCACACCTTGACATACAAAAACCTCGTTGGAAGGTAGTTTAGTAGTTCAGAATATATTGGACCAAAGCATATGCAATAGTCAACAAGGTACTCCAAACAACCTCCCTACACACAACTAAGCAACTATGCGCCAATATTATTTTACAAGAATACCTATTATCTATTGAATATGCACCCTGTTGAACCTGATGTTCAAAAATTCAGAGAAAACACGAGAATACCTCTAAAGATGTGGGTTACTTATAAACAGAGGTCAACCTCCGGAGAAGGCTGACTTCCTATGGTATCACTTAGAACTACTGATTTTTTCGAGGGAAAAGGGAGAAAGATAACCTAAAAGACTAAAACTTGAAGGAAACTAAAGTGATACACCAAACTAAAAAGGATAATGAAACTCAAAACTCTGCACACTTGGCTCCTTCTAACATAAAATATAACTTGCACAAACTTGTTACAGTAGGCTCTTGCAAAAATGTTTCACTAAGAGGTCAAAACACAAATAGATTACAAAGGGAGGAGAAAAACAAGCTATAAGTACTTCATAGACACAATCAACAACCTAAATTAGCTTACTATTTGCAACAAAGGTATTAACATATGAGACAAAAACCACAAGGAAGAGAAAAACTTCACAAGATACCTCAATCAATCATTTAAACATATACAAATACTACAAGAACAAGATGACAATAATTCCATTACCAGAAATGAGCAAGGTTTCCTCTGAATTCCATATCCACAAGAGTTACAAAAGATGCAAAAAAATATGTGCCAAAGGACTATAAAAATCACTAAGTCTCCAACTGCATAATCTGAACTAACTATCAAATGAGTTACAAAAGTGATTAAGTACACAACACCAAGTGTTTCCACCAAAAAAGGTTCTAAAAACCACATTGGGTAGGATGCCCTCAAAAATCCTAGAATATAGCACCTAAGTCTTCTCCAAAAGAGCTCATAATGGGTGGAAAAGTCAAGTTGGACCAAGTCCAATGTGATGATACATGAAACAAACCCCTAAAAGCTCTCAAGCTCTCATAAAAGTCTCCTAGATTCCCTCCAAATGTTTGCAAACAATCACAAATTCCTCCAACCTCCTCCTAGATGCTTGCATGATCATAAAGTGAAACAAATATTTAACCTCCTTCATTGTCATACGTTGAAAAACTCTTATCACTTCTTTAGGAATTTCAAAACATGATACTTTATTTTTGCATTCTTTAAAAGAAGAATTTTGATGAAGTAATTTATAATGCATTACTTGATCAAAATTTCTTTACATTCAAAATTTAATGCAATAAATAACGGGAAAAGATAACTAAGTCTTAGAAGGCCTAGATACCACACATTGGAGAAGATAATGATGCATAAGATGACAAGTCTTAGCCCACAGTTTGATTAATTGCATTGCATATTTTAAAATAAAGGTAAAAAATACCTTTATCTTGTTGACCAAGATTAGGGTTTGAAACCCTAATGAAGAAAATCGACACTAAAAAGCAAAGGCATCTCATTTGTAATCTTGGAACTCTTGGGAAACTTTGTCTAGCCGTCGACAAGGGTTTTGATGAATCTCTGTAGCAGATCGTTCATGGTGAAAACAAGGAAAACAAAAGACATTTCTAACACATTTCTTGCAAAGTCAACATAAAAAGTTCGGGTAAGCTCATTGTGAATACATTTTTCACTTTACCCTTCAAATTTTTGTAGAAACCTTTCTCAAATTCAAGCTCATTTGTAGAAAAATGCACAATTTTTTTTCTGTTCTTTATGATTCACAACCATAGTTCGGCCTCAAGCTCTATAAAATACAAGATTATGAATGTATTTGGTTCTTTTCTTCTTTTATCTATGATATTTATCGAAAACTTCATGGGTTTTCATTTCAAAATGCGGGTTTATGTGAGTCTCTAGTGTTTTCCCTACACTTTAATACCACAAATCTATATTTCTTAGATGATAAAGGCCATACTTTGAGTAGGCCATGGCTCAACCTCTTGTTTTCCCATTTTCACTTTCTCATAGCCGTGGCTTCACTCCTCGCACAACACTCTGAGTAGGTCATGGCTTGACATTTCACTAACTTGCAAGTCCAAGGGTCACCTAAGCTTCAATATTTACATGCTTCACTCATTCTGAGTCTTCATTTCTCATGGCCACAATTTCATGTATTGCTGTAGGTACCAAGGTTTTGTCCTCTGTAGGTGTTCTGACTTACATTGACCACATTCTGTGTTTTGTTTCCTCTGTATAATGTCCCACTTGTTGACCTTTAAAATCTTGTATGTTAAAGAAGACTAAAAAATCTCATGCTTCCCTATCAGTATAGTAAATCAATGCTTCATTGAGGTTGTATTAAAGTTGTAGTTTTAAGAGGCAAGACTTGTGAATGTGCACATGAATCCATTACCATGAGATACCTGTAGCAATGACCTTCACACATAGACTGCAGATATGAAGTTGAACTCAAAAATTAATCACCCTTCACAAGTGACTTGCCCCCTTTGACATATAAAGAACATGGGTATTGAAACCTATGAATGAATATTATTTAAAAAAAAAACATTAATCTCCATTTTTGAGTGCCACTTGAGTTAAACCCGCAACCTTTCTCTTTATATTATTTACTGTTCTCTTGACTTGCAGTTTTGTCATTTGATAAGCATAAAACATAATGTTCATTCACTTAATTATTTGCTTCTCACTGTCATCATAGGAGATAGACCTTCATGTAATAGTCTTCTCATGGCTTGACTATATAGTAGCATTGTATAGACATAACACTTGAATTTTCCTAATTAAATTTGCCATTACATATGTTCTCTTGTTGATGAAGGGCTGCCATTCTCTGCACTTTTTAGCAATGTCCTTTCATCTCAATTTGCATATTTTACTTTATGAAAAACTGTTTACTTCAATTCATGGCCATCCAACATAGATGATTCTATTATGATTTCTCTTCATTGGACTGTACTATGCTACTCAACCAATGATAGGCTTTTGAAAAGTGACTGTCCTTTTTTCTATGAGCCTTGTGATCACTGTCCTTTGAGTTGAACTTCATGAAATTTAAAGTCCATTGGAGCAATATTATGACTTTATCTTTGATACATGACAGTCATTACATGATTGAGATTGTTGACTGTGATTCTATCTTGGTAAATGACTGCCATTCTTATTGAAGACTTTGCTCTTTATTATACAATATTCTCTTTCACTTCAACTCTATTTTATCAATAGGAGCAGGCCTATGTCTTCCTTTGGTTGCTATGAGACTACCCTCCAAAGTTGTCTCAATATCATATATCCTCTACATGTTATATTTATATTGTGCCTTCATGAAATAACACATTATTGCATTTCTTTAATATGTTTCGATACTATTATTGAATACATTCCTTATGATTTTCTTTGAACAAATACATGCCACTTATGATAGTGACAAATATCCCACTATCACAAATGATGTGTACTCACACGAGTGAATCATAAAGAATGTCTTATCTTTCAATGCCTCTTTAAAGCACAATAAGGCAACATGTTGGGCTCAACCCTTGTGGGAGCCACATTTTAACCCAAATGCTGAAAACAGATAAAACAAAACAGTAACATAATTTTCTCTATATCTGCACAAGAAGAAAACATGTTAAAAAACAAAAGTGTATGTTTTAGGTTTGTATGATGACTTGATGGTTTTCCTAGACACCTAAAGTATACATTTCTTATTTAATGCACATTGAGATCAGTTTATACATGCATAGGTGTTTATTCATATAATGTTTGAGACCTTTCATTATTTAGAGAATTTCTCTAACATCATTGTTATTGCTAGATGCAGGAACTAGGAGCAATGTGGAGCTAGGAGAGACACAAACATCTCAGGGAAGTAGCAAGGAAAAATAGCATTTCGAACCAATCATTCAGGCAATGACTAGTCTCTCTCCTTATATGCACATTTATTCCATTTTTTTTACCTATTCATGTATATGCTTTTCTTAATTTTCATTGAATAAGTAAAGTTAGTCTCACAGCTTGTGTGAGACAATGTACATTTTTACATTCAATAAAGATTACTTCTTTGTTCATAAAAGACTTGCACAATCTCTTCTATGTTACATGCATCTATATAAATGCAGTAATTTGTAAATGTAATCTTTTGAATTATTTCATTTATGCACTTGAATATAATTTAGGAGAGATTAAAATGTACCTTTTCTTCTTTCAATTCAAATCAATAAGCTGTACCTGAGTGAGCTATAAGTGAAAATATGGTAACAATACCCACAAGCACAAAAAATGAAAGATAATGGTAGATACCCCATTGCTTTCTCTCTAATTCATTGAGACATCATTGAGAGGTCCTCAAAATGGTTCAATAAGATAAATCGTAAGAAAAGATCAAAGAAAAAAATCAATGTTATCTATATCTCTTGCCAATTTAATATAACTAAGGTGATTTTTGATACTGATGTCCATCATGTTGGGTCTCAAAAATGTAGGTTTGAACCACGAGAGGTTGCCAAGCTCTCACAATGCTTTTGGCCAACGTACAAGGCCAATTGATGCAATTGAACCTTCTTCTCTTTAGGTTCTGCTAGACCAAGGCGGGTGAACCTATGTGAATGATGCAGATTGAAATGTATTTCCTATGAAACAATCTACCCACAATGGCAAATGGAAGTGGATAGACAAAAGCACTACACCTACTCCTACTCCTACTGCACAAAAGAAAGGATTTTGAATAAGTTGTTTTATATGAAATTTGATCTCTGGGTTGTGGTAGATCAGTGCCTTCTATCCACATGGGCAACAAAGTCAAAAATAGAAAATGATATGCGCTTTCCTCTTTGGATTAATTTTTGTTATTAGGCAATTTGTAAAATGAAACTATATGACTGGCATAAAACTTCATTAATTTATGACTTGCATAAATTGTGCTGGAATGTTTCTTAACCTGGTTCTTCTTTAACTCTCCAAAAGAAATCTTTAAATTACTATGACTTATTTAAAAGAGTTTAAATCTGATGTGCAGACACCAATCAACTAAATCACACAAAATGGGAATATATTTTGATAAATCAGAGATATACTTGACATGCTGATTTAAACAATTAAAGAATCTCAAGTTGGAGAGAACCAGATAAAAGAATTAGATTTAACACAACATAACAACTAAACACCAAAAGAGAATATCACCAATTAAAATTCATTATCTCCATTGATCTATGTCAGGAAAGGCTCTGTACATTGTTTACATTCCTTGGTCTGAAAAATCTATCCTACTCTAACCCCTCTGCAACTGATTTTACAAAGTATTTATACAATACATACCAAGCATTGCAACCATTCACATTCTGGTAAAACCATTTCAATTGTCTGACAAAAATATAAAAATATTTAATTGGGTTACCTTATCGGCAAATTAAATATTTTTTTACATAGTCTTGCTTTTAATTTTATTTTAATACTTTGACCGCTCTTTACATTTACCTTTATACGTTGTCGTAACTTATTTTTATGCCTACTGCTCTACCGCGGTCAACTTGTTGACCGATTGTGGTATAGCGGTGACTGGCTCCTTCGTTGTCTACCTTTCTTCCACCGCTCTACCGCTGGCTATGTTTTTGTCTCTGACGGTATAGCGATAGCCGTTTCTCTAACCGCTCCTCCCGTCCACTGCTCCACCACCGGCTTCATTCTAACTGTCCGCAGTATAGCGGTGTCTAGCATTAACTGTTAACCTCATCACTACCTGTGCTACCACACCCTTCATTTTGACCACATGCGGTACTATGATAAGTCTTTAGATTGCTTCCTTGCTGTTACTTACCGCCCACCTGCGGTCACCGTGGTTGATATTTAGACCGTGCGTGATGGAATAGTAAGCATTTTATGCCTACCCTGAGCTGCTACTGCCATACTGTGGTGACTATTCTATTTGCGTGCGGTTGCGCGGTATCCGTTCCATCCAACGACATCCCCTGCTGACTATTTACCATAGTCTCCACGGTGTATGTGCTACCCACCCGCGGTGTAGTGGTAATAGTTACTTTGACTGTGTCTAACCGTCACCGCTATGCGGTAAAGTGGTAAAGGGTGCTGGCACATGAAATGTGATTAATGTGGAAAAAGTATAGGACATTTTAGCTTTATGAAAGGTGGTGAAATGAATTTTTATAAAGAGATAGTGAAATATGGGGGTTGAAAATGAGAAAAAACCTTAGGGTTCTAAAAGAAATTTTGGGTTCTAATAGTGGCTCTTGTTGGGGATGAGTGATTTTGCAAATCACTGCAATAATCCAGAATATCTTTGGGAGAGAAGACCAAGCAAAGACATGAAAAATGAAGGCAATGGCAGATGGACGGAATGAATAGATGGAGAATGGAAAACCCTAAACTACTGTACATGGAAAGAAAGCGAACGCTTTCAAAAAGGGAAATTCTGGGAATGTCCATGTACTGGAAAACCTAGACCCTTCAAAATTTCCTAAAAGTACTGTGCATGGAAAATAATGTTTAAAAAGAATTTCCTAAGAATTGTCCATGCATTGACAATCCTTAATCCTCTACATTTGCCATGGTTTAAAATTCAAACCATAAGGGATGGCCCCAAGCCACCCAAAATAAAAAACCCACACTTTCCTCTATCATAGACTTTGTTCTGGTGTGAGCTCATCAGGTTTCCCCTGAAACTATCCATTCCAACTACCCTACAACATACACTGTCATTGAAAACCTTCAGGAAATCATTGCATTCAACCTGATTCATATTCATTTCACCACTCTGCATTTCATCATTCTTATTATCATATGAAAAATCTTGTCATCTTCAACAAACAAAGTGTTTCCATATTCAACAAAAAGTTCATAGGCTTGATCATTATCATATGTTGCTGAATGATCCAGCATTTGGACTTGAAAATCTGAATGCTTTTCTTGGAAATCAAAAAAATTCTATCTCATGAGCATCTTCTAAAATAATCAAATCAAAATTAATTTCTATTTCTTTTCTATCACCAGTTGGCATTGACACATACCTCTGATCCATACAGTCCTCTTTATACATACTCGAATCAACAAAATTTGAACATTCATCATCAATGATATACAAACCAACATCCTTTTCTTGCAAGAAAGAATTATTCAAATCACATACCTCTTCTTGGACACAAATGGATTCTTGATCAGCTTCAAATAACTCATCACTGTGAGAGATGCACATGGGGTTATATGAATTGTTACACATAGTATCTTCACTGTTAAAGAAAATATATGCTGGAGCCAAAACTTTAGAATTATCTCTATGTGCATACTTTTGGTATTCAAGAGTCAACAAATCTGAAACTTGCTCACTGCTGAGTGAACATGTTTCATCCAGATCTTCTACTATTTCTCCAAATTCTTGATAATCACCCTATTGTAGATCAACATCCATAACCTCATCCTCACAATTTGAATCACAATCAGTTACGCAAGAGAAAATCTCCATATCTTCATTGTTGGATGGCATGATATCTTCTTCTATTTAAGCTTCTGAAGTATTACTGGTAGTATCCACATACCTTGTCCCAAGAATGGAATCAATAAATTTATTCACCACATCAAAGGCTTGTTGTTTTAATGACTCTGACCAATAAATTGATTCAGGCTCTGATTCTCTTAAAAATTGTGCAACAAATGTGGGTCTTGTAGGCCTAAAATGAGGAGGTAATTGCATATAGATGTATGTCATCCTATTGTACAGAGAGTTTACATCTTATCCCTTATATCTGCTTATGTCAAAAAAGGAATCCACAAGACTTTTTCCTCTCTCTTGAATTTGAATATACTCATCAAAATTATTTTGCTGTGAATAGAGTACATTACCTTTATTACCAAAGTTCTCAGCTGCATCATGTGGTATTTGTGGTGTCCAATATCTCCTAACATTTGTGTCTTCATTCTCACTGCATGATGACCTATTTGGTGATGTACTTGGAGCATGCTTGACTCCCAATTGCCACAATTGTTGGTTCACTTGTAGCATCTGTTGTTCTAATTGTAGCCTTTGTTGTCTCAATTCCTTCAACTCTCTCATTGATTGCCGTCTCCTTTCTTCTTCTGCCATCATGAAAAAATATTATTGCTTCACAACACCCATGCATTATTTATCAAATGAAACAGAGTCACCGCCTACTTTTCCAAAAAGTAGGAAAATGATTTTTTTTTTGGTTTGCCCCAACGGAATCCCCAAACAAAAATGTGAAACTTTGTTGACTCTATAAATAGAAAGGCTGGAATTTTTTTACTGAATTTGTCCCCAGCGGAGTTGCTAAACTGTTTGGTCTCAAAAACGCAGGTTTGAACCACAAGAGGTTGCCAAGCTCTCACAACGCTTTTGGCCAATGTACAAGGCCAATTGATGCAATTGAACCTTCTTCTCTTTAGGTTCTGCTAGACCAAGGTAGGTGAACCTATGTGAATGATGCAGATTGAAATGTATTTCCTGTGAAACAATCTACCACAATGGCAAATGGAAGTGGATAGACAAAAGCACTACACCTACTCCTACTCCTACTACATAAAAGAAAGGATTTTGAATAAGTTGTTTTATATGAAATTTGATCTCTGGGTTGTGGCAGATCAGTGCCTTCTATCCACATGGGCAACAGAGTCAGAAATAGAAAATGATATGTGTTTTCCTCTTTGGATTAATTTTTGTTGTTAGGCACTTTGTAAAATGAAACTATATGACTGGCATAAAACTTCATTAATTTATGACTTGCATAAATTGTGCTGGAATGTTTCTTAACCTGGTTCTTCTTTAACTCCCCAAAAGAAATCTTTAAATTACTGTGACTTATTTAAAATAGTTTAAATCTGACATGCAAACACCAATCGACTAAATCACACAAAATGGGAATACATTATGATAAATCAGAGATATACTTGACATGCTGATTTAAACAATTAAAGAATCTCAAGTTGGAGAGAACCAGATAAAATAATTAGATTTAACACAACATAACAACTGAACACCAAAAGAGAATATCACCAATTAAAATTCATTATCTCCATTGATCTGTGTCAGGAAAAGCTTTGTACATTGTTTACATTCCCCAGTTTGAAAAATCTATCCTACTCTGACCCCTTTGCAACTGATTTTACAAAGTATTTATACAATACATACCAAGCATTGCAACCATTCACATTCTGGTAAAACCATTTCAATTCTCTGATAGAAATATAAAAAATATTTAATTGGGTTACCTTATCAAATTTTTATTCTTAAAGGGTGTTTCGTTGTTTGAGATAAGGGTTTGCAGAACACCAAAACAGTAGATAAGGTAATTCAGGATAAACTTGGCAATTTTCTTCCTTGTTATGTAGGTCATAGGAATGGCTTTGACCCACTTGGTAAAGTACTTAGTGGCTTTATGATAAACTTGTGTCGACTAGATGAGGTTGGAGCGATCTTTCCTATGAGGTCAATCCCCCACTACTAGAAAGGCCAAGGTGTGACCATGAATTTTAATTCTTGAGCTGGAGCATGGATAAGATCTCCATGCTACTAACATTGGACACACTTCTGCACATATTAATGAGCTTCTCTTTCCATGGTTGGTCAGTAGTACGCCATCCTTAATAGTTTCTTAGCTAAAGTCATACCACTAGAATGGGAACCACATATGCAATTGTGTACTTTTGTTAAAGTGGTCAAGGCTTCCTCTTGGTTGAGACATTGTAGTAATTTCCCCTCGATGCTTCTTCGGTAAAGAGTATCACCTAGGATCATGAATTGGGATGCCTTTTTAACAAAGGTCTTCTTAAGGTTGGAGGTGATATTAGTTGGAAGGGTTCCTTTTCTAAAGTAGGTGAATATATCTTGACACCATAAGGATCCAGGACCAACAATGACACACACAAATTCAGATTTAGGGATTTTGAAAGTTGGTATGAGAATTTATTCTACCAAGAATTCACATTGAAGGATGTTGTACAATATGTCTAACACTGACCCTATTGTTGCCATAACATCTGTTGCTTGGTTGTTCATGCAAGGAATCTACTCGAAAGTGATATCGATGAAAAGGTCCTTAAGAATCTCTACCATCTTCTTGTAAGGAGTAAGGTTATCATACTTATTTTGGTAATCATCATTGACTTGGTTTATAACCAACTGTGAATCTCCATAGAATTTCAACTCTTGTATCTACCATTGAACTGCTATCCTTAGACCTATGATTAGGGCTTCATACTCAAAAATGTTGTTAGTATAGGGAAATGATAGCTTGCATGACTTTGGAATGGAATCACCTTGAGGGGTGATAAAAAGAATACCCATCCTTGATCCATGTTGGGTGAATGATCCATCAAAATACATTTTCCACTGATCTATTAGATTGACAAGGAACACCAATTCATTAGGGAATTCAAATATCAATGGATTCTCTGCATAGATAGGCACATCTTCTAGTTGGTCCATGATCACTTGTCCTTTGGTTTCCTTGCCTTCCACATACTTTATGTTAAATTTAGTCAAGATCATCACCCATTTGGCCATTCATCCTGTAAGATTTACTTTGGATAATAGGTATTTTAATGGGTCAATCTTTGCAATAAGCTTGATTTGGTGCGACAACATGTAGTGTCTGGATTTTTGTGAAGCAAAAAACACTGCTAAGCTTGCTTTCTTAATGGATGAATAGTTCATTTCATATTCCACCAAGGTCCTACTGATGTAGTAGATAGCTCTTTCCTTTCCGTTTTCATCATGTTGTTCTAGAAGAGCACCTAGTGCTGCTAATGTTGCTGAGATATAAAAATCAATGGCTTGTTTGGTATCAGTGGCATGAGCACTAGAGGTATCAGTAGGTAGTCCTCGATATGCTGGAAGGTTTTATCACATTTCTCATCCCACTTGTAAGTTATTCCTTTATGTAGAAGATTTGAGAAAGGGAGGATCTTTTCTAATAGTTGTGCTATGAAACTTGAAATGGACTACAACCTTCCTTGTAACCCTCTCAGTTGTTTCAATATTTGTGGTGGTTCCATGTTGAGGATGGATTTTAATTTTGTTGGATCAATTTCTATCCCTCTTTTTTAGATGATATAGCCAATAAGTTTCCCTGATGTAACCCCAAAGACACACTTTTTCGGATTAAGTCGTACCATGTAATCTTCAAGTCTATCAAAGATGGGTCCTAAGACTTCTATGAGCTTACTCCTTTTCCTTGACTTGGCCAAAATATCATCCACATAGTCTTTGAATGTTTTGTGGATCATGCCATGAAAGATGAGGGCCATTTCTCTTTGATAGGTTGCTCCTATGTTCTTCAACTCAAATGGCATCACGTTCCAACAATATGTTCCCCATGGACAAGAGAATATAATTTTTTGTTGATCCTGCCTGGCGATCATGATTTTATTGTAGCCTAAAAACCATCCATGAGTGATAGAATTTCATGACCTGTTGTTAAATCCATGATGAGGTCAATCTTAGGAAGAAGGAAATCATCCTTTGGGCATGCTTTGTTCAAATCTCTAAAATCTGTGCATATTCTGATGCCCCCAGTGGGTTTGGAGGTTGGTACCAGGTTTGAAACCCACTTAGGATAATCTCTCAGTCAGATGAATCCAATGTCAAGAAGCTTTTGTAACTCAATTTTCACCTAGAGTGCTATATGAGGGTGCATCTTTCTTAATTTATTCCTCACTAGTTTGGCATCAGAATAGACTGCCAAGTGATGTACAACCACTTCTGGATAGAGCCTTGGCATATTTGTGTATGAAAATGAAAATCTAGTTCTTCTCTCTTTTAGGAATGCTGCTAGGTTTTTCTATTCATCATCCAACAAGGACTCAACATAGAAAGTGATCTTGGGTGCTTCTGTTGTTCCCACATTGATTGGAGTGGCCTTTTGTACTAGAACTGCTGATTTTTCTGGATGCATTGCACAAAGGGGGAGATTGAATCCCTCATCCTTGGGTGCCTTAGAGAGGTTTTCACCATCAGATGTATCCTTTCTTTTTTCTATTTTAGGATTAGAAAGTTCCACAATGTGGTTTTCACTTAGAGATCTGCATGTCAGTTGTATGCCATCAATTTTATGATTGAAGGATTTAATAATCTCCCCATAGTATGCCCCTATGTCTATCTCTATCTCAAAACAAACTTTGTGATTTGACCATCGTAAGTTGTCATAGAGTCCCATGAATTTTAAGATCTCTTCATCATTTTTGAATAAATCTAGAATTGGTGGTTCTCGATGGTCCAAGTCAATGAGTTGTGGGTATACAAGGCTTATTTCAATTGGTTGATCACTCAGAGTGAAGGATGTTGTGGATATCATGAAGAGAGAGTTATTCTCAAATAGGTCAGAAACATCAAGGGGGAAGTCATCTAGGGTAGTATCACATGATGTTGGTAACCAAGAGGAAGCCTCAACCCTTTTAGCGAAAGTAACTTTTCCAAGAAGGGTAACCTTGCTAGTAGTACATCCTAAGCCGAGATACTTTGGGTGTTTCTCAAGAACGATGGGTTCTAGAAAACCATTTTCATTTTGTCCTAGTTTCTCATTCTTGTTGTACCCCCATCCTTTCATTATATATAAGCCTTTTTTATCATCTTCCATGGGAAGGACAGGGACGGGTCATGATGGAGCCCTTAAAATTTTCATGGTTCCACTGAATTTTATTGATTAAATTCTATTAGCAATGGTCTTGATTTTCACTAGGGTTGGGGTTTTAAGGGTTCTATCTACGGTTATACCTTGGTCATCCTTCAAGCTTCTAATTTTGTGTTGAAAAGTTGTGTCCGATTATCGGTTACCTCATAATCATTTTATGGCCTTTGCCTCATTGTTTTACTAGCCCCAATATTGGCTTTCCCATTGTGGCTAGGAGGTCCCTTGTTAAGAACAACCTCTGAACCACATGGTTTATAAAACATCTTAAGTCAAGCCTCACACGTCTATCTCCCATCACACATTTCTTTTGGCCAGTTCGTTTGTGACCCGCTATGAGTGATCTTGCATCCTTTCTAGCATTGTTGGCTTCATCGCCTATCACATGTTCTTTTGAAACTGCCTGTGTCCATCCCGTGATGAGTGATGCAGTGTTTCTCCCTAGCGCCATTAGGCTCATTTCCCATTGCATGAAGCACCCTTACAACTGAAGGGTAACCCACGATGAGTAATATAGTTAAGATTTTAACCCATCGCTCATCTCTGCATTATCACTGATTATCCTTTGCTTTCCAAAAGGGAACCCGTGACCACCAATGGGTGGAGTTCCTCCCATTGCGTGGGCTCAGTCTATCATAGGTTAAGGTTGCTCGATCATGTGTAAAGACATGATGAGTGATGCAAATGATGATCTTCAATCAAGATTTTTCTATGATTGAAATCAATGGCTGATATCTTGTTGCTGGCTTCACTACCATCGCTTGATGAGGCTCCAAAGCAGTAACAAAAGACACGATGGGCGATGTGATTTGATTTATGGTTAGGATTTTCCGATGATTATTAGGATCGACGATGCGTGAGTTAAGGATGATGGAATAAGGATGCAGCTGGTTATGTGGCAACTTTAAAGCACTTCCTCATTGTTTCTAAGTACGATCAATAAAGCAAGCGACGTTCCTTAATGAGCCTCATTGATCGAGTTTTAAATCTTGGGTGATTGATGAAAGAGATTCAACATGCAGTGATTGATTTTTTTGCTCACGTGAGTGAACCAGGATGGCCATTAATTGCAACATGCTTTCAATTCTTCTATTTAAGGAGGATTTTCTACATTTTGTTCGATCATCTACATTCATCGGGGCATGAAAAATAATTATCACAGGTGCTAGAGGAGGTGATTGTGAGTGCTTAACAAATTTGCACAAAGGTGGTTGCCTGATATCTTCTGGCATGTAAGTATGCATGCATACAGTATTGTTGCTGCGGTTCAATAATTTTCTATGTCTGGTACTTTTAGGATTTTTCATTGTGTGTGTGTGGGAGTCTTCTGAAGGTTATAGCTAGTGTTTTTCCCTATACAATTGGATCTGGTTAGTATTGGCTATAAGAATGAGTGAGCCAAGTTCTCCTATTGCATCGGTAAATAGGTCTAGAAAGCTAAGTATGTAGGAACCATTAGTGTATATGCATGAAGCAAAGCATTGTGGTCAAAACTCCAATTGTCCCAAAAGGAAAGAGGAGTGCTCAAAGTAAGGTTGAGAGAATCACTTTTAGGAGCACCTACAATATTAGAACTAGCACCATCTCAGAAGAATTGGTTAGGTTTAAAGAAAAAGGGCCTATTGAGTTTGCAAAAGAATTAACGAGGCCGAGTGCAAGTCCTAGGGTTTGTTCAGGGAAGCCTAGTGCTCTTGTTATAATTTTTGATAGTTCTTCAAGTGAGGAAGGAGGATCCAGTCCTGACGTTGGCCATTGCCCTATTTCTCTTGTGCCATATAGTGACTCAGATGATGAGGTAATAATTGCAACTCCACTCTTTGTCAAGGGGCCTGGTGAGGGTGTTTACTCGATGGTTGACAAGGTTGGGTAACACCTGTGTTCTCTTTTTATTGGTGTTCAACTTTTGGGTGCTATGGTGACTTAACTCCTATGTGGCTGGTTTGTTGGCCTTTGCCGTTGATAATGATGGTAATTTTTCCGGTATTGGATAATGTGCTGATTTTGGTGACATCGCCTTTTGGAAGGCTTGCATGGCATCTTCGACAGATAGCTTGGCACTCTTTTTGCCTTTTTGTTTTCCCATGGTATGTGAATGATTAAATGTAACAGTTTAGGAAAGGGACACAAATGAAATGAAATTAATTTTGAAATTATCATGAAATGTAACTCTAATGAGCCCGATACTTGTTGCTCTCTTGTGTTATAAAAGAGATTTCAAGGCTCATTACAGAGGTCAGAATTTTGAGTCCAGAGTGGTCTAGGTAGAATACAATGAACAAATATACTACAAAATTCCTGATAAATATGTCAGTTAATTGTATCGGATATGGGTTTTGTATGTGATAATCTTAAATAGTTTTGCATGGATGATTGATATTGAAACAAATCTGAAAAATTAAAGTATGTACTCTCTTGTGTACATTTGTTGCATATTATAAATGAAAACATCAAGTATCTTTTCATTTATCTTCAGTGATTTAATTGAATGTATGACTCTGTTCTTTCTTTAAATCAAGGAGCTAATTAAATACTTGAAGGCAGTTGTAGGTTTGTAATAACTTGCATGGGATTTTGATAAGAAGTAATGCTTTAGGTATTGTGAGTTTTTGTAATGTAAGGAATTATGAAGATAGTCCATCTATTTCAGGGTTAAAACAATTCGTGCATTACCAAGCATTTCATATTTGACTCTATTTACCCAATTGATGAGGCACTAGACTATTTGTTGTGAATTCTTATAACCTAATGAATTAGAAAAATTCACTCCCCAGATGTAGATCCTTGTATCACAGAGTCAAATGGTGTAAGTAGTATGAGAATTTTGTTCATACCTTGAAGAATTCTCGAGCCTGGTCAAAGATTTGATTGCAACAAAGTTTGAAGGATCTGAAAGTGACTCTATTGCGGAGGCAGACCCAAAAGATGTTTTATTTGGCAAGAAACTTCATCTCATTTGAAGTTTGTTCCTCCAAATCAGAGGTGATGACTTTGACTAAAGAATCTAATAAATAATACATTAAAGCTCCAGATCCACAGGCTTGAAGACAAAAGCTAGTTGACTGCTGCAAAAGGGCCAGATATTTTCATACTATTGAAGAAAAATTTGATCATATTTTTAAGCAAATTGTGAGAATGATTTTGGATTTAGGATGTAAATTTTTCCCATTTGAGCGAAATAGCACTAGTTAGGGGAAGATTAGCTGAAATTTTGCATGTTTCTAAAAGGCATACTATGAAATTATGAGTTATTATGAAAGGAACATGTTGTATTTTAGATCTTAAGAAAATTATATAGAAAGTTTGTGGTGAGAAGGCTTGAGATCTTACTTGGGAAATGGATTTGAATGTCCCTTGTGAAACATATGACAAGGATTGCAAAGGTACAACAAGATGTCTTTTCAGATCATGCCTTCTGATGAAGATCTAAACAATGGGTACCCCCTGTCACATTAGATGGGTTTTAATAGTGAAAGGTACAATGCCCTAGATTTTAGTAGCATTGTGGTTATCCAAACACTGTACCACACAAGATTCGGGATAAGATACCAAGATTTAGAGGTGAACAGACTGAATCAACAAATCAATATCTGCAGGTGTTTGTTGATGTGATGAGAGATTATGAAGTGGTTTATAAAGATGTAGTTATGAAACTATTTGTTCAGTCCTTAAAGGGAAACACAAGAGATTGAATCTCTTACCTACCAGAATATTCCATACATTCATGAAATGATTTTAAATTAGTGTTCATGGAACAGTTTGGAGAAAGGATTGATCCAGTCCTAATCGGGAAAAAAATTATGGACATGGAGAAAGGAGAAAATGAGTTAGTCCCTTCTTTTAATCTCAGGTTCTGAAAAGTAATAAGAGAGATCCTTGCAAGCATAAGACCGAATGATGCTGAATGTTTAGTGGTATACTTGGGTGCATTTGACAAGAAGATGAGTTATTTGTTGAGAGATAAAGAGCCTACAACTTTGCACCAAGCATATCACAATGCTATAGACATTGAGAATAATGTGAAGTATTCAATGATGAGGGGATACTTGAATACTCATGCTGGATGTCCTAGCACTGCTCGTGCTAATACAATTAATGGATCAATCAATAGAAAACTATGCCAGGAAGATGAGTATTCTTCTATTCCAAGTTCTTCATTGACACAACATGAGGATCATAATGAGCTTGAAAGGAAATATGTGCATGAGCAGAGTAAAGCTGATCAAGTAATTGTGATCAAAAGATTGTATGATATGCAAAGATATGAAGGGGGATCTCCTGACTATCTATTCTATAGATTTATGGATGCCTTGTTAAAAATATCTGAAAATGTTAGACCTAATATTCCAGTATGCATTGATTGTTTTTGTGAAGTGTACCAATCTAGATTAAGTACTTTACTAGAGGAATTGAAGCCTCACACCTTGAGCCAAGTGATTGATTGGATAAGGGTTGTTGAGGTAGCTAAGAATGAATACACTAGACAAGTTTCACTTCAGAATATTATCAATGGTGCCCAGTATGAGGAGGATCAAGAATTTGTACAGTTATGTCAAGAGGATGTATCAGAACATGAACAATTGGCTAATGAATTATGTTATTTCATAAATAACACAGATGAAGATACACAATATGAAGATAAAGAAGTGGTGCATGATCTCTATCCTTGGGATGTCATAGATAATGAGTTAATGCAGGGGGTGCACCACACTTTGGTTTGATTAGACAATGATGCACAAACCAGTGGCCTTGGTGATGAAAATGAGTTAGATCGGTCCTCTGCTGGTTATAACTCATCCTATGAAATGGAAATGGAATCTATGGCCTCAAGTAGAAGATATGTTGATAGCCTTGAAGGGGCACACTTGATTTGAGATAAACAATTTTCTTCATATGAAGAATTCTCAGAGTGTGGATCCATAATTTTGAATATAAATGATGAAGACTATGAGAGTATTTCTTTTTTCTCTTCAAGGGATTACAATGAATTTCAATACATTGAAGGCTATGATCCACCTACCAAAGAGGCAGGGGTTAATGTGGAAATAATGAGGGTATGGTAGAATCCCCTATATCATGAACCTTCATCAACATGTGAGATGACAAGTGGTGATCCTTATTGGTGTAGGAGCAATCCATTATTTTTTGCAAGTTCTGATGACTTCTTGACAAGTATCTCTTGTCAGAGTATTGGAGATAATGCAAAAGAGGCAGTAGGAAGTGAAGGTCAGATTGGTGTCAATGTTTTTGATTCCATCCTTAGAGACAATGACTTGGATTTTGTAGCTTCCTAATCACATGAGGGATCCAGTGATACAAGTGTTGGTACTATCACTTTCCCACAAGTGAATGAGCATGATGTTCCCGATGATTTACAAAAATGTGATCTAGGTTTGCTGTCAAGTGTTCAGGGTGGTGATTTATGTGATGAAAGGACCGAAGTTGAGAATTTCATCCCACGTGATGATGATATTAGATCTAATGCCACTATTGGTGAAGATGTCCAGGGTAAGGCAGTAAATGTTCACTCTGGAGAAGCAATAATTGATGAATATACTCATGACCATGTGGTTCAAAATAATTGTTGTAAAGCAACAGATGAATTGACAACCATATACACTAAGGAAAATGGTACAAACCCTAGTAAAGAAGGAATTTAACTTGGGAGTGATCAAGTTATAGATGAGGATTGTTGTATTGATCTTGAACTGGTTCCATAATGTGTAGGCGAGAAAGAACATTTTGATCAACCCTTAGATTATGTGGATATTGCAGGGTTGTTTGACTTATGTGAAGAGAAAATTATAGATGTAGACAACATGGGGTATGGTGTTAACCAATTTGGATATGCATTTGAATTCTTTTTAAATTCCCCTCATCTTTTGGAACTTATCACAAAGTTGATCCCACCTAATGGGGATAACATTCACATCAAGTACAACGAAGGTGTTGCTGAATATAAAGAATTTCTCTTTGACACTTCAAAGGCTGAGTCCAATCTATAACAATGTGTGTATGAGGGATTCTAGTTTGATATACCAGTGGAACGTTATGGTCAAATTCATGATCAAGCAGACTATGAATTCTTTACTGTTCCTTTTCAATCTGATGGGCTCAAGGTGCAACAGGTTGGTGAAGGGGACAACATTATACTAGATAGGATTGAGGATTTAAATTGTAATATTCAAAGCTGCTCAACACACTTGTTTACCCATTACAAGTAAAATAGGACAAGGTTTTTGATAGAGGAAATAATTGATTCTCCTTTTTTATTTGGTGACTTGGGGCCACTAGATGAGAAAAGAAGGATGAGAGAGAGGGGGATTTGTACAGGAGCAACTCGAGGGTTCCCAATGGATCTGGTGTTTGGTTTGATTCTACCAAAGATCTAAGATCTTGTTATGCTTGCAAGAGGCATACATCCCTAGTTGGAGCCCCTAAAATTCTCATGGTTGCACTGAATTTCATTTATTAAATCTTGTTAGCCATGGTCTTGATTGTCACCAGGGTTGGGGTTTTAAGGGTTCTATATACAGTTATACTTTGTTCATCCTTCGAGCTTCTAATTTTGTGTTGATCGGTTGTGTCTAGTTACCGATTATCTCATAATAATTTTATGGCCTTTGCCTCATTGTTATCCTGACCCCAACATTGGCTTTCCCATCATGGCTAGGGGGTCCCTTGTTAAGAACAACCTTCGACCCATGTGCTTTATAAAAAATATTAAATCAAGCCCCATATGGTCTATCGTCCATCACACGTTTCTTTCAGCCGATCTGTGTGTGACCCGTGATGAGCGATCTTGCATTCTTTTCAACATTGTTGGCTTCATCACTCGTCACACGTTCTTTTGAAACCACCCATGTCCATCCTGTGACAAGTGATGAAATATTTCTCCTTACTACCATCAGGTTCATCTCCCATTATGTGAAACATCCTTACAACTAGAGGGTAACCTGCAATGAGAGATATAGGTAAGCTTTTAACCCATCACTTATCACTGCGTTATTGTCGGTTATCCTCTACTTTCCAAAAGGGAACTCGTGACCGCCAATGGGTGGAATTCCTCCCCATCATGCGGGATCGGTCTATCGTGGGTTAAGGTTGCTCGATCATGTGTAAAGACACAATGAGTGATGCAAATGATGATCTTCGATCAAGATTCTTCTGTGATTGAAATCAACGACTGGTATCTCATCGTTGGCTTCACTGCCATCACTTGATGAGGCTCCAAAGCAGTAAAAAAAGACACAATGGGTGATGTGATTTGAATTATGGCCAGGATCTTCCCACAATTATCAAGATCAACGATGCGTGAGTTGAGTATGATGGAATATGGATGTAGATAGGTACATGGAAGCTTTAAAGAAGCTCCTTGTTGTTTCTAAGTATGATAAATAAAGTAATTGGTGATCCTTAATGAGCCTCGTTGATTGAGTTTTAAATCTTGGGTGATCGACGACTGAGATTCAACATGCAGTGATTGATTTTTTTTCTCATGTGAGTGAACCAAGATGGCCATAAATTATAATGTGCTTTTAATTCCTCTATTTAAGGAGGATTTTTTGTAGTTTTTTCGATCATCTGCATTCATCGGGGTACAAAAAAATTATCATAGGTGCTGGAGGAGGTGATTGTGAGTGCTTAACAAATTCACACAAAGGTGGTTGCCTGATATCTTCTAGTATGTAAGTATGCATGCATACAGTATTGTTGCCGCGATTCAGTAGTTTTCTATGTCTGGTACTTTTGTTATTTTTCATTGTGTGTGCGTGGGAGTCTTCTGAAGGTTATAGCTAGTGTTTTTCCCTATACAATTAGCTTTGATTGGTATGATCAATAAATAAATTGGTGATCCTTAATGAGCCTCATTGATCAAGTTTTAAATCTTGGGTGATCAATGGCTGAGATTTGACATGCAGTGATTGATATTTTTTCTCATGTGAGCGAACCAGGATGGCCATTAATTGCAACCTTCTTTCAATTCCTCTATTTAAGGAGGATTTTTTGTAGTTTGTTCGATCATCTACATTCATTAGGGCATGAAAATGATTATCATAGGTGTTGGAGGAGGTGATTGTGAGTGCTTAATAATTTCGCACAAAGGTGGTTCCCTGATATCTTCTAGTATGTAAGTATGCATGCATACAGTATTGTTGCCGCTATTCAATAGTTTTCTATGTCTGGTACTTTTGGGATTTTTCATTGTGTGTACATGGGAGTCTTCTAAAGGTTATATCTAGTGTTTTTCCCTATACAATTGGCTTTGGTTAGTATTGGTTGCAAGAATGAGTGAGCCAAGTTCTCCTATTGAACCGGTCCATAGGTCCAGAAGGCTAAGTATGCAAGAACCATTAGTGTATATGCATGAAGCAAAGGCTATTGTGGTCGAAACTCCAATTGTCCCAAAAGGCAAGAGAAGTGCTCAAAATAAGGTTGAGAGAATCACTATCAGGAGCACCTATAATCTCAGAACTAGGACCATCTCAGAAGAATTGGCCAAGTTTAAAGAAAAAGGGCCTATTGAGTTTGCGAAAGAATTAATGAGGCCGAGTGTAGGTCCTAAGGTTTGTTCAGGGAAGCCTAGTGCTCTTGTTATAATTTTTGATAGTTCTTCAAGTGAGGAAGGAGGAGCCGATCCTGACATTGGTCATTGCCTTGTTTCTCTTATTCCATATAGTGACTCAGACAATGAGGTAATAATTGCAACTACACTCTTTGTCAAGGGGTCTGGTGAGGGTGTTTACTTGGTGGCTGACAAGGCCGAGTAATGCCCGTGTTCTCTTTTTATTGGTGTTTAGTTTCTGGGTGCTGTGATGACTTATCTCCTATGTGGCTGGTTCATTGGCCTTTGTCATTGATAATGATGGTGATTTTTCTCGGTATTGGATAATGTGTTGATTTTGGTGATAGTGCCTTTTGGAAGGCTTGTGTGGCATCTTCAATCGATGGCTTGGCACTCTTTTTGCCTTTTTGTTTTTCTGTGGCATGTGAATGATTAAATGTAATGGTTCAGGAAAGGGACAAAGAGGAAATGAAATTAATTTTGAAATTATCATGAAATGTAACTATAATGAGCCCGATTCTTGTTGCTCTCTTATGTTATAAAAGAGATTTCAAAGCTCATTATAGAGGTCATAATTTTGAGTCCAGAGTGGTCTAGGTAGAATGCAACAAACAAACATATTATATAACACCTGATAAATTTTGAATAGCCCATGTTCTTAATCAATTGAAGAAGCTCCTTGTTGTTTCTAAGTATGATAAATAAAGTAATTGGTGATCCTTAATGAGCCTCGTTGATTGAGTTTTAAATCTTGGGTGATCGACGACTGAGATTCAACATGCAGTGATTGATTTTTTTTCTCATGTGAGTGAACCAAGATGGCCATTAATTATAATGTGCTTTTAATTCCTCTATTTAAGGAGGATTTTTTGTAGTTTTTTCGATCATCTGCATTCATCGGGGTACAAAAATAATTATCATAGGTGCAAATGTTTAGATCAACACCTCCATCTATTAAAACTCTTTTAACCTTGTTATGAATAATGACCTCAAGGTGTAAAGTACAGTTATGAGATGGATGCGATGGTAGGTCTTGTTTCGAGAAGGTGATAATATGATTATTGATATGCCCTACCATAGATTGAAATTGTTCTGTATCAATATCCTTGAGGATAGATGATGAAGATAAAGCCTTCTCTAAGATTTCCCTATGCATGAGGGTTATCCTCAATAGTTTGAAGATTGATATCTGCATTGAGATCTTCGTAAGTTGATCTAGGAGATCATACTTTTTAAGGTTTGATGTTGGAAAAGTAGGTTGTGCCCTAGATTAAGATGTGAATCCTTGGATGGTGAATTTACCACATCGTGTGGTGAATCCACACTCTGCACCAGGCCCTTTGATGGTGACAACTTGAAAACACTACCATAGGTACATTGGAATAGGTATGTTGCACATTTGTGTAATCCTTAGCTTTTCCAGTGTTGTTTCCTTTGCTATGATCTAGCATAGGGTTCTTGTATATCTTAAGATCTTGATTTCCGGATGGTACCTCAATAGATATGGCTTCACTCTCTATAAGATCTTGGATAATTTTTTGAGCCTCATGCAGTTTGCTATTTTGTGTCCTTTGATTTTGTGAAAGTCACAAAGGTCTTTTTTGTTGTACTAGGGTGGTTTATCTTATGGTTCTTGGTAGTTTTCAAAATTGGGAAGTGTTATCAAATTTTACTCTACCAACTTCTTCTTGATAGTCTCGATAGGTTCTGACAATTGTGTGTACTTATATTTTGAATAGTTGTTCTTGTTAGGGGTTCATCTTTTTTGAGTTTCGGTGTTATTGATTTAATTATTTTGGGATGGTGTTGTTTGCTGCACAATTGGTTGAACGTTGGATATTTGATTGTTATTTAGCCTAGGAGAACTTAAGACCACCTTAGCATCCACCATACCATCATTCATTACATTATTGTTCTTAGCCCAAACATGAGGCTTGTCATTTGAACTGGTTGATGGGTGATTGTCTTTGTAGGCTTGAGTATTTCTTTGTGAGATTAGAGCTCTCACAATATTAAGGGCTCTAGGGACAAGATCATCATAAGAGGTAATGCATTTCATTTTCAAGTGGAAGGATAGATCTGGATCTAGATTTTCTATGATGATCCCCACTTGTTCATCAAGAATTAGCCACTTGCTCTTAGTAGCTCTTTGTCTCCACCGTTGCAAGAAATTAGCAAAAGATTCTCCTTTGTTTTTTTTGAGAGTATATAAATATTCTAGGCTTACGTCCATGCCAAGGTTAAAGGAGAAGTGATCTATGAATTTATTAGCAATTTCTTAAATTTTTTTGATGTCGAGAGGCAGTTGAGAAAACCAATCGATGGCTGGGCCTGTCAAGCTTCATGGAAAGATGCGTATCAAATAAGAATATGGGGACATGACATTAAACTCTTTGATATTGTCCACATGACTTCCTCTCCCTTTGTATTTATCAAATTTGGGGACTTCAAAACCAAGAGGGAATGGTACCATTGTGATGTTTCAATCAAATGGATATGGGAATAGGTTCTATGTATGAGGCTTCTTCATCTTGCCCATCCAAAGATCCTGCATTTCTTATGATAACACCTTAAGTTGTGATGCTACATCGTCTTGTGGGTTTGGTGGAGGAACATACGTTGCGTATTGTGGGAGGCAAATGGGTTGTACGTGGGATTCTAATATGATAAGGTTTTGTATGGTGTGTATGGTGGTATAGGATTTTTTGAAGGTGATTGTGGTGTTGATGTATACATTCCTAACGTGTTTGCATTGATGATGTTCTATTGAGGGTTGTAGTAGCAATTTTGTTGTTGTTGTTGTTGGGCATACTGTTGAGCTAGTAAGGCTTGTTGTTGTTGTTGGTCTACAAGGGCTTGTTGTTGTTCTTGCTATTCTTGCTGCACCATTAGGGCTTGCTGTCATTGTTGTGCTAAGGTTGTTTGATGTGATACTAAGGCTGCTTGCTGTTGTTGTTGCGCTAATAGGGTTTATTTCTATTGTTTTTTTTGTAGGATGGATTGTTGATAAGCATATTGTGCTTGCTATAAAACTAAGGCATGTGCTTGCAATGTAGGATCAATTGGTTGTTGGGACATTTGTGATGGGTTTTGGGTTATGATGTTTTGATGGGGTTATAGGTTGTTAATGAGAGATTGGGGGTTCCCTTGGTTTAACATTCATTGTAAGATGGTGGATTGAGATGGATGAATGTAAGTTTTAGGTCCCATTTGATTTTGCATGGTGAGAGGGATTGTCGGAAAAGATAAAGATGGTGTCATTAGGTATTGTGATGGTAATGAAATATTAGGACCTTGAGTCCATTGATTAAAAATATTCCCTTGATCGATGTCTTGGGGATTTCCTTGTGTTAGGTATGTGGTCAAGGTATTACCTTGGTCGATGGGGTTCGTGACCAAGGGATTGTTTTGATTTAGGTTGATAACATATGAGATGGATGTGTTTTGTGAAACCAATGGTGCAGATGAACCAATTGGGGGATTGGATAGATATGTCCCTATTTGCATTAAGGTTTGACCTTGCGTAAGGGTATTGGCATGCCCTTGTTGGTCTATTTGAGACACTTGGCCTATAATTCCTTGCATGATGTTGGGAACACTTGTGGTACCTGTAGGGATGGATAAAGATGGGTGACCTCGATATGTTGAATTTTTCATGGATTCATAAAGTGTAAGAAGTTTATTTTTTTGTAAGGGATGTTCGGGGATGGGGGCAGCACCAAAGGTAGGTGTTCAAGTGGTGGTTTGAGGTGGATTGGTATTTATGGTACCCACAAGTGTGTTGCTTTCAAATGGAAGAGTATGGCCAAAGTCCTTAGCAAGGCTAGCTACAATACTAGGAATTGATGTTTGATTTAGCCCAAGTGATGGAGTTGTTAAGCCTTGCGTTAAAGGTTACACAACAAAAGATGGGGAGATTGGAACTACATTTTCTAAGGCTTGATGTTCTTGTTTTCACTCCATGATTTCCTCCCTAGTAAGTTCAAATGGGTTGTTCGTAACGTCTTTTATCTCATATGGTCTCGATGGAGACAAGGGTTGTTGTGATGGGGTAACTTGACTTCTCATATCAAATTATTGAGGATTGGGTCACTTGAGGTGAATGTGACTTTAGTTTTCTCCATGATTCTCTTGTGTTGTGATCTTGTCTTTACCATAAATTTTGGGTCACTTATGGGATATTTGTGTTAGGATTTGTAATGTTTAAACTCTCTAGTTGACTCAAATCTAGGTAAAAGGGACACTCTAAGTATTTTTGGATCAATGATGATAATTGGGGTTGAAAAGGTGAATGATGTGGAGAGTGAGCTTTGCAAACATTTTGGGACAAAACTTTTGACTTAAGTTTGATTGTTTGATGTTTGGATAAAGGATGTTTATGAACTTATGAATATTTAGGGTAGACTTGTGACCTTCAAGATAAACTAGTCCAAAGATGATAATTAACTTAACTAAATGCATGGAAAACAATTTATTTCACATACAAAGTAGCTAAGTTAGGGTTTGGGTTGATACATGTTTAAGTCCAAAGTGTTGGTGTATTCAAATTTTTTGCAAAGTTTGGTGAAGCGAAGGATGAGTTTTGATGAAGGGGTGGATGAAATGTTTGACGCAATATTGACCTAGAGTGAACCTTTGTTTGATAAGACCAAGGTGGTGAGAAACATGCTAGACCTCTAAAGTGTTCAAATCCAAAAGACCAATGCTTGACTTAAATGAGGGATTCATATTGAGCATACATGTCGAGATCATTCATTGGAACACATATATAAAAATTGTTTACCAATTGACTCCTGTTGCAGTGGAGAGCCACAAGATTTTGTTTGATCTAGATTTTGGACTATGATGCCTACGTTTGAAGTAACGACATGTAGAACTTATATTGGGGATTTTTATTTTGTGAGAGATCATTTAGAGAAGCCCAAGATAATGGAAAATAGGATATTTATTGCCATGTAGGAGGTGGTAATATGTGCCTTCCAACCATAATATCAACTTGTTCCTCTTTTTTTGTCTAAGATGTATGTCACGTTTCTCCACTAGATGGGTGTTTCCTTTATTTCAAAAGTGAAGTTTCTCAAACTACTAATTATATCCATTTTTTCTCCCTTAATTAGTTCAAAGTTTGGTTGAATGATAGCGAGTGTAAGGTTGGGTTGTTCAACCAAAGTGATCATATTCCAAATGGTCATGTGGGGTTCACTTTATCAATTTATCTTACTCAAATGAGTTTCTTTTTACCACAAACACTTTGTATTGCTTAAGTTTAAAACTAAATGTCCATGTCAAAAACATCATTCCTTTCACAATGTCCATTTTGTGAAAAGGATGAAGTTAAGGGCATAGTTACCTAGGTTAACTTTGGGAAGTATGGATTGAGATGTAAACCAAAATATTTAGAAGTCTCTAAGAATAAATCCTTAGGACAAGCATCAATATCAAGGTTTTTTCAAAGGGTATCCATACTTAGACAAAAGGGTTTGAAATTTTTAAAAGACTTGTTGATGTTTGTTTGCAATATTTTGGAACCAAGCAAGTGTAAAACTAACTCTCAATCATTTACAATCCTATATAGAGTGGGTATGTATTTCTTAGTAGGTTTACCATCATCGGAAGAGATGATTAATCTGTGAAGATGAAATGAAAAAATAGGCTATGTCAAGGAAATGTAACATCTTGAAACACCAAGAAAAGGAGTCCCTTCCCCATTTTATTTATTGCCTCAATAAAAAATTGGACATGGTAAGTAACTTCTGGGTTTAGTGCTGCTCCCATGCACTACCTTGAAATACGTTTCAAAATTGGACTTGGTTAGCTACTAAAAACAAGGATTTTAATGACCATATTCAAGATAAACTGGTGCCATACACATGATGATTCACTCAGTTAAGAGGCCTCCCAACCCTTATAAATATCTAAGGGTTTTAATGCATCATAAGGATACTAAGGGAGACATTCATCAGTATGGGACAACCACAAATAGCTGGTTAATGAATTTAGTCACAATCAAGTATTTATATAGCAGACCGAAATGAAAGCACCACTTGGGTCATTCCCTCTCACAAGTTGGGAGGTAGGCCCTCTAAAGGTAACACATGTTTGAAGCATAAAATTATTTTCATCACCCAAGATTTACAAAAGGCTCGAGGGGAGAGGATAAGCACTTCTAAGAAGAAAAATGTATACTTGTGTGTTTCTCTTCACCCAAGATCGCATGAAGCACAAGGGGATTGGATATGCACGACAATGATACTCAAGCAATTTTGACACATGTTCATTTTAAGCCATCGTAGCAAAATGAGTTTGTTTTAAGCGCCACTTTGAAGTGTGAAAGTTGTGTTGTTCAATTTTAATCTAACAAGAAAAATGATGTGAGGGTTCAATTTAACCAATTTGAATGTTCATTTTAAAGCCCAAAAATAAATCTAGTTTGGTCCTAAAACGTGAAATGAAAGCATCATAAATGGGTTATAATTGCCCCATAAGTGTCAAAACACTTGTTACAATTATGAAATAAAATGAAAATAATATTCTTCTTCGCTTCAATTTTTATCATCCAAACATAGAAAATCAGTTAGCCTAAAAATACAAAAGCCAAAAGTTAGTGAGATGTTGGAAAAAAATAAAATAAAAAAAATTAAAGCACATGCTAAAATTCGGTCACTGTTTTAGCTTACCAGTAAAAAGCGTTGTTGTTTATGATAGCGTTGCCATAATTCAAATGAGTGTCACTCTAGTGAGAAAAAGCATCACTCTGTAGTAAAACAAAGATGATGATACCATCACTATTTGGTAGCATCATCGTTTTCAAATCTTCAATACTTTTAAAAAGTATTAGCGCCACGATTTGTTTTAGTAGGTGTTAGTGATTTAATTAGGCGTTGCTGTTTCTGCTAAAAAGAGCATAACTATATGGTGATTCCTAACAAAGGCATCACTGTAGTGTCCAAAAGTGTCGTTGTATCTGCAAAGCCAAAAAAATCAGAATTCAAGAGAAAAATTCATTAAATTTGATCGGTAGAGCCCTTCTTCTAGCGCCAAAATGTGAACGATGGATTAGTATGGGATGACTACACTTGATCCATGAGGATTCAAAGTATATTCAAACCACTAAACATTAGTCCAATAAGATCATTCAATACAAAACTAAACTAAGCATCCATTAAAACTAACATATTAAAATACAAAAGATTGAAAAACACCTATTCTAATCCATTGAAACTTATCCTATTGGGGGAGTGGTGTCACATTGACATGGAATGGCAACCCTTTCCCAATCCCATGGATAAATAATCCTGTTCTAATCTATTCTATTGAAGAGAATAAAAAAAATCACTGATAGATGTGTATGCAAACATAATTTAAAGCTAAATTAACATAATGCAAGCTATTTTAATATGATCTATGCTAAGATGATCAATATGGGTGTATGCAAAGCTAATATAAATGGAGTTTAAGCTAAAAATATTAAAACCCTAAGTTACCATGGAAGCCATTAATGGAAGATAAGCTAATGATGAAAGTGAATTAAGCTAAAAGGATGCTAAATAAGTGATAAATATGAGTTCAAGTGAAAGTGATTTTAATAGCATAAGTTTGATCTTAAAAGATGGATCCATCTATCTCCAAATAGTCACCTATTTATAGGAGGAAAAATGAGAAATGAAGGGTTGAGATTAAAAAGGTTAATCAATGGTCAAAATTGGAGGAAAGATGAAACTAGATCATGGATTCTCATCAATGGATGAGAATCAATGATCACATGGATCAAGGAAAGAATCAAGGGTTCATATTCTTCCAAACAAACACACTTTCCAAAACTTGCACAAGAAGTCTTGTAAGTTTGTTATAAAGAAGAATATTGCTTTTTTCAAATGAGTGAAGAAAGAGAATATTCTTTGAAATATGCTCATGGGTGAAAGAAATTAGATATTTAGTTAATTAAAACTAAATTAAATTATGCAAAGGAATATTCCCCTTTTGGAGGAATGTGTAAAGGAGGAATATTCCCTTGCAACTGGGGGGATTAGATTTATTAGGTAATTTGATAATTAAATAAGATTTCAATTATGCAAATTAGGGGAATTAGGGTATTCATTAAATAATTAATTTATTTAATAAAAAGGGGAAGGGATGTGATATTTAATTAAATAAATTAGTGTTATTTAATTAAATAAGAGGAATTTAGGGATTAAATTAAATAATTTGATTTATTTAATTTAATAGGACAAAGTGTTAGCATGAAAGAGGGTGAATTAACCCGATTAGATTAATTAGGTTAATAGATGAAAATGATGCAATTAATTAAATAGCTAGGAAAATTTAATCAATTAAGCGAAAAGAGAATGGATTTAAGGAAAAAGTGATGTTAGGATATTTGATTCGAGTGCATGATATCATTCAACACATTTTTAAGTGTCTACACATACAAATAACATTCAAGGACATGCACACTCAAGTGGTCCCAACCCAGAAAGTTGGACACCCATGTTTTACTCATGATTCTCATTCTTCCCCTTCTAGTGGCTCTTTCTTAGCTAATCCAATAGATTTTTATATGCATCACGATGATGCACCACATTTTTATGGATACCCTCTTTTGGATATGTTGTACTCATATAAATTTTTCATATTGTGTCAATTTCAACCTTAAATTTGTTATTTCCCAAGCACAATTAACATTTCAAATCTCTTATAATTTGATTATTCTTGTGTAAAGTTGATATTTTTTGGGGGCTAATTTATTAGTTTCCATAGGGTTATGGAATGTAATTTTTCAAGTCATTCACCATGATGGAAAAAGGAATTTGTTGAAGTAATTTATGAAGGCTAATGACCAAGTGTGCACTTGTGTGAAGGTAGGCTACAAATATAATAAGGTATTGCACACACCTGAAAAGTGCAAGCTCAAATTTTAAAACACTCAAATGCCCACAACTATCTAAAGGAGATATTCATTTGTTTTTTTGGCTAAGTATGGTGTTGAGGTGCATCCCTATAATTGAGGGGCACACTTGAAAAGGTAAAGTCTAAAGATTTAGTTTATATTATTAGGTGTGCATGGAAGTGTGAGATGCATGCACCTATGAGGGGGAAATTAAAATTTGGTTTACATTATTAGGTGTACATCTGATAGAATAGATGCAAGGTTAGTGTTTGAATTTTCTTTGTGACACACATGTGAGGATTAGTTGAGCACACTTGAACAAAATCAATTTAAAAGTAAAGGCTAAAGAATTCAGAGGTGTGCACTTGGCATTCAAATGCATAGTCATGAAAGTAAGAGAATTTCCATTTAAAAATTCATATTATGAGGTTCATGTATGACAAGGAAGTGCATTCCTTATTGAAGGGGATTTAATTTTAAAATTTAAAATTTGAATGCCATATTCATATGCATACACCTGATTTGAATTGTGCACCTCACAAAAAATAAACATATCATTGAATTGACATACTTTAAGGTATGTATTTAGGTGTGCACCTAAGAACCAATGCACACTTGAACAAGGTAATATGAAATACCAAATATGATTTCAAAAATGATTGGTAGTGACACCCTCAATAAAGGGAAATTCAAATTTCTAAATCACATATAAGGGTGCTTATGTGGAATTAAGGTGCACATTTATGCATGGGAAATAATGAATTGAACAATGTGCAGGTGTGTTCCTAGTGTGTTGGTGTTCTCCTTAATAAATAAATATTTCATTTTATAATAAATTTTAAAAGCCTATGTATCTGCATGCATGACAAGGACAAGGGAAAACTTCTTAAAGGAAGAAGTGCATTTTTATAAATAAAAGAGGCATCTATTTTTGGAGTTACAATATTTATAGTAGATTAACTAAGGAATTAAAGATTATTTGTAGGGAGTATTGAGACCCCATATTTAAAGAAAAATCTTGCATAAATAAACCTATTTTCATCTCATATAACAAATCATGACATAACATAAAATATAGACACCAATAGTAGAACATAGAGAGAAAAATATGAAAATTATATACCAATAATATATCATGTGGTGAAAATAATATACCAATAAAACAGTTGAATAAAAGTTAAATTAGGTCACCAAGTAGTAGAAATAAACATAACAAAGCACCAAATTCATGGTAAAATCAAACATTTAGTAGTCATAATATTATCTTGACCAATTGTAACATCAAAAAAAGGATAGATGATTATAATGGCTTTTCATTAAAAAACTAGTATAGAATTTAGATTTTGATCAAATATACCTAAGGTCATCAAGTGATTATTTTTGAGGCATTAGACTTCAACATGTTCATACATAATTTAATTACCATAATTGGTCATGTTGACCTATATTCATCTAAAGTAAGTGTTCCAATATAAGAATAGATTATCAAACTAAACTTTATAAAGTTGTGAGTTTCAATTAATTTTTTGATGTAGAGAGGCCTAACAAAATGGAGGATTTATCAAAGTTAATGTTGTCACAGGGATTTGTACCCGATATCAAGTTTAAAACTCAACAATCTCATATAACATGGGACTAATTTTAGGCTGTGGGTATCCTATGTGAAAGTAGACCTCCAGATTATGGGATGGCTCCCCTTTAGATAACTTGGAGAAATTGAAATAATGACAAGGAAAAGAGTGAGAAGGATATGCTTATAACTTTAAAACCTATTACTAACAGGTGATACACCAAAGGAAAACTTGACAATGCATCTAAGGCTCACAAGATCACTCAACTAATGAAGCTATACTATCTTACAACCTAGCTACACATGTTTGCAAAAATGATTCTTATGAAAGGTTTTAGCTTTTCTGATGTTCATAAAAGGAAAATAATGATGTTTTCATAAATTTGATACAACAGAATGATAAACACATTCATAAACCTGCACTATAACATGCCATTTTTTGCATTCAACATTGAAGGAATTTGATAATAATAAAGGAAAAACACAATATTTTATCATAACATTCACAATCAACACTAAAAAATAGAAGAATAATTGAGGAGGAAATGAACTTCTTTTATTGAAAACTAGGAGTTTTTTACATCTCAGAGGCAAAAATGCTCATACAATATGACTGCAAATCTCATAAGAAAATGAGTTACAAAGTGTGAATAATGCTTATGTAGCAATTACCCAACTCAGAACTAGAGAGAAGATGAGAAAAGCATAAGACTTATACAAAAAGGCTCCAAGAATTCAAATTTTGAATTTTGGCTCCAATTGCTTGATGTGTTGTCAAACTCCAACCTCTCCCTCAAATTAAGCATCTGACTGAAAGAAACTCCTCAAAATATGCATAAGGAGTTTTGAATATGCAAACAACCTAAAGGGTCATGCATAACTGAAAATCCCCCAAAAATAGGTTTGAAACCACAAGAAACAAGGATTTAAATGCCTCAAAATTCCCCTTGATTGAAACTCCACCCCTTTGGACTCTTCATAGAAACCGAGCTGCCAATTAAGTGACCAAAACTCCCATTTTTGCTCCATATGTTGGCCAATCTCCTAAACTGCCTCCTAGATCTTTGGCACTTATTTCCCAAGTGCATCAAACCGATTCCATGATGATAGAAAAAGCATAAAGTTTTAAACAAACTCATAAAAGAGATTACATGGCATAATTTTCTTTATCTTGCATTAAAAATAGCATTATAACTTAATGATTTATAAACATCATTAAAGTCAAATGCTTCATAATTTAAAATAATGAGAAATATAAGAAGACCTAATCAGCCTTACATAGGTCAAGACAACATCTAAATCAAAAAGACCTTTATGAGGACATGAAAATTCTCCAAGGCATAAAAAGGTCATTGCATATATCAGTTTGCTTGATATTTAAAAACAAAAGGTGAAAATTACCTTATATAGTCGACATAAAAATTAGGGTTAAAACCCTAACACTCAAAACTTAAAGAAAAAGGCATTTCATTATGCTCGAGCCTTTTTAGAAACCTGCAGAGGTCAACACACAAAGGATTTGATAGAGCCTCCATGGGAGTCTAGGGTTTCTTTGAGTTGGAACCTCCATGCTTTTTGAGGATTCAAAACAAGAGAAATTTGGGTAAGTTTTTCTCTCCATTTCTATCACCTATGAGATTTTGGCTGCAACCACTCTAATTTTTTGATGTATTCTCCTTTAGTCAATGGATATAAATGTCCATTTTGAGCTCCATTATCACTCACACAATTTCATTTTTTGAAGGAAAAGATGCTCGAATCGAGCCATTTTTTCTAGAAAGAAAACATAATTCTAGTTCTTGAGGCAGACACACAAAGGATTTCACTTTTATGAAAGTTTATTGAAGGCTTAAAAACTCTGTTTATTATTTGCATTTGTGATACTGTAGCTATGCATTTCTATAAATTATCTTTCTTTTTTTGACGGTCTTGAAATCATGGATTATTTCCCTCATGATGCCCAATAGTAACGACTAGTAGTGTCGATTGAAATAAGAGCTATCACGGTCAAATATTCCACACAAAAACGTTGCAATGTGAAGAAAGAAATGATCTTGTAAAAAGATTCGAAACCCTTGCATAGTACGACTTGATGCATCTTTTCCATTCCCTCATGAATACCACCTTCTTTTAGCTTCGAAACCCTGAGGGTTTCCTTCACTCTATAATGATTATTCTCCTTGTTTTCATACTATAGTCTTACTCTCTGCATGATCAATTTATTTAAAGTTAAAAAAAAAACTCAATGTTTTCCATCTGAATACTGTCAATTTTAGCAACTAGGTCATGCATTTTAGGCCGAAAAATAGCACCCATAGTTGCCAGCATATATTTTGGAACAAATGGCATACTCCAAACTCATAGTATTTATCCAATGACCATACTAAGATTTAGTTCTTTAAGGGATGTTGTTGAATGTCCTTCATAAACACTTATGCTACTTGATGGTACAAAATATGTTATTCAACACCTATATGCCTATACAACTACTATTTTGCAAATCCCTTAAAAGACCATGAAAAATTTCTTTATGAAAAACACATTACAAAACTATTGTCATTGGAAAATCTTCTGATCAATTACTGCATTTGATAATCTTCACTGCTTTGAGATAACTCTATGTAGCTGGCAGAGACTCAAGTTTTTCACTCTTCATGCATAGAAATATATGAAATTTGACATGTATGCCTCTTTTCAAAAGAATTCATCACTTCTTTATTCAACGAAGTTGTCTCCATGTTCACTATTATCTTCTCTGATATTGATTTGCTTGTTCACTAAAGTGAATGATTTTCCTTCTTTTCTTGCATCAGGGAAAACTAATTGTCCTGCAATAAAATACTATATGCACTTTGAGTATTCATAGAAAGGCTTTGCATACATATTGTGATGAATCTAGCATTTTCTCTTATATGGGGCTCTTTTCTGGAACTTTTGCAAAAACAATATATATTTCATGATATCCACTATCTTTGAAAAGTTGCATAAATCACTGTTGAAATTTCTTCTTCATGCTGTTTATATCATAATTATGAGTTGGGCTCAACCCTAGTGGGAGCCACATTTTCCACCACTCATAATAATATCAGCTACCTGAAATGACCTAATAATGCCTGTACCTGCACACTAAACAAACATGTTAGATTAAAAAATAGTGAAATTCAATGTTCCTTTGATGATTTGATCTGTCACTTCTAAATTTATATCTCTGATAATGAATGAGTTGATTTAATCTGATAATGAATACAAATTATAGATCTGTTGATGAAACATGTAATTGGATTTCATGCCCTGAGCTCTAACAAAATCTCTCAATCATCTACAGGTGCATCTAGAACTCGGGAACAAGAGGAGCTAAAGATACTAAAGCTCAAGATGGAGATTGGAGAGTCAACCCTACATTATCCCTTAAGGAAATGATGGACATGACCTCCTCTTATGTGTCTTTTCTTTTAATTGATCTTCAGATATGGTTTACATTCATTATTGAATTAAATCAACCTAGTCATTCCCATAACTTGTGTGGGTTTACAAAAACATTTCTTCTAATAAATCAATTATTTCATATCATGTAATGACTTGTGTATTCATTTGATCTTGCTTTCAATGACACAATATAAAATAACTAAATAATTTTTTTTGAAGCATATATTTTATAATCAAGATAAAATGATAATTTCCACACACCTTGTTCCAGTATTGCAATTCTTTTTTGATAAATAGTAATGACACACTGTAGAAAAAGTTTAACTTCACAAAAACATCTTTTGAATGTTTGTTTTCTTAATGTAATCCATTTTGTTGATTTGTTTGGATTGTTCAATAGTTTCACTCAAACTATTACATAATTCTGATAAGTCAATTCTTTAAAACCATTCATTCAGAAAGAAGATATTCATTGGATGGTCTATGCATCAAAAAATTTATACCCCACCAAATAATTGCCCATTAAAACTTCACTAATTTGAGCGGGAAGCTAAAAATTAGTAATAGTTAAACCATCAATAATTTAAAATATTAGAGTCTCAAATATCTTGAGAAGATCTATAGTGTAGAATAGGGAAAAATATTAAGATCATGAGAATCAATCAAAGTTGCTTATCCATAAGTCTACCTTTAGCCCACTCTAAAAATAACTCTTTTAGGTTTCATTCTTTTTCAGGAGAATAACATATTTTAAGAAGTCTATTTTTAGTCAACAATATTTATAGCCCATGCTATTTTTAATGTTCTATATTTTTATCCTATGGTGTTATTTTTACATCATGTATTAGGAATCCTATCTTTGATATCTTGTCATATTCATTTCAATATTTACACATCATAAAAAATTGTGCATTATAAATTGTCACTAATACTACCTTCCTTGTTTTAATGTTTACAAAATTAGACTAGTATAGGTCACTTTGCATCTCTAGATTAAATGATAAAATAGAAGTACTAAACCATTCCATTAATAGATTTAACCATTAATATAACAATTCCATAATTTAAAAAAAAATGATATTTGATTACAAATATAAAGTCAAGATACATCATTGATAGTTAAATCAAAGATCAACCTCCTGCCCCACAAGGTATAAAACAGAGGCAGTTAAGCAAAATAACATAAAGCTAGATATCGACCATCAACAAAAAGTTACATAATTTCAAATCACATCAAAATAATAGTTATAACAACTATTGATAAAATGCATCTAATCATCTGTGTCTTTATTAGCCTGCTCACTCTTGTAGCCTTTAGTGAGATTGTAAGAATCCATCCCTGAGAAGGTTCTAGTGGGTGGGGATATCCTCTTCCAATCACGATTATTAAAGTTGGCAGCTGTGATTTCCAGATAACAATTCCATCTTGTCTAATCATGATACTATTTTTTTCAAGAATATTTTAATGTAATTTGTAATATGTTATTATATTGTAAGAAATTATCTAAGTAAAAAATTGAAGACAAATATTTTGACTAGATATTTGTGTTGTGCCAAGAATTCACTTAGTTCAAAATTATACATGGATAAAAAGTCTCTAATTTCCATATAATAAAAGACATATATGGTTCACATCCATGAGTCATAATCATATCTATATTATTAGAAAAACCCATTCATTAATCTAAAAGTATATATGAAAAATAATGATTTAACACAACTATCAATATCTATATTTGTATATCTCAATAGATGTGAATATAACATCCATTCAACTATCTTGTATACAACAATATATTACAAATAAGGAGAAAAAAATCTAGATTTGCATCTATGATTGATATGATAGATTAAATCTTGAGAATACAACCAATTTCATAACATTATTTATTGAGTAAGCTCATTCATGAACACAATTTTTATAACTACCCATGCCTCTAAGTCCCAAACACTAAATAACACATAAAAATATATTATCCTTCTTAAATAATCAATTGGTTGTTATTTCTAATAAAATTGAAGATATCATCCTAGTTTGAAACCTATGTTCCATAATTTTAAAGAATTTTTAGCCATATTTTTGAAAATGGTTCCATAATCCTTAAATGTTTACTCAAAATTGTGACCTTTACTAGGCATGGCATCCTTTCATTCACTCAATAGAAGATTGTAATTATATATTTATACATGTTAGAGTAACAAATACAATGTGGTAGAATAATATTGTTATTAATGGGAAAAAGACAAATAATCAACCTACCATGACCCATACTATAAAGCAACCAACTTAGAATAGAGGTTGTAGATTAATTCTCTCGACCAAGTTTACTAGAGCATACATAGATCAACTCCTTTTCAAGGGTGAGCAAAAAAATTGATCAAATGAATCAAATTGATTTATGCATTACAAGGTCTACCTTAAAATATCATGTATAGTGTCAACCTTCACAAGTTTCAACAACTTGAGAGAAATAATAAATAATTTAACTTTATTCTTTCACAACTTAAGATTAACTTGGTGATAAGTGTCCATGAAAATACTTTATACATAATATGCTGTTTAAAAATAATGTGCACAACCTTTAATACTCATAATATTAAACAAAGAAAGTTCCCTTTTTTAAAGTTAGAACTCTAAAATTTAAGCATAAACTCCTTCAAAAATTTCCACTAACCACACCAAGTACTTTCAACCACAAACACCCAATTTCCAACAACATAACTCAAAATATACACCATTCTATAAAGCCAGAAATATAATTTTTATAATGTATGCATTGGCATAACCACATTAGAATATGACTAAAAAGATAGTTTATCCTCAACATTTCATTTATAGCGTTTTACACCCAATATAACACCTAGTTCAAAACTAGGAAACCTCAAATACTTGCAAAAAGATGTAAGAAACTTGCTTTTTTGTAAATTTATGGCTAGTAATAATGAAATACGTCATTTTTTAACAAAAATATCATATTGAATGACAATTAAATCATTTTAGATTTGATAATATTCTTGTTTAGAAAGATAATCATTGAATGCATAGAGGGCCCATAGAAGATTAGGAGAGCCAATAAAAGAATGTGATGAAACCAATGGCTTATTACTACATACATTATAGGATAGCAATTAATTTGAGATTATCTTATTTGCTTACATGACAATAAAATCTCATTAGATGTAGGTTTAGTTATATTAATCTTGTTAAATTTTCAATTTTCAATATTAAATTTGAATTTAACTAAGTTTGTAACCATGGGCCTAAGGATTTAGTTTAAAATCTATTTTTTTAGCTTATTTCTTCAACAATTGATTTAATGTGTAAGTAGGTGTATAATCTTATTTGAATTCTTTATTTGAGTTCTTATTTTACCTTATACATTCTTATTGTTCACATTTTGGCATGTTCAATGGGACCCACATCCCTAACCTAACCATCTTTTGAGTTTTTATGAAGTATTCTATTACAGGTTGCTAATTTGATGTGTACACCCTACTTTTATGTGTCTAATTTCAAGGTTTAATATGTTTATCTCTAGAGTGGTGTGCCCACTTCTATGCTAGGAAACCTTCCTTGATGACCTTAAAATCATTTCTCTCTCATCTTTTATAATTTTGACAAGCTTTTAGGATTTTTTATAATAATTTTCATTCCTAATTTATTTATCATGCTTCACTAGTCATTTGATTGTATATTTTATTCGTATCTTATAGTTTTCATCTTATTTTTTAGCCTCATTCATGGATAAACACATCAAATTCATAGTTTAACATGTTTGCCTCTAGAGTGATGAATCCACTATGACGAAACACAAGTCAATACATTTTATTTCATAGTTCAATGTGTATGCCTCTAGAGTGATGGTATTTTTAATGAGAAAATAAAAATCAACACATCCTCCTCTAGAGTTTCATGTTTGCTTCTATGTTGGGAAACCTTGTCCCAAACAACCTTGACTTCATTTTTCTTGCTTTTTTTGGGATTTTGACAAGTTTTCAAGCTTGTTTTTGAATATTTTTTTATTTCTAACATATTATTCATGTTCCTATAGTTATTTTTCTTGTAGATATAACCTATATTTTGTATATTTCATCATATTTTATGTCTTCCTTCATAATTTGACATTTATACTCTAGAGTGATGCATGCACTTCATAATTTGATGCTTTTGCATCCTAGTCTTTCCATAATAATTTGTTGCATTTTGGGCCTCTTTTCTTCACCTTTTCTAGTTTTTCCTAGTTCCTAGGAAAACTAACCTACCTTACCATCAATTTTCCTGGGCAATTTTTCATTTTTAAAGAAAATTTTAGCACAGTTTATAAAATGACATTTCTACATTTTTGAAAAAAATTAGAATCACATATTTACTATAGAGTGGTGTTTCCATAGGTAGGCCTAGTAAGTATTGAATTCTCCCTTAGGCATATGTAACTTTGTTTCAACACCTATGCTCTATGCTTTAGCATTTTACTTCTAGCATAATATTCTACTATATACACATTACATCATCATTTTCTTAGTGTTTAATCATTTTAATAATATATTGTATCCTAACCCCCTATTTTTGTAGTTAAAAGAGTTTTCCAAGACTCCTTTGAGAAATTACTAACATGTGTTGCAGGTTCACTTGTCAAAGGACCCACTATTTACCACTAAATCTAGTTACGCATCTAATTTTCTAAGGTGAATGAACATTGTGTACCATGTTTATAGAAATAAAATATGTGTAAGCTCCATCCTTGTATTGAAAGGAAATATTGGAGATCAAAAACATCAAATTGTTCTCTTTTATTATTTTCAAGCCTAAGAGAGTCAAAATGTGTATGCTCTCTTCAAATGCCACAAGGTGATCTTGGAGATCAAAATCACAATATTTATTTCACCTAGTGATCCTATATTATATTTCATAACTGAGGGGATGACCTACTCTTGTCTTTTGGTTAGGCATACAAATTTGAGAGAGAATCAAAAGACTCTCATTGTGAGGAAATTTATCATTATGACAATGTGCAAGAAATTTATAACTTACAAAATGAAAGAGGAGAGTGGATTACCCTCTTACACCAATCCATTAGGCATACCCTCTTATTTATTATAATTAGGCTTCACGTGCCTTTAGGTATATCAAGGACATCATCTAGCAATGTTGTAAATCCTAGATATGAACTACCAATAATGTTTGGGTGTGATACATTGATAAGTGGTCAAGCTTAGGAATTTACTTAGCCTATACCCATAGAAATGGGCTTGTGGGTCATTCACGCTCTATTAGAGTAATCATGCATTAGCTCATAATTAATTACTCTTTAATTGATTATTAGTCTAATTTATTCTCATACACTTAAGCTAAACTTAGGAGTAATTTATTCTTTATTAGTTGAGCTAATATTAGATCATTATGTCTCATCTCATATGATGTTGAAACTTGTCATGATCTGATCCCTTTCTCATTTAGGGTTTTTCTCTTATAAGCACTCAACCCTTATTGTAAATATTTGGAGCTTTCATATCTTCTTGAGAGTCTCTTGTTTCTGTAGCTTCTTCTTGTTGAGGAATATTGCACATATTGTTTGTAGATCTCTTGCATGGAAGGTGTATTTGTTTGTTGTTTGATCTCATGGCTTGTAGTTTTGTGCTTGTTTCATAATTCTAAGATGGTATCAGAGCATGGATTCAATGAATCCCTTCTCGAATTGTGAGATTTTTCTTTCTTCAACAAGGGTTATAGGCTTCAGATTTGAATCCCCTTTGCCTTTTTTGCAAATTTTGGAGGTGGAAATTTTTTGGTGCATTTTGGCATGAAAAAAACCTCACCATTGGATTCAAAGCTATCGAGAAAGTCAAATTTGGCTTTTGCTTTGCCTGATTTTGATTCCTGACGCCAAATCTATGAAGGTTTGAAGTGGTTGCTTTCTTTCCAGACCTAGAGGGTAGCTGCAATTTCGGTGCATTTTGTCACAAAACGGACATCACCATCACACTCAGAAGGCCCAAAAACCTTAAGATCACCTGTCAAATCATCAAAATCCATGCTAGGTGTTTTTGAGGCAATTTATTTTGCCAGGGACGCTGTACGACCTCCCCAACATGTAGGTTGAGGTGAAATTTTATATATATATATATTTTCCTACATGAAAGAAACATTTTTCAAAAAAAAAAAATCAAAAAATGATTTGAAAATCCCTTTTTGGGCTCCATGCAAGGAGGTGGGCCTCCACCCCCTTTTAAATTTTTTTAAATATATATATTTTTAAAAAGTTACTAATGTAATTTTTTTTATTGTTTTTTTTAAAAACATTAAAAAAAGCCCAATTGGGAAAATACGACGATGACCATTTGGCTGTCAATTTTAATGCTGTATTTCTACTGCAACAACCATATGGCCATCAAACTTTTTTCCAACAAACTGTGTAATTGCCCTTTAAGGGCAGTTTTTTTCCGGAGGCCATAACTTTTGCCCATAGTGTCGAAATCGGGAAAACGAGATATTGTATGAAGGAGGACTCAAAGCACTTTCTAGTGGTGCAAGTATTTTTTGGATATTTTTTTCTTAGGTCCCTGTTATTTCCAGTCAAAGTCATATCTTCTTTTTTGGATTTTCATTCAGTGTTTTCGGCATAACATTTGCATACGATGCTGAAAATGGGCAAACAAGATATTGTTAGAAAGTTGGTTTTGAGATCTTTGCAGTGGTGCAGTTGGTTTCTAGATTTGATTTTTTCCAAAAATCCTTCTTCTCATATGTAGTCCTTTTTGGACCTTATGGGCTCACATTGCATGTATTTATCATCTGTAAACACACTGAAATAAAGTGCCTTAGCTTTGTATGTGTAGTATTGGGATTCTTGCACATCATATTGTGCCATTATTATACTTGCACTATTCTATAAAGTGCCATGGAGGATTGATGTTTTCCTTTTTTTTTCCATCATACCTTTGTCTAGTGAGTGTTCCTTCCATGACAATAGTGAATCACATTGGTTCTTGCCTCATGCATGTGTGCCTTTGTTTGCACATCCTTTATAATTTGGTAGTACTTTCATGTTTTCACATTCAAATGTTCTTGGTTCTTCTTCATGCATTTCTTTCTTGTATTTAGTTTCACTGTACCTATCATGATTCTCCCTTGTCAGCATTATGGGGGGTTTCTACTATTGGTTCTAATGCTTATTTAGTTTCATATTGGAGTGAGCTATGTATACAATATTTGTTCCTATGTACTTTCAAATGTAGTGTACATCAGTGGTTGGTTACTTACATTTTGGTGAGATATCACTTTACCATATGGGCACACTTGCATTCCTATTTTTGGTATTACAACAGTCATTATTTGACAGCGTTTGCAGATTCTTCATGCTTCAATGGTGTTCCTTTTGTTAATCCTTTGTTCTTATCTTTTGGGAAAATAGTGTCTTGTTTGGAGGCTTCTTTAGACCTTCACTTGGTTTTCATCTCTTTTTGGAGTGGAGTTTTTCCATGATGTTTTCTCTATTTCTCCACATTATAGAGATCTTTTGTTTGTACATGGGTACCTTACATGGCCTTGTTTTCCAAGACCCATCATGCATTCTTTTTAGGGTTTTTAGCTACTCCCTAAGTTCATATTAAGGGGGGTGTTAGAGTAATCATGCATTAGTTAATAATGAATTACTATTTAATTGATTATTAGTCTAATTTATTCTCATACACTTAAGCTAAACTTAGGAGCTTTTTATGATTTATTAGTTTAGTTAATATTAGATCATTATGTATAATCTTATGTGGTGTTGAAACTTGTCATGATCTGACCCCTTTCTCATTTAGGGTTTTTCTCTTATAAGAACTCAACCCTCATTGTAAATATCTAGAGCTTCCATATCTTCTTGAGAGTCTCTTGTTTCTGTAGCTTCTTTTTGTTGAGGAATATTTCACATATTGTTTGCAGATCTCTTGCATGGAAGGTGTATTTGTTTGTTGTTTGATCCCGTGGCTTATGGTTTTGTTCTTGTTTCACAATTCTAACATGCTCTCCCTTGATTCCATTAAGTGATATTGGGTGATAAAAAATAGTTAGTGCCTCATCATGGGCCCTACACTCCATGACTAAATAAGGAATATTGCTAGGCTTACAATAATCCAACATCTACTTGAATAAATCCAGGTTGTTCTTGTGCTTGGCATGTGTTCTTGTCAATAAACATGATTATACCTTAAATACAAAATATAAAACTTTTTTTAGGCATCAACCATATAAAATTAACCCCAACCTTCAAAGAAATCAAAATCAAACGCCATAATATTAGTGAAAATAAAAGGTTGAAACCTTTATCCCATAATCAAAATTTATCCATATCAATCAACTACCCTAAACCAAATTACAAGCCTTAATCCATTCAACCTAATTCTAAATCATAATCTAAAACCATAGGATAAAATACAAATCAGGAAAATCCAAAATTCTAGGCAGTTCTAATAATCTCCCATCACCTCATCCTAATCCAAATCATTTAATCTATTATCTAATCTACCACCCCAATACCTAATCCTAATCACCAATCAAACCAAATCAACTATCTATCAAACCCATTTTAGTTAACCTCCAACCTTTGAATCCAATTCATAATCTTGAAATTAATCATAAAACAAAGGTTGAAACCCACAAATCATACACCCTGATCATCAAATCAAAAATATAATCCAGCATCCTAATCACATTAACCATCAAAATAAAACCTAGAGATATTATTGCAAACCATAGGTTTAAATCCTCATCCTGTCACCCTAATCATAACTAAATTCATCCATCTTAAGCAATCATGTTGCCATCAATTCCTTCATCCAATTAAGATCCTCATCCAAAATCTTGGGTAATCCAAAAAAATCAAGTAAATCCAAAATCTTAGGTAGGCCTAATCATCTCCCATTCCATCATCCAAAACTAAACCATCTAATCTTAATCCAATTCACATATCCTAATCCAAAATCTTAGGTTAATCCTAATCATCAATCAAACCAAATCAATTACCATATACCCATCCAAATCAAAGCTATAATCAATATCAAAACCTTAAAAATAAAGCATCCTATCCTAATTGAGCCTTATTAAGACCTTAGTCAACCTTAATTTAGAAATCTAAAATTCAAATTCAAATGCAATCCTTGCTTATGAAAATTTTCTATCCTAAGTATAGTCATCAAACTCAAATCCGTTCTTAGGAACTTTACCTATCCTAAGTATAGTCAAACTAAAATACTAGCTTATGAATCTAGACCATCCTAAGTATAGAAAATAAAAAAATACAATCACTCTAATATCTTGATCCCTTGATTATATACCCAAATTTATGTCACACTTTTGGCCAACTTATCAACACAAGTGAATTTAAGCATTTCTAGCTAAAAAACAATAAATTGGTAAAACATATGGTAGATCTAGATTCATTCCATAACTTCAATCATCCAAATAGGTCCCTCCCATTGACCTGGATAATGTAAGTATAACATCTTTTTCTATTTTGTGAATACTTACATAAAGAGATATTATTATTGGAATATGAAGTCAATTTGATTGTTATTTCACTAGTGATTAATAGTCGACATTGAAGTTCCTAGGTAGTGCTTCAGGTATGCATCAAGGATGGCTAAAGGCCTGATGAAAGTTCCTAGGTAGTGCTTCAGGTATGCGTTAAGGATGGCTAAAGGCCTGATGAGGGGTTGCAAGGGGGCTGTTGTAGCCCCCCTCGCCATGCTGAAGGCATTTTTAGCGAAGTCAATTTTTTTGGGACTTACTATTTTTGGTAATTTTGACAAATGTTCAACATGTAGTTGCATGAGTCACACTTTCCTTTTTAGGAATTTTTTCTTCTAAAAATACTCTACAACCCAGATTTCTTATCTTATGTGAAGTCATTCTTTCTATACAATTTTGATAACTATTGTATCTATGAATTTTCCAAATTAATAAAATATTGAAGATCTTTGCTTGTGGTTTTTTCTAGTATAATTTTACTTGGATTTCTATGTAAATTTATGTTTATTTTTGAATTTTATTTTTCTCTATTTATACTGCACTATGAATTTTTTTAAAATTATCGTATATTACTAGTAATTTTATAGAAGGAATAGCCTCTATTAAGTTGGCCACTTAGTAGAGGACTTCAAATAGAGAAGTAGAGATAAGTAGCTTTGTGTTGCATTAAATTTATGAGTGTAGTTGTGTGAATTTTATCCTGCATGATTAGTGTACTGTGTGTTGTTATAACTGTCAATGCCCTCTTTGTTATCCATATTGTTATATGTGTTATCTTGCTCTATGTGATAGTAGGAATAGACATTGTTGAATCCATAAAAGAAATGTTGTGAACTCAATAGCTACAAAAGTTGGCTTATTATTATAGCATTACCATTTTAGTTAAATTATTTTAATTTTAGTTCAATACTTTGAATTATATGCTTCAATAGAATATGTTTGATATTCTCTCATAGGTTAGAATTCTCTGAATTATTTCTAGTTAAACTTAATATTTCATTTTTAGAATAAACAACTTTCATTTCACTTAGGTGTAGTTGAATATATTTGAAGACTTGTTGTGGACAACCTTTGACACCACCTTGGTTGACAAAATAACTCATTAAAGTACAAGACCTCATGAAAAATTGTCATATATTTTCATCTAAATCAAGATCCAATCATCCAAACCAATCCCTTTCATGATTCCATACCCTCTCAAGATCAAAGCACATATATAAAATCCATCTCCAAACCACAATCCTATTTCCTTACTTCCTCCACCTTTATCCAATCTAATTTTCTAATAATTGAGGAAACTAATATCATTTTTGGAGTTGATAGTGAACCCCACAACTCCTAATGTTTGGTGGCAGTCATGGTAGGAGGGTCTGATAGAGCTTTTAAAATTTATACAAATCTTGGCTGGTTCTATGAAAATATTGTCTGGTTATTACCCTTGTGCTTAGGGGTTAAATGTTAAGGTTTAGGGTTTTATTGCCCCTGTTTAAAATATTTACATCTTTTGGACCCTCTCGTTATTTTTTCATGTTGACCTATTGCTCTAAGTAGCCGGTTACTTAAGTCATGGTTTGAGCCTCTTATGTCATGCATATACCGACTCCCTTTACCTAGCCCGTCGGTCTTTTTCCATGTTGGGACTTAATATTAATCTTCACCTAATGTCAGGTTGATAAATTTCTAGAACTTTAGACTTAGTTCTAAACTTTATGCCTTAAGGGTTGCCCCCCGTCTGCCTAGTCGGTCCCCTTTTATAAATAACATTGTTGCATGTGCAGGTTTATAGACCGTCAGATCGATGGTTTTGATCCTGACCATTCCTCATTGGCCTTGTAGGAATTTTTGAAGATGTCACTAAAGTATGGAGAGGTATGCGAGATGTTTCCACTTATAATGTATGGTAATAGAGCCCAATTTGAATTTTCCAACAATATTAATAAAGGTTTTCAAATCGATGACTATCATGTGATAATGAGGATTAATTATGGCCGTTCCTTGCCAACCGTGTACGATTAAAATAATGGTTTTAAAAGTGTTGCGAGGTGTGCAGATGGGTGATGTGTGGAATTTCTTGACATACAGGGAGATTGGTTGGGGCCCGCAAGTGGTGTGCATGTTTTCTAACTGGGAGGTGTGTCATTGGCCGATGGGCCTGCCATATGATGACATGAAATTTTCAAACATGTTTGACTCGATCCGAGTCGTTTAGCATGCCAACTTGCTGGTGCATCAACGACCCTAATTCAAAACGTTGAACCAACCATGTGATGGTTGTTTGAGCTCTGCAAATGATATATATTAATGGTGCAGACTCTTTGATGGATATTAACCTGATTTCCATGCCTGCGAGGGGTTTTTTCTTTGTAATCATGATGCATAGTACGTCGATTTCCATGAACTTGGAAACTAAAAATGGTGAAATTAATGTCAATAAATAATCATTTGCTCACTCAGTGCTACAGTTGGACCATTGATGATCACTTCATCATTTTTCTCAATAAATGCTTGTTGGTTATTCATTTATTGCATAGCAATTAGGAGTCTATTTTCTTCTATGCTTCTACATTGAGTGGTTGTTGGATCTCCAAGGGCTTTGGGTTCGAGTGCGATATGAGCAACCAACTGATTCTAGTTCATTGTTACGCAGGTCTACAAGGATGGATACGAGAAGGTCTCAGGAGGAGATGAAACAACATGAACAAAGCACCATTCTAGGTGCTCTTGGATCTAGGGAAGAAGACACAAGGTCCCTCTCGGGTCTTACAAGGAGCAATCCTCGTATTAAGGGTCAAGTTATAGGAGCGGAGGTGACGAGCTGTGAATGGGAAAGGAGGTCTGTGGAGCATGGTGAGGGATCAAAGAACAAGCCAAGGTTTAGTCAAGGCTCTTTGGGGAAGAAGAATTTACCCATTGATGTCTCTAGCAGCTCTGGTGGTGATGGTTTTGAGACTGATTTGGATTATCATAGTTACCTCACTGCTTTGACTGAGTTGGTTGGTGTAGATGAAGAGGTCCTCGCAGAAACTCCAATTACCATGGTGGCATCATGTGTTGTTCCTAGTTCTGGTGTTGAGAAGGCTAAGGTGGTGTCTTTGCCTCTCACTGAGGAAAAAACATGAAGCAACCATCTGTATCATGGCCGTGGTGTTGATTCAGGTTCTGGGAGTTGATATGGTTCTCTAGATTATGCAATTTTGTTCTGGTGCTGATGCTATTTTAATTTTGGTTTTGACGTGGACAAAAGCAATAAGGCCTTGGTGGTTTTTTTCTATGGTTATGGTGGTACCGACTGGTTATGAGGGTTGTAACTATTTTGATTCCCTTGTTAAATGATTGCATTCAATTGTGTGGGAATTGTGAAATGCAGATGAAATTCCATTTTAAAAATGAAATTCTACTAAAATGTAATGGCAATGAGCCCGAAGCTTTTCGTTCTCTTGTTCTATAAAGGAGATTTCAAGGATCACTGTGGTGGTCGAATTTTTGAATCCTGAAGGTTTAGGTGGTATATACTGAATGTACATAATGCAGAATTTAGGATAAGTTAGCTGGTAAATTGTCTTGGGTAGGGCATGTATATGAGATATTCTTAATGGGTCTTATGTAGTTACTGACATCGAAAGAAATCTACAAAATTTAAGGTAATTTCTCTCCTGTGTATGTTGTGATAGATTATGAATGAAATTATCAAGGGCTGTTTCATTTGTCTTCAATGGTTCATTTGAATGTATGATTATTTTTCTTGCCTTAACTTAATGAGTTAATCAAATGCTTGAAAAGGGATTGTAGGTTTGTGATAATGTGCTAAGGATTTGATAAGGAGTGTTGTTTTTAATACTATGAAGTATTTAGATGTAAGGCATTGTGAGAATCGTTCACTGATATCAGGGTTAAATTTTATGTATGAATGAATATTTTATATGTGACTCCTGCCCAATTTGATAAGGCACTGGCTAATTCATTTAGGATTCTATTAAATAACTAAAATCAGAAACCCCTTGCATGTGGATTCAAGGTCAGAACATTATATAATTCAAATCCCATCTATTATGAGATGAAAATCTCACATAATACCTATAGTCCTAGCAAATATGCGGTCATTTGTGGAAAGGTTAGCCAAACCTTTGATAAATCCTGTATGTATGCATGCAAGTTAGTAGGAATTTATCTATGTGTGAAGTGTTCTTGAGGTAGGAAATATTATGTGAACACAAATAGGAACACCCTCCTTGGTCTCATAGAGCCTAAAGAGTAGGGATAAAGCTATGAAAAGCTTCATCTTTCAGTTGGCCACTAGCTTTTGTGATTCTTGAACATAGAGATTTGCTATCGCTTAGATAATTGCAAAGTCTAGTTGGAAAAAATGACCAACAAAATGGCGACTCTGCTAGGGAGAACTTCTGAGAAATTTAAATAAAAAGGAATCCTAGGTGCAGATAGTAGTATCATAGAGTCAAGTATTTGGTGAATCTGAACATTCGATTTAGATTTTGAAATGTTTTTGAACCTAGAAAATATTTTTTTGTTGCAAAATCTCAAAGAATTTGAGTGTGACTCTAGTGTTGGAGAAGACCCAAAATGAGATTTACTCTTGAAGGAACTTCATGTCTCTTTGAAGTTTAGTCCTCTGTAAAGGAGGTGGTGACTTTGTCTAAAGAACTAGTTGAATTGTGAAGAAGATTTCTAGATTTGCAGAATCTGTAGTCAGGAAGAAAGGTTAACAACTGCTACAAGGTTTCTAGCTATTCTCATAAATCTAAAGAAAGCATTATTCTGTTTGAAAGAAGTTTATGAGAAATTTTCAAGGCTTGAGATGATTAATGGTTCCCTATTATATGAAAGTGCATTAAGATAGGGAATAATAGTAGTTCTTTTCATACTTCTAATGTGTAATGTCTGTAATGATTTGAGAAGTATGCTTATTTTGAATTTTGCATTTGAGAAAGCTTTAAGGCATAATTATTTAATCTATGTTTTAGAATCATGTATGAAGTTGATAATGATTGAATATGGATATAAAGGGGTTTTCTTGTTACATAGAAAGTAAAAGAATGTAGGGCAAACAACATTCACCATGCCCTCAAAGGGATTTTTCTATTGAAAGGTATATGCCATTGGTCTTCAGTGGTATTAAGGGTTTCCCAAACCTGATTCCTAAGAATCTTAGGAAATATTTGCCCAAGTTCATAGGGTAGAGTACTGAATCAACTTCAAAACATTTACAAACATTCATGGATGTGATAGGGGATTTTGAGGTGAATCATGAGGATGTTGTCATGAAATTTTTTGTTCAATATTTGAAGGATGATGCCAGGGATTGGTTCTCATATTTACCGACATATTCTATAGCTTCATGGAATCGGTTTATGACAACATTTGTTGAAAATTTTTGAGAAAGGGTAAATCCAAGTGTGGTAAGAAAAGACTTTATGGAAATATATAGAATTCAAGATGAGTTGGTCCTTGTTTTCAATCTTTGATTTGCAAAGGAAATAAGGGAAATTCTAGAGAGTATGAGACCAAATGATGTTGAATGTTTGGTCATATACTTAGGTGCATTTGATAAAAAGATGAGCTTTCTATTAAGGGATAAAGAGCCTGTAACATTACATCAAGCATATCAAACTGCCATGGATATTGAGAACAATTTGAAGTACTTAATGATGAAAGGGTATTTGGTTGCAAGTGTTGGTTATCTCACCAAACTATGTACAAATAGAGTTCAAGGATCGGATAATGGAAATGATTTTCAAGATGAAAATGCTCCTGCTGTTATGATTTCTCCATCATCACATTATGAAGATCATAGCCAACTCTAAGTTGAACATCAACAAAATTTGAACAATATTGATCAAAATTCTTGTGTGGAAGAAGTGTATGAAATGAAGAGACACCAAGGAGAATCACCATATAAACTGTTTTTAAGATTTTTGGATGCTTTGTTAGAAATACCCAAATATTTCAGACTAGAGGATGGTGTGTGCATTGATTTATTTAGTGAGATTTATGAATCTAGGTTGAGTACCTTGCCAAAAGAATTGAAACCCCCATAGTTTTGACCAAATACCTAATTGGATAAAGATTGTAGAATCAACCAAATGTGGCTATACAAAATATGTGGATTCTCAAAAGAGAGACATCAATTTTCCTCTTGAAAAGAATCAAATGACAATGCAAACAAGTGAAAATAATATGTCAGAAGATGATCATTGTAGTCAACTCACAAACAACACACATAATGAACAAAACAATAGTGATGAAGAAAAGGATATATGGGATGATAACAAAGTAAGTATGCAAGAATGCTTTTCTTGTGGTATCTCAGATAATGGAGAAGTGAATGAGATACAAAATGCTATTCCATGTCATATTGTGATCAACAATTACAATTCATGTATTGCTGATATTTCTTTACAAACCATTGATTATGATCTTGAAAGTACAACCTCAAGTATTCATTCTAAAGACTTTGAAGATGGTTTGTGTAGTGATGTTTTTTCTTATGATGAAAATGATAATGAGGATGATATTTCTGATTGCTTTTTTGAGGATGATATTTTTGATTTATTTTTTGAGGATGATATGGAAGCATATTCCCCACTTGAAGAATGCAATGATAAATATTCTCATGATGTCACTTGTCCACAAGTGAAGGAACAAATTGTATGTGGTGAATATCGAGAATGTAGTTTAGGTTTTCGATCAATGGAGCATGATGATTGTGTCAGTGATGAGGAATTTGAAGATAAGGATATGTATGTTCAATATGCTAACCTTGATCATAATGCTAACTATGATAAACATGTTGATGAATGTGTTGATGTCCTTGCTGCTCATGATTGTCTATGTGGGGTAGAGGTGGAAATATTTATGATACATGAAGAGGATGATGTTGTATATGATGATGAACTAGGGGGTTCATTCTAGAATGGTCAAGCAATGCATTGTGAAAAATGTATGGATCTTGAGTCAACATTATTAGCCAGTGATAACATTGAAGGACTAGTTGATTCATATGACAATAAAGCTTCAGATTGTGTTGATATTGCATAAATTCTTGATCCATATGTAGGGCAGCCAAGAAATGCAAAAAATGATGAATCTCATGTTGGTGAGTATGGATTTGAGTATAATTGATTCTTATGTGATGTTCCTTGTGTGAGCATTGACATGTTTTCATCCTTTGAGGAAAATATTTATGTGAAAGAAAATGCAGATCCTAGTTTTATGGTTGATGAGAAGTTTTCAGTTAGCAATGAGTCTTTCACTTTTGGGTTAGCACACATATCAATTGATATTGCACATAAGGTTACTAATGAATATGAGTATCTTCATACTACCCCTATTGATGTAGAATTGTTTGAACCTGCCCTTGAGGTATTTTTTATTAAGCTGACTGATGATGTGAAGAATGAGTTAGAACATGTTAGTGAACCTGAGATGAATGCATTTACTCATTTCTTGAATGTTAATTATGCATATGATCCCCACATCTTTGATACCAAGGTGTGTTTTGATGTACTTGAACTGAAATATCAAAAAATATACCCATGTTAAAGTAATCAATATAATGATGTTCCAAAATATCCATCTTTTGTCTTTGACATATTCAAAGATGATTTGCATGACATACAACAAGTTATTTATGAGAGCTTTCAGTTTGAGGTGCAACCTAATTTGAATGTCAAAGTTTGTGATGTCAAAGATCAAATAGACTATGAATGCTTCTATTTCTCAGCTCAAGTGAGTGAGCATCTAGTGGAACATAAAAATGAGCTTGCAAAGGTAAAATGTCACAATGATTATGAATTTTAGTTAGTGTCTAATTACAGATTGTAGATTGAAAAAATTGGTGGTGACATTGGAAAGAACAGTATAGTAGGACATGTCATTGATCGAGCTAGTTTGTGGGCAATCCATGATAGTGTTTACATACTTGACCTACTACAAACAACATAGAACATTGTTTTTGATAGGGGTAAATATTGGTATTTCTTTGTTGGGGCTTGAGGCCACCAAATGAAGTTTGAAAATGTGTTCTAATGCAGCATAATGGAGTAGTTTTTAGGGCACCCATTTGACTTAGTGTTTGGTCTACTCTCTAGAGATCTGAATTCTCCCCATACCCACCCAGGGTATGCATCCCCGAGTTGGAGCCATTGATAGAGCTTTTAAAATTGCTACAAACCTTGGCTGGTTTTGTGAAAATCTTGTTTGGTTATTACCCTTGTACTTAGGGGTCAAATGTTAGGGTTTAGGGTTTTATTTCCCTTGTTTAAAATATTCACTTCTTTTGGACCCTCTTGTTATTTTTTCATGTTGACCTATTGCTCTGGGTAGCTGGTTACTTAAGTCATGGTTTGATCCTCTTATGTCGTGCATATATCGGCCCCCTTTACCTAGCCCATCGGTATTTTTCCGCATTGGGACTTAATATTAATCTTCACCTAATATCGGGTTGATAAATTTCTAGAACTTCAGACTTAGGTCTAAATGTTATGACTTAAGGGTTGCCCCCTGTCTGCCTAGTCGGTCCCCTTTATAAATAATATTGTTGCATGTGCAAGTTTATGGACCATTGGATTGATGGTTTTGATCCTGACTGTTCTCCAATAGCCTCGTAGGAATTTTTGATGATGTCACTAAATATGGTGAGGTGTGTGAGATGTTGCCACTTGTCATGTACAATAATAGGGCCTAGTCTGAATTTTCCAGCTGTATTAATAAAGGCTTTCAAATCGACGACTGTCATGTGATAATGAGGATTAATTGTGGTTGTTCCTCGCCAACCGCCCATGATTAAAATAATGGTTTTAAAAGTGTTGCGAGGTGTGCAAACGGGTGACGTGTGGACTTGCTTGATGGTACAAGGAGACTGGTTGGGGCCCATAAGTGGTGTGTGTGTTTTATGAATGGGAGGTGTGTCATTGGCCGATGGGCCTGCTGTATGATGACATGGAATTTTCAATGATGTTTGACTTGATCCAAGTCATTCAGTGTGCCAAATCGCCAATGCATCAATGACCCTAATTCAAAACACTGAACCGACCATGTGATGGCTGTTTGAGCTTTGTAAATGACATATATTAATGACGCAGGCTCTTCGATGGATATCAACCTGATTTCCATGTGTGTGAGGGGTTTTTTATTTGTAATCATGATGCATAGTACGTCGATTTCCATGAACCTAGAAACTAATAATGGTGAAATTGACGTCAGTAAATAATCATTTGCTCACTCTATGCTACAGTTGGAGCATTGATGATCACTTCATCAATTTTCTTGATAAATGCTTCTAGGTTATTCATTTTCTTCATAGCAATTAGGAGTCTATTTTCTTTTGTGCTTCTGCATTGAGGGGTTGTTGTATCTACAAAGGCTTTGGGTTTGAGTGCAATATGAGCAAGCCAGTTGCTTCTAGTTGACTGTTATACAGGTCTACAAGGATGGATATGATAAGGTCTTAGGAGGAGATGAAACAACATGAAAAGAGCACCATTCCAAACACTCTTGGATCCAAGGAAGAAGACACAAGGTCCCTCTTGAGTCTTACAAGGAGCAATCCTTGGCTTAAGGGTCAAGTTACAAGAGCGGATGTGATGAGATGCAAATGGGAAAGGAGGTCTATGGAGCATGGTGAGGGATCAAAGGATAAGCCAAGGTTTATTTGAGGCTCTCTAGGGTAGAATAATTTTCCCATTGATGTCTCTAGCAGCTTTGGTACTGATTTGGATTATCACAGTTACCTCGTGGCTTTGACTGAGTTGGTTGGTGTAGATGAAGAGGTCCTCGTGGAAACTCCAATTACTATGGTGGCACCATGTGTTGTTCCTGGTTTTGGTGTTGAGAAGGGTTTTGAGAAGGCTAAGGTGGTGTCTTCACCTCTCACTAAGGCAAAAACATGAAGTGACCATCTGTATCATGGCTGTGGTGCTAATTCGGGTTTTGAGAGTTGATATGGTTCTCTAGGTTCTGCAATTTTGTTCTGGTGCTGATGTTGTTTCCTTTTGGGTTTGACATGGACAAAAGTGACAAGGCCTTTGTAGCATTTTTCTATGGTTATGGTGGTATCGACTAGTTACGAGGGTTGTAACTATTTTGATTCCCTTGTTCACCAAATGATTGTATTCAATTGTGTGGGAATTGCAAAATGCAAATGAAAATCCATTTTGAAATGAAATTCTACTAAAATGTAATGGTAATGAGCCAAAAGCTTGTCACTCTCCTATTCTATAAAGGAGATTTCAAGGCTCATTGTGGTGGTCATATTTTTGAATCCTGAAGGTCTAGGTGGTATATACTGAATGCACATAATGCAAAATTTAGGATAAGTTAGATGGTAAATTGTCTTGGGGAGGGTATGTATATGAGATAGTCTTAATGGGTCTTATGTAGTTACTGATATCAAAAGAAATCTACAAAATTTAAGGTAATTTCTCTCTTGTGTATGTTGTGACAGATTATGAATGAAATTATCAAGGGTTGTTTCATTTGTCTTCAATGGTTCATTTGAATGTATGATTATTTTTCTTGCCTTAACTTAATGAGTTAATCAAATGCTTGAAAATGGATTGTAGGTTTGTGATAATGTGCTAAGGATCTAATAAGGAGTGTTATTTTGAATACTGTGAAGTCTTATGATGTAAGGAATTGTGAGAATCGTTCACTGATATCAGGGTTAAATTTTATGTATGACTAAATATTTTATATGTGACTCCTACCCAATTTGATGAGGTACTGGCTAATTCATTTTAGAATTCTATTAAATAACTAAAATCAGAAACCCCTTGAATGCAGATTCAAGGTTAGAACATTATATAATTCAAATCCCATCTGTTATGAGATGCAAATCTCACATAATACCTATATTCCTAGAAAATATACAGTCATTTGTGTAAAGGTTAGCTAAACCTTTGATAAATCCTTTATGTATGCAAGTCAGTAGGAATTATTTATGAGTGAAGTGTTCTTGAGGTAGGAAATATCATGTGAACACAAATAGGAACACCCTCCTTGGTATCATAGAGCCTAAAGAGTAGGGATAAAGCTATGAGAAGCTTTATTTATCAGTTGGCCACTAGCTTTTGTGATTCTTGAACATACAGATTGGCTATCTCTTAGAGAATTACAAAGCCTAGCTGGAAAAAATTACCAACAAGGTCCTCAAAGAGAACAATCTGGTCCATGTAGCAAGAGTAACAAAATAGAAGCAACACAGAACATGGAGGCAAATGAAAATTAAAACATCCTTATCATCATGAAATTCAATTACAGATAGTTGGTCACATCCAGGCGTACAGATTCCGCTCAGAGGACTGCTTACGACATGTTCAAAATATAGTTCTCATACATGTGAGCGAAAATATTATAGATCGAACTCTATATACATCCTATTCTACTTGATCTTGATTCACTGCTATTCTCATGATTCATTACGAGCTTTATATCATATCCGCAGGTCAAAAAACATCCGTGTCGGCCAAAGATCATTACAATCTCTGATGAAGAAAATGTATTGTGTGCAAGAATAGGTAGGCCTCAAATTTAAAATTCTTCCATAGTAGATGCGCATGATGAAGTGTGGACCTAAAATGAAGGTTGATGAAAATACACAAAACAATGAGAAACACACCATGAGGATCCACAAGTTATGAGAAGGATCTGTGATCAATCACACTAGCCGTTATGTTTTGAAATTATTCTGGGGCCAGTTCCAAAAATTGTCACTCAATCTGGAAGCGATAACTTTCCGAAAAAAGATCCAATCGTGTCGAGAACTTGGAATAAGGTAATTGAACATGTCCACAATGAAACCATAGGTATGTGATATTTGGTGAGAAAACATGAAGAAATATCGAATCTCCCAACTTGAACAAGAATAAGAACAAAACAAGAACAAAACAAAATGAAAATATTTTTGGTTGATGCAAGATTGCCAAGAATAAAGGATGATCCTACATCAGAAATGCAAGGTTAATGAAAATTGAGTCCCTTACTTTTCTAGGGCAAAAGGGAAACTAATACGGTCTACCTTAGCCTAAGAAATCCAAGAAGAATCCTCCACCAGTCTATCTTTCCACTTCACCATATATTCTTTATATTGTTTTCCACGAGTCTTTCTCCCATCTCTGATATCCAAAATCTCTTTTATCCCATCTGATTGTTGTTTAGGAAGCTATTATTCCAATTTTTCTTCGCTATTTTCATTAAATTCTGCTTCACGGTACTGATGTAGATCTACAATGTTGAATATAGGTGATATACCCATGTCATTTGGTAACCCTACTTTATATACATTTCTGGAATCAAACTTCTTCAAAATATTATAGGGTCCAAACTTCCTCATCTTAAGCTTACTCTATGTGCCAACTGGGAATCTTTCCTTCCTCAAATATACAATTAATTCATCACCAACTTCAAACTCCTTATGTTTTCTCTTTTCATTTTCTTGCTCCTTATATTTTTGGTTCATATCTTCCAAATGCTGCTTCACTTGAGTATGTACTTTCTTCATATGTTCTGCAAATTCCTCTGCTTTTGCACTCCTTTTATCTTCTTTAATGATGTCTTGCAATTCTGATATACCTCTAGGATGAAATCCAGTAACAATATCAAAATATGTCTTTCCTGTACTCCTCTTCACTAAATTATTGTAGGAAAACTCTGCTTTTGCAAGGGCTAAATCCCAACTTCCGGTCTTCTCTCCAACGAAAAATCTCAGCAAATTTCCCAAACTCCTATTCACTACCTCTATCTATCTATCATTCTGTGGGTGAAAAGTAGAACTAAACTTCAAATTTATCTTAAACTTCTTCCAAAGTATCCTCCAAAAGTAACCAACAAACTTTGTATCTTTCTCTGAAACAATACTCCTAGGTAATCCATGCAATCGAACCACTTGCCTGAAAAACAAGTCTGCTACATGTACTACATGTGTTGTCTTCTTACAAGGTATGAAATGTGTCATCTTGGAAAATTTTTCTACCATCACAAATAAAAAATCATTACCTCTTTGTGTCTTCAGAAAACCAAGTATGAAATCCATGCTGATATCCTTGCAAGGTCTTTCTAGAATTGTCAAAGGTTTATATAATCCAATATTCTGACCACTACCTTTTGCAACTTGACAAAATTTTCAACTTTGCACAAATCTCCTGACATACTTATGAATTTGGGGCCAAAAGTAATTCTCACTTACCAATACCATTGTTTTATCAATTCGAAAGTGACCTGCCAATCCTCCACTATGTTTCTCTTTTACCAAATTGTCCCTTATTGAACTTTGGGGTATACACAACTAGTTTCCTCTAAAGAACATATCTTCCTGAATGAAATAATCCAATCACTAACTTCTATCCTCCAATACTAGTTCTTTACATGCTCTCTAAGGTTCTACAAAATCAGTGTCTCCCTCATACAAATTCTTTAATTCATCAAAGCCTAATACCTTGACTTTCATTTGGGCCAATAAATTCCTTCTTTTACTCAAAGCATCAAAAATCTACTTGACTTTCCATTCCTATGTTTCAAAACAAAAGTATAACTCTGCAATAATTCCACCCATCTCATGTGTTTCTGATTTAACTTACCTTGACTGTTCAAATATTGTAATGCCTGATGATCTTTATACAACACAAACTCCTTAGTCAACAAGTAATGTCTCCACTTCTTCAAGGCTTGAACTATGGCATAAAACTCTTGATCATACACTGAATACCTTCTCATTGCATCATTCAAATTCTCACTGAAATAAACTACTAGTCTTCCTTCTTGACTTAACACTACTCCAATTGCATTTCCACTTGCATCATAGTCTACCTAAAATACCTTACTAAATTTTGGTAAAGCCAACACAGGCTGCTCAGTCACCTTCTTTTTCAATAACTCAAAATTTTTGTCTACTCCAAATGTCCATCTAAAATCCTTCCTATCTCCTCTCATTGTTTCTGTCACAGGGCTACAAATAGAACTAAAATTCCTAATGAAGTTTCGGTAGAAACTAGCCAATCCATGAAATGATCTTACCTCTCCAATGATTTCAGGTGTAGGCCACTCAAAAATTGCTCTTACCTTCTCAAGATCCATCTTCAATCCATCCACTAATATCACAAATCCCAGATATACCAATTCTTTCTTCATGAAACTACACTTCTTAATGTTTATCAACAACTGCTCTTCTCTCAACCTCTACAAAACTTGTCTTATATGTAACAAATGTTCTTCTCTAGTCTTACTGAAAATCAAGATGTCATCCAAATAGACAATTACAAAATTACCCAAGAATTTCTTCAATACCTCATTCATCAACCTCATGAAAGTACTCGGTGCATTTTTCAGTCCAAAAGGAATTACTAACCACTCATACAATCCTTCATTTGTCTTGAATGTTTTCTTCCATTCATCCCCTTCTCTGATTTTGATTTGATGATATCCACTCTTCAAATCTATCTTTGTAAAGTATTTAGCTCCGCTCAAATAGTCCATAACGTCATCTGTATGAGGAAAAAGAAATCTATACTTCACTGTGATATGGGTCTAGAGTCTATACAAATCCTCCATTCTCCATCCTTCTTAGGTGCTAGCACTGAAGGTACTACACAAGGGCTTAAGCTTTCTCTGATCAAACCTTTTCTTAAAAAATCTTGCACTTTTCTTTTCAAATTTTCATTCTCTGCTGGTGTCATCTAGTGTGTTGCTTTATTAGATAAACTCACTCCAGGAATTAGATCCATGCAATGACTAATATTCCTTATAGGTGGCAATCCATCAGGTACATTATTTGAAATGATAGCTTCATATTCTACTAGCAATTCCTTTATCTCCTCAAGTTATCCTTCTACATGCTTCAAGTCTTCCACCTTCTTAGGCACCAAGGCATAACACATGTTCTCATGTCTCAGTCTATCCAAAAATCTCCTTCCATCAACCAAAAAAGTTCTAGCAGCCGTGCAAACCTCAACTTTAGGAACATCCTCCAAGGGTAACAAAGTCTGCTTCATCCCATTAGCAACAATAATGTATATATTATTCTTTCCATCATGAATAGCCTATCTATCATATTACCAAGGTCTTCCTAACAAAATATGGCATACATCCTATAATGTCGCAAAATTGCACCTAAGGGAAATTCCAAATTTTTGCATCTTCCCTAGCATTTATGACACCTTTGGAGCACTAATGACAAAATCCAATGAGACAAAATTTCATGATTTTGGCTTCATGTGGACACAAGGTGAAATGAGAGAAGCCTGAAAAGGAATTTCCCGAAAATCTAGGCCTTGGACGCCTACACAATGTGCGACCGTTCGCGTGGCACACTAGTGTCCTGGCAGTTTTTTGAGTTTGAAATGATGAATCTAGAACCCCGACCCTTGCAAAATGCGTCCTAGTGGTTAGGTCTCAAGTGAAATGGCTCTGTGTCACCCTTGCATGCATTAAAAGATCATTTTGGCCCTCATTTTGGGGTTGGAAGCTATCAATTCAAGCATTATAACCACTTTCTCTAGTCTTGGTTAAGTTCTATCCTTGAGTAGCAACACTTTCACTGGCAAAGCCATGCTGGACTAAGGTCCCCCCAGCAACTACGAGCTCTCCAACAACTACCAGCTCTCAAGCAAGCACATTGTGTATCGCCCGTGTGCTCTGGAAGAGGGTCTTGACCTGTGGGTAATGCTCTCTCTCCTTATCACTCCTTCCTACTAGTTCATTTACTAATTTGTGGTGCAGGCTCTACTCTGAAGCAAGTTTTGTTTTCACCACCTACTTTGTTATTTAATTTACACTCTACCAAACTTGGCTTTCCATGGAGGTGGGAACACCAATATGGGGGTCTGATTGAGGCAGGCCCCTATACAGTACCAACCTTTTCCCCTTTATCTTTTATGTGCAAGTTACGAAAGGAAGATTGGAATAAATATTTAGATGCATGGAGGTGATCTTGTTTCAAGTTTTCTTGTATTCTCCTTTAGTTCTTAGCTTTCTACTGATTGCTTGAGTCCTCACGTTTCCTGGTCTGATTCAAGAAGTAAGATTCCATTCTATCTACTTGAGCTCTTGAGTTCTTTATAGCTTAGGATGCTAGTACGTCTTGCGGGTGACAACGCACCACATTGGCATCCTAGAACTTTGCTGGCATGTTTTGCCCAAGAGCTCTTCAACTGGATATTGGAACTTAGAAGTCTTGCTCTCTCGGTTCCTGAACCTACTTTCTCACTTCTTTTCATGATTTCATTGATCCATTTAGTTTGAGGTGTATAAGGGAAGTTCATTCCTTGGTGATCTCTTGAGAAGGAAGAGACCCGTGTGTAGCAAATCCCTTTTATACAATATTTTAGTGAACTCGATGTGAACTGTCAGATCCATTTTCATAATGTTGTCTAACTATGATGAGTCTTTTTCCTGAATGAGATTTTGATATGCTGGAAGATGCTCTAGATGATTTCTTAGAAGCACTCTCTCTTATCTATAAATCCTCAAAACAAAATCCTTCCTATCTAGCTGAGGATTCAGTAAATGTGGTACTAGTTTCTATGGCTCCTCCAAGTCCTAAGAAACCCTTCATTTATGTGACCCTAGTTGAATCATTCCCTAGAAAGGACTATTCCGTCTATGGGATTTTAGGTCGTAGCAATCTGTCAGACTTATATTCGAGATTTGTGAAGGCTACTAACTCTAATTCTTATAATATTATCGGACATACGTACCCTACAAGAGGAAACAAAAAAAATTAGAACAACAAACTGCTGTTCCTACATCGCAACCAGACTGAAATCCTACTTCTTTACTTCCATCTCAACCTGACCTTCCTCCAGCTCCTAAACCCATGATTAAAGCACCAGGTGATTATGATCTTGTTGAGCAACTTCGTGTTACTCCAGCTAAGATCTCGCTTTGGAATTTACTTCAAACCGCTCTAGTTTATCAAGAGATGTTGTAGGAAGCCTTACAAAAGATTCTCTTTCCTGCCTTTGCTAGGCCTACAGACGTTGATGGCACATATTCGAGCGGATTTGTGAAATATTTTGCTCCAGTTGCAAGAACTCCCACCTCCGGACGTGTAGAAACAAGCGGAACCTTTGATGATCATAACAAACATTAATAACATTGGTATTAGATGTACCCTCATTGACATTGGTTCATCTCTCAATGTTTGTGGTATAGATCTACTGCCTAAAATTAAGGTTGATTCATCCTCCTTAGTGGCTTCTTCCTTATATATTCATGGGTTCACTAATGCTGGCAACCAAGCTCTAGGTATGATAATGTTACCTTTGTAGTTGGGCCCCATTACTTTGCCTACATAATGCCCGACCCATTACCATAGAATATTCTTTTAGGAAGACCTTGGATTCATGATATGGGTGCAGTAACTTCTACCCTACATCATTCATTGAAGTTTGTTGCTAACAATAAAGTGGTTACACTTAAAGCATATCCAAAGGTTGTGCACCTTTGTTTACTAGCCACTGTTGGTTGTAATTCAACCACTTCCACTCTCAAGAATTGTATTCCTTCCTTAACCGCTAATGCTATGGCTTGTTCCTCATTGATACCTACTATGGAAGCTATTCCTTGAGGGAGTATCAACCAAGAAAAACCACATAAGATGGAAGAATGTGAATCCCCTTCATATTCTCCTTCATCCCCTGAAATGAATGCTCTCTTAGGTGATGACTGGGGTTCCTTGAACTTGTTTGAATTCTTCATAGCAAAGTATAAGTCAGACCCTTATAATATGGAATTCTCGGATTCTATTAACAGGAGGACGAGTGACCCTCCCATTGAAGAAGCGAGGTGTGATCCTATCCAGGAGACTGCTCCTCCCCATAAGAGTGATTTTATCTTTGAAAAGGAGGTTGACGTCTACAAACTGAGCAAGGGAAGTGGGATTGCTCCCATAGAAACTTTCAATGTCCATTGGTGGAACAAGACACTCTACTTAGAGCCGCCCCCTCCTGAAACTCTGCAAACTCGCTACGGGTTTGGTTATAAACTTGCTTCTCAATATGGCTATGGGAATAAAGGCCTAGGAAGTATTGAGAAATGAATACAAGTCCCTATCTAATTTAAGCAGTGATAATGCTATCCAGATTTGGGATGCCCTATTGAACAGTCTAGACAAAAACCTTGGTGGAGTGTTAATACGATTTCGATCGAACTATTGAGTTTAACCCATCCCGAGTTGATAGAAGAAAGAGGAAAAGTTGAGAAGGTTATTATAGATGTCTTCTCTTTGGATGAAGCATTAGGATAATTTCTAGGTGCTTATTATCTGTTTTCCTCCTTATCATCAAAAGAAAGGATTCCCGTATCGCTTACACAAACAAGCATACTTTGAAGAATCCATTCTGAGCATTGACGAGGAAGACCCTCTATCTAAAATCAATGATGATGTTTCAATATCTCATCTCGAGGACCACCATTCCCTCCTTAAATTGGATATTGTCAAAGTCCCCAAGGATACTAAATCTTTAGAAAGAGTAATCAAGATCGGGAAATGCCTCTCTTCCGAGGAAGCAGGTGAACACTCCGCTCTCTTGCATGCTTACCTTGATATCTTCACTTGGACATATGAAGATATGCCCGGTATTGATGTATCCATAGTGGTCCATAATATCATTCTATGTCCCAACACCAAACTTGTTAAGCAAAAAATTTGAAATATTAATCCTAGGGTAGCTTTAATGGTCAAGACTGAGATAGAGAAGCTATTAAAGGTAGGCTTTATTCATCCCATTGACTATTCTCCCTAGATTTCGAATATAGTTGTTGTTAGCAAACTTGATGGCCGTATTCGTATATGCATTGACTTTTGAGACCTTAAAAAGGCTTCTATTAAGGATGATTTTTCATTACCTAATATAGATATGATTGTGGACTCGACCACATGCCATGCATTGTTATATTTTATGGATGGTTTCTTGGGTTATAATTAGATCCATATTAATTCAGAAAATTAGTACAAGGCAATGTTTACTACCCCTTGGGGGACTTTTTGCTATGTTGTCATGCCCTTTGGGTTGAAGAATGTAGGAGCGAGTTATCAACGAGTGATGACCTTGATATTTTATGACTTCATTCATAAGATAGTAGAAGGTGAAGTCCATAAATTGTCAAGATCATGTGAAGAACCTTCATCTTATCTTTGAGAGGCTTCAAATTTACAAGATGAGACTCAATCCCTAGAAGTGTGTCTTCGATGTTGAAACTAGAAAGCTTCTTGGGTTTATAGTCTCTTATCGTAGAATCAAAGTTGACACAAATAAGATTGATGCTATTGTTAACATTTCTCTACCAAGGAACATCATCGAATTGAAAAGCTTAGAGGGGAAGATTCAGGCAATTCATAGATTCATATCTCAATTGGCTGACCGTACCCTTCCTTTCACTTGTCTACTAAAGAAGGATGTTCGCTTTATATGTGATGAAGAATGTCAAAGAGATTTTGAATCCATCAAAGCTTATTTGACCAATCCTCGTATATTGATGCAGACTATGCAAGATAGACCCTTCCTGCTTTACCTTGCTGCTTCACCATATGCTTTGGCTGTCTTGCTGGCTTAGTATGATGACACAAGAAGAGAAAGAGTGGTTTACTACAATAGCCACGTCCATGTCAATTATGAAACTTGTTATTCATCCATGGAGATGCAGTGCCTTGCTCTTGTATTTTCTACGTAGAAGCTAAGGCACTATCTCCTCCATGCTGAAACTCACGTCATAGTAAAAATAGATCTTTTGAAACATTTGTTCTCTAGCGTTGACCTTCCTGGGAGATTAGTGAAGTGGGTTATGTTTCTTTTTGAGTTTGATATTAAATTTGTCACTCAAAAATCGGTAAAAGGACAAGCAACCACCGACCAATTGGTAGAAGCTCCCTCACCCCGCTCCTTCCCCAGGTTGGACCTATTCCCTGATGAGGATATGTTCACAATCAACCATGACCTTGAATGGAAAATGTACTTCGATGGATCAAGGTGTCAAAATGGTTTTGTAGTGGGTGTGGTCCCGAGATCCCTTGAAGGTAAACCGGTCCCCTATATTTTTTGGTTAGAATTTCCTTGCACTAATAATATCGCCGAGTACGAAGCTCTTATTGTGGGTTTGCATGCTGCGATTGGGCTGAAAATTAAGCATCTTCATATACTAGGTGACTCTGAACTTATTATGAACCAGATCATGGGAATTTATCAAGCTAAGCAAAGTAAGATGTCTCAATATCAAAACCTTGCTTTGTCCTTGCTTAATAAGTTTTCCTCTTTCACAATAAACAACATTCCTAGGTGAGAAAATAGACATGCAGACACCATGGTGAGCACTGATTCCTTGATACCTTCAAAAGAGGATACAAAGGAATATCACTTTGTGGTTTAGGTCATGCAAACCCTGATAGTTCCCAATCAACCTGTGCCCAAGTCTCTGGTTTTCCTTCATGTAGACTTGGGAGAGTGGTGCTGTAGTATCTACAATTACTTAAAGATTGGAAACTTTCCTTATGCTGTGACAAAAAGCGATCACACTCATATACAAAAGCTTTCAGCCCATTATGTCATCTTATCTAATTTTTTTTATTGAAAAGCGTATAATGGCTTGTTGCAAAGATGCCTCACTAAAGTGGAAATACCCCTTGTCCTTAAAGAAGCCCATGCAAGCTCTGGGGGTGGACATTTCGGTGGTCGATCCCTAGTGAGGAAACTAATACACATGGGATACTATTGGCAGATTATGGAACAAGATTCCTTAAGTTTCATCAAGAAGTTCCTTTAATGTCAACAACATAGCCACCTTATCCTCGCTCTTGCTGAGGAGTTACAAAATCAAACTTCTCCTTGGCCATTCACAAAATGAGGGTTGGACATACCTTTATTATCACTGGTATAGATTATTTCACAAAATGGGTTTAGGCTATTATGCTTCGATCTACAAGTGCTGAAACTATTTGTAGCTTCCTATTGAACAACATCATTTCTCATTTTGGATGGCCTGCTACACTTGTTTCTGACAATGGTACACCATTTAAAAAAAAGGAAGCAAAGTAGTTCCTAGAGAAATTTCATATTCAACATAGGTTTTCTACACCGTATTATCCACAATCTAATGGCCAAGGAGAAGCTTCTAACAAAACACTTGAGATAATTCTCCATAAGATAGTTAATAAACATGGTAAGGATTGACACATTCAGTTAACATATGCTTTGTGGGCTTATCGCACAAGTGTTCACATGGCGATGACAACGACACCCTATAACCTCATGTATGGCACCGAAGCAATCATGCCTTTAGAGTTGGAAATCCCATCTTTGTGGGTTTCCCTTAGGGGGTTGATTGATGATGAAACCTATTGGGTTAATTGTTTGAATCAACTTGAGATGCTCAATGAACGCTGTTTACAAGCCCAATATCATATTAAGGCTTATCAACGATCGCTATCTAGACAATATAATTAGGGTGTGCTACCTAGGAATTTCAAGCTAGGGGACCTCGTTCTATGCAAAAATCATCAGAATGTGAATGCGCCACGTGATCAAAAAGGGAAATTTAGTCCTAACTAGCTAGGTCCTTACATCATGGTTTCTATATATGGTTCAGGTGCTTATGGATTATCGTCTATGAATGGAACACCTTTAAAAGATCCTATCAATGCGATGCATCTTCGTCGATACTATGCATAGCGTCCTAATGTGCCATGTATGTGGTGTTCTCCCCAAAAAGGTAGTAATACTACATATATTAACATTCAATCACTTTCACATCATGAAAGTTTTTGTGTTTGTGATGTGACCATGTGTGTATGTGTGTAACAAAAACATACATATGTGTGTCTGACTATGCTAAATATCCATACACCACATCACATTATTAGATCATCATAGCATTTAATTAACATGTAAGTAAATGTATTAAATTAAATCATGGTTAGCATCTAATGAAAACATACATCCATATAAAAAAATACCATCCATAGCATGAGCATACATGAAAATGGAAAGAATACACACAAGAAAAGCCATGATTCTGAAATTCATATATATATGTCCAATGTATGAATCGAATTTTGTGTACATGTATCTGGTCACCGCTATAAAAAAATGAGTGGTTGTTGAATACATGTCTATACAAAAGATCTAAAAATATGTATGTATATGTACATCTAGCTATAAAAGTGATATACAAAATAGGGGTCCTATCCTCGGGGCATGTGGCTCCTCGAGCCCTCTGGCTCTGGCAGCCACTTTGGTGCTCTAGGAGGAGGTTGCATGGTGGTTTGTGACTAGGATCAGTGCAAACGTGATGTAGACAGACCCGCCCGTATCCCTATGATCTCCCCCTGTAGCAAAGTGATGTCCATCTTTGCCTAGATAAGCTCCTAGTGTAGTCGTTGGACATCTACCGGGATCATGACTGCCAGCTATGCATTGAGCTCATCAATGCGGCTCTAAAGAGCGTCAACTCTCCTCACTGCCACATCTCGCTCAGCGAGCACCATCCATAGCTCCCCTGACAACTGATCTTGCTGACCCTTG